>OX422224.1:303012923-303619381 GCA_949130495.1 Sambucus nigra
AAATGCGTAGTGCCTAAAGCCATTAAGAGCCAGGCAGTAGCAGATCTGCTAGCCCACTTCCCGAGTGGGGTTTTTGAACCACCTAGTGAAGATCTGCCCGGAGAAAGTTTCCAAGCATGCATGGTGGAGGAGGTGAAGAAGTGGTTTATGGAGTTTGATGGTTCCAGTGCTCAAGGAACAGGTGGAGCCGGTGTCATACTGTTTAGATGGGAAGGAGAAGATTACCCTCTCTTTCAAGTTAGATTTTAAATGCTCAAATAATGAAGCTGAGTACGAAGCCCTCATTCTAGGGATGTTGGAAGCACTCAGAAGAGGGATCGGGGTACTGTGTATACGAGGGGACTCCAATCTAGTAGTAAGGCAGGTCAATAGAGAGTTTTCCCTTAAACATGCCAACTTAGCGCCATATAGACACATCATCCAAAGACTGCTAGGACAGTTCTTAGAAGTAACTGTGGAGAGGCAGGCGCGAACGATGAACAGGTACCCTGACGCGCTCACCACCATAGCACAAAAGTTAGACATGGAGGATTCAGAAGCAACCATCACAGTGAGGCGGAGAACGGTACCCACTACTGTAAAATCCTTATTCCCAAGTAACGAGGCGGAAGATTGGAGGCGTCTGGTAGAGAAGCAACTTGAAACTAGAGAAGGGACAATGAAAATATTAGAGTTAGCCAACTATCATGTGCTGAAGGGAACTCTCTACTTCAAGAGTCCTGTAGGGTTTCTGACAAGGTGCGTAGGGGAGCAAGAAGCCAAGGAGAGGTTAATAGAAATGCACCAAAAGCACTGCGGAGATACGGATATCCCCCTTTACAGACAACTGCAGCGAAGCGGGTATTATTGGCCCGCTATGAGCGTAGAAGCGGCCCGCTTGCAACAAAGTTGTTTAAAGTGCCAAGATAATTTTGACCAGTCGACGGAGGCTAACTTCATGAAAGCCTTCGAAGATTGGAGATAGCCTTACCTAGCATATCTAAAAGATGGGGAGCTGCCCGCCGAGAGAGCGGACGAAATTTACCTTAGAAGAAGGATAGCCCGTTTCTACTTGGTCAAGGGAAAATTATATAGGAAAGGGTACAATGAGAAGGCGCTAAGGTGTGTAGACAAAGAGGAGGTGGAAAGGGTGCTGAAAGAAGCTCATGAGCCCTCCCACATGGGAGGCGCCAAGCTGTATGATCAATTGATGACGCTGGGATGCTACTGGCCGACCATGGAAGTCGACTCCATTGGATATGTGAAAAAGTGTAGAGCATGTCAAGTGCATGGAAACATGGTGCACGCTCCCTCCGTCAGTCTACAAAGCTTGGCATCCCCTTATCCCTTCCACACATGGGCGTTCGACCTCGTGGGAAAGATCGCCCCAGCATCTCACGGCAAGGCTTTTATTATCGTGGCTACAGAATTGTACACCAAATGGGCGGAGGCCATTCCTTTAAGGAGAGTCACCGCCCAGGTGGTAACCCAGTTTATAAAGGAGTATATCATATGTAGGTTCGGTATACCCAAAGTGATCCTAACGGATAATGGGAAGCAATTTGTATGCAAAGAGATGGCTCTTCTCACAGACAAGTATAAGATTGTGCATAATAGCTCAACCATATCCTACCCCAAGGGCAATGGCCAAGCAGAGGCTACCAATAAGACCCTGATAAATATTTTGAAGAAAATGCTAGAAGACATGCCGGGAGCATGGGATGAGAAGTTGCCTATGGTGTTATGGGCCTACCGTACTTCGAAAAGAAAGCCAACAGGGTTCACTCCCTTCTCTCTAGTATATGGGACCGAAGATGTCCTACCAGTGGAACTGGCGGTACCTTCAGCCAGAATTTCTCTTAGCAATGGGATCATCCCAGACCCAAGGCATGTGCAACTGGAGGCGCTGGACGAACATAGAGACAAGGCGAGAGAGAATTTCAAAGTCTACACTCAGTAACTGTCCAGGGCCTACGAAAACTTGGTCAAGCCTAGAGAATTCCAGGTGGGAGATTTAGTCCTGCGAGCATCAACTCACCATCTCCGTAGCATGTCGGCATCAAAATTCAAACCTAACTGGGAAGGCCCTTTTGTCGTCAGAGGAATGGGGAAGTCGGGCTATTGCCAAATATCAGAACCAGAGAGTGATTACCTCCAGTCCATCAACTGCAAGTGGCTGAAGAGGTACTATGCTTAGTAACAGCTAACAAGTTTTGTTTGTGTTTTGCATGTCTGTAATGGATTTCGAGGATTGCTCCTATACCAGAAAAGTTTTTTTGTAAATTTTTTTTTAAGAGCAATATTAAACTGTAAACAGCACACAAAGGTAAAGAAATGAAATAGCAACAGTTTTGATCATTGTTGACATTTGCTTTGCTTTCCATTTATACATACATATACACTCCCTATTAAGTTAGAAGAGAGTACAAAAAAAAGATCAGGAACTTTGCTCACTACACTTGGGAGGTAAGTCCATCCTAAGAGAAAGTATATTGAGCAAAGTCCCCCAGACATAAATTAATACAGTTTTTTTAATAAAATCAGGCTTTCGAAAAGGGGCAGGGGTCACCCTCCTCTCCAACCTAGCCTCTACGACTATAAGCAGTAATATGCAGGAATACCCCCACAGACAGGAGGGGCAACCCAAGAAAGTCACATGCCAACACCTCACAGCTACAAGAGGTGCATTTTCAAAAAAATATATATACAATATGATAATATATAACTTTTCATATTAATGCAAATACCCCGCAGTATATGGGGTAGCCACCAGTAGACTAAATGCTCACAGAAATTAGAGCAAGTCATATAAAATAAACACCCACAGTATAAAGGGAGAACAAAGGAAAAAGAAAGTGCAGAAGAAACAAAGTGTCTCATACAGGAATGATAAGTGATGTACACATAGAATTCTGAGCACTACAAAGAAAGAAGTAGCCTATCTGCTAGAAACCACAAAAAATAAGTCACCACGCGCGATGGCACCAGCATATGACGGACCAGCCTCCCGCAGAAACTCTTCCTCCAACCTGTTGAATTTAGCCTCATCCTCCTCATCGCCAGACTCGAGTCTGGCAAGCTTCACCTGCAGTAGGGCGATCTGATTCCGGATCCTCGTAGACTCAGCGTGCCATTGCTCAACTCTAGACTGTCGGGAAGTGTGAAATCTCACTATCTTTCGAAAAGGAACACTCAGAAAGGGGAGAACCCCCGCGTCAACCCAATCCAAATGAAAATGATAGAACTGCTGTAAGTCGCGGAGAGCATCCAAAAATAGCAAAATAGAAGAGCTAGTCAGCTTAGCAGGGGAGGTAGCCAAGAACTCATGAACATGGCTGGCAAGAGCCCTCAGGTTGAAGGCCGTAAGACTGTCAACCTGAAGTATACTCTGAGAAGTGAACGTCTCGGGATGGTGCTCCAAGATGAGATCCAAGAGCTGACGCTCATGTACCCTGAAGCGTCCTGGTAACTCCTCACGCCATAGCCTACTAGAAATAGTCGCGGCATCCTCTACTTCATCATCTCCATCGGAGTGACGAGACCCCGCCTCAGAAGGAAGGAAAGAATACTCTCCACTAGAATCAGTGTCACCGACCAAAGGAGTGAACTCAGAACTATGATCTCCCTCAACAGTCGCCCCACTACCAGTCTCCACAGTCATCGGAGTACTCTCATGCACCTGGAAACAATGAGACAAGGGTGAAATGAGAATGCTTGCACAGTATACGCAAGAAGAAAAATAGGGGAATAGTAAAAAGAGGGGGTATGCCAGCTTAATACCTCTCTCGCAGTTGCCCCACTGCCAGACTCCACAGTCATCGGAGTACTCTCATGCACCTGGAAACAATGAGACAAGGGTGAAATGAGAATGCTTGCACAGTATACGCAAGAAGAAAAAGAGGGGAATAGTAAAAAGAGGGGGTATGCCAGCTTAATACCTCTCTCGCAGTTGCCCCACTGCCAAACTCCACAGTCATCGGAGTACTCTCATGCACCTGTAAACAATGAGACAAGGGTGAAATGGGAATTCTTGCACAGTATACGCAAGAAGAAAATAGGGGAATAGTAAAAAGAGGGGGTATGCCAGTCTAATACCTCTCTCGCAATTGCCCCACTGCCAGACTCCATAGTCATCGGAGTACTCTCATGTACCTAGAAACAATGAGACAAGGGTGAAATAGGAATGCTTGCACAGTATACGCAAGAAGAAAAGAGGGGAATAGTAAAAAGAAAAGGTATGCCAGTCTAATACCTCTCTCGCAGTTGCCCCACTTCCAGACTCCACAGTCATCGGAGTACTTTCATGCACCTAGAAATAATAAAACAAAGGGGAAAGGAGAACGCTTGCACAATATACGCAGGAAGAAAAGAAGGGAAATAGTAAATAGGGAGTATGCTAGTTTAATACCTCTCTCGCAGCCATCCCATTCTCTAACTCCACAAGTTTGGAGCAACTTCATCCGGCTCCTTAGTCATCAGAGCGACCTCGCTCACCTGGAGACAATGCAACAAAGGTGAAGAGGGGAATGCTTGCGTAATTTAAACAAAATAATAAATACATAAGAATGACATGAGGGAAGTAGATACTCATATACACTGTACCTGAATAACGCCCTCCGTAATGGTCATAGAAGGAGGAGCAGGGGCTCCCATAGGGGCAGTAACACCGATCGATGCTCCAGAATGGGTTGTCTCAACGACCAGTGCTTCTGAAGAAGCTACCTCAACCTCAGGCACTTTCGGAAGAACAACCTCAGTGACGGAGGGTGCGAGGGGTAGGCGAGGCTGCGAATGACAAGAAAGGGCGAGAGGTAACAAATCAGTTATTCCATGAATGATGAATACTTCAATTAAAAAAAGAGGGAGAGGGAAACTCCTAAAAAAGCACCACAGAGACACCTACCTGAAGGGGCGCGATAACAGGACAAACTAGCACATGTATAGGGGTTGCTGAAGATACAGTAGCAAGAGCCACACTCGAAACAGCGCCAAGGGATAACTGCGACAAAGTAAAAGAGGGCTACGATAAGTACAAGTTGGATAGATAAGAAATATAGAACCAAGAAAATAAGAGAGTACCTGAACCCCATCCAAAGGGTAAGCACGGAAAAGGACGGTCGGCGCAGTAGGGGTTGTGATGATAGCCTGCAAAGAATGAAAGTATGTTATTCATCGCATGATCGAGGAGAAAGAGATTCCATGCTTCAGCGGAAAGGCCTGACCTGAAGCGTAGGCTCACTGGTTGAAGCCACAGTAAATATTGGGCCACGAGAGATCGCCTGAACCAAAGGTCTACCGTCCATAGATACACGGACCCTAGGGATAGAAATTCTCCCTGAAGAGGATAAACCCGGGGCGGTAACGCCAGGTAAGGGAGGAGCCCCTCCCTGAGAAGAAAGTCCAAGAGCCATTAGGACTCCTATTAAAAAGAAATAAATATTCAAAAGTAAAAATGCGTACCTCAGATGAAGAGGCCTCCAGGGGCTCAGCTGCAGAAGTGCCCACCGCCGAGACAGGAGAAGATGAGGTGACAATGCCAGAAGACACAACCCTCTACGCATGGTAAATGGGTAAATAAAAGGAAGAGGTAAAAGAGAAAATGGCACAATGAAAGTTTTGAGAATAGCGAGGCATACCTGAGAAGAAGGGGAAGCCACAAGGGTGGTCCTGGTGACGGTAAGGTGCACAGATGAAAGATGCAGGGAAATGACAGTGTACACAACCAAAAGGTAGTTAGAAGACGAATAAATTACAAAAGATGGTAAAAGAATTAAGGAGACAGCAAACCTCTCTAAAAAGGCCTCGGGAAGAAATGAGCATGGAGTTCCTCTCCCGCTGAAAGGGCGTCAGTCGTAGTGGGGGAAGAGGATAACTACTTACCTCTACGGAAATGACCTGCACAAATATGACAGAATGTTTTAATTAATAAATAAAAAAAATAATGAGGGGAAGAAAGAAAATCATATGCAAAAAAAATATAGACAAGTAAAGAGGGAACGCTTACAGTAGCAGGGCACATAGTCTGTCTATAAGGGAGATGGGTGGGGCTAACCCCCCTGGAGAATGGGATGCCTTATCATCACTAGAAGACTCTCTGGAGACTGATAACAAAGCATAAGTGTCAGTAGTCTTTCGCTATGGAAACCCAGGCCACCCATATCACCCGAAGAAGAACTATGGTCGTCATAGGAAGGGGTGCTTCCATAATCAACTAGTTCCTCTTCCAATGAAGGGGAGGGAGATAAAGAAACTCCGAGAGAACTAGTTCCACTAAGTAAAGAATGTCGTGATATAGTACCTTTCGCAATGGGAATAGACGTGACCCGCGCCTCCTGGGAAGCAAGGCTCGGTGAGGAGTAGCCTTTCCCTCTCACTACTTGGGAAGTCTCCCCCGCCCCAAGATTGCCAGTATCAGACTCTTGATCCACCGTAGAGGAAGCAGCCATGCCAGCGGCATCTCCTTTCTTTTTCTTCGCAGCCCGGGTCCTCACAGGAGAAGAAGGAGGAGAAGCAGTAGTAGCAGGAATAAACTTGGATACATCGGCATCAGGGTGTTTCCTTTTGCTCGTAGTGGAGGTGCTCACTTTCCCTCTGCTTTTTGGTTGGCTTCTAGACTTCACAGGGGGAAGCTCAGTCGGTGGAGACGGAAGTGACTCGTCAATGAGAGGTTTCACTAAAATGGGAATGGCATGCTCCAAGGGTGGCGTGGAGGTGGTGCTGAGAAACCAAGGATCTTTCTGCGTCCGCCTAACCAAAAACTGAGCTCTGGTGTATTTAATGGGATTAGTCTCATGGTGGGGCCAACTACACATTCTTGGATAAGACGGACCTGCCGCTGCCAAAGAAGGAACCAAGATGAAGTGAATGAAGGATGATAATCGCAGGGAGGCACATAGAGACCACCCAAACCACTGACCCTACGGAATAATCCCTGAAGAGTAAAGCCAGCACACGCCTCTGAAAATGCCTCAGAATGACTGTTGTAGGTAGGAAGAGGAGGGGTGTGAACGCCCTGGTCATAGCCAAACTGTCGTCTTGCCCTCTCGGAATGATAAGATTCGGCACGCGGACCTAACTCGGTCCAAGAAGGGAGGTGACATGGTAAGAGCATCATCACATTAATATGAGGACACGTGGAAACCGACCCCACTGCTGAAGGGCAATAGAAGGTCCCGCCATCGCCAGGGAAAGAAAGCCAGCTGAAAGTTCCCCCAGGGCGCCGGTATAAGGCCGAAACTGAAATTCCTTGATATCGTCGATCAACATTCCCAGAGATTGCTTGGGAATTCTCTTATGCCACCGGAGAAGTCTCGCAGCGTCGCTATGACAAGCGTGAGCCCCTGAAGTAAAGTGGGGGAAATGCTCAAATAAAAAGGCCATTAAGAGAGGGGCGTTGGCATGATTAGCAACATCATACCGACCGCAGGACCTCGCTACATCTATGTGTGCTCGGTCCATCCAAGTGTAAAGAGAACCTAAGGTCAGGGAAGCCATGGGTACTGACCTACCGCGAGACAATCGTACAGCCAATCTAAAAAGAAGTTCGCGAGGACAGTCTTCGGGCTTACCTGGTAGAAGGAACCGAGTCAGAAATGTAATGAGGAAAGCGGCTAAATGTGCAGGAGAGTGGAGCTTAGGACCATCCTGGGATCTGGGGGCCGCACGTGAAGTCTCCCCCTTCTGCAACTGCTCAAAGTCTCAAAACCAGTATCTTTGCCATTTGGCAAAGGAATGCTTGGAATGACCAGTTATATTTATGGCCACATACCTCGAGCACTCTCCGAGAGCTGACCGTAACTCCCCCACCATATCCTGCTCTAGGGAGTCCTCGTAGTCATCAGAAAAGACCTGTTGCCCAAAGAAAGGAAGGACGTACAATTCACATATATCTTCTAGGGTAAGGGTAAATTCCTCCCAGCCTGTGACAAAGGTGTGAGACTCCACACTCCACCGAGACAATAAAAGATTGAGCGAAGAACTATGCTTAAATATGGTGCAGGACTTCAGGCTGCTGACGACGGTAAAGAGTCCCACCTCCCTAAGAATAGCCACATAATCAGGAACGCTCAGAACATAATCAACCCAGCTAGCCCACTCCTCTGTGGGTCCACCCGGGGCTTTAACTTCAACATTGGAATAAGGAAAGTCACCGCGGTCAACTCGAACTCGGAGAACGGAATCCAGAGAAATAGTAGGGAGGTCAACAGACTCACTTAACCCCACATGAGAACGTTCGAGAACAGCACCCGAATTTTTTTCCCCAAACTCAGAATGTGAAATCATGAAACTGTCAGCAGGACCAAAAAAAGGAGCGCGACGATAAATACCAAAGTCTCGCCCTTGGCGAATGTGCATATAGTCCTTCCATGCCTGAGAAGAGGATGGCATAGCTGAGGAACCACCAAGAGCCATTGGCTCAAGAAAAGAACTCATCCTAGTGGGGACTCCGAACGAGGGACCCTGGGTGTCCCCTGTCGCAAAAAAAGAAGTGGAGGTGGAAACCCCAGCAAAAACATGTGAAGAGCCCCCGGTCAGTGGCATGCTCTCCATAACACCAATAGTTGGCGAGACACCCTGGGTCACGGAACCTTCGATGTGACAAAATGTCGAGACACCCCCTTGCACTGACGAGAGACCCGTAGACACGAGGCCAAGCCGCGAGACCCCCGGCTGCTGACGTGAGGTCACCATACTGCCATAGGCTGAGGCCCCCATTTCGAAAAAACTCAAAGGCATCAAGATATGGGTTGCCTCGGGCATGGGGTCGCCTCGCGGTAAACCATGGGCCAAGATCCCCCCTTCCTCAACAAAAATCATGGATGTCGAGACACCCGAGGTCGAGATACCTCCGTCAGCACTAATACACGTCGAGACACCCCCTCGTAACGACGAGGGACCTATAGACGCTAGGCCAGGTCGCGAGACCCCTGGCCGTTGACCGCCGTGGACCGAAACCCCCATTTCTAAAAACTCAAAGGCGTCGAGACACGCCAGCCCTAAGCAAGTACGACCTTTGACGACTCCAAAGTAACTGGCGAGGGATCCTCAGGCGTAGGGTCGCCTCGCAGAAAACAACGGGTCGAGACCCCCTCTGCTTCAGAAAAATTCACGAGTGTCGAGACCCCCCTCCCTCCAAGCTCATTTTCAATAGACAAAGAACTCCCCGCGCCTAGATCAACGCGCGAGGAACCACCGTTGGTGCCAAAAAATTCCGAGATACCCTGACCCAAACCAACAGGATAAGCTTCGTGAACCGAGGTCGAGATACCCCTCCCAAAGCAACTGATTTTTTTATAAGAGCCCAAGGCGACTGGCGAGAGACCATTGGACGATGGGTCCACTCGCTTCGGGCCCTCGTCAACAGCCACATCAAGACTCAAGGTCACACACAGATTGGGCGAGACACTTCTCGCTGGCAGCAGGGGGATGAGCGAGACACCGACCATCTCTAACGGAACGCCACTAGTCGAGATACCCAAAAGGTATACCTCGTCCGCGGAATGAAATCACGAGGAACCCATGGGGGTTCTCGAACCGCCAACCGAGGGAAAGGAGGCAGGTAGCACGGATGAGGCATCGACGACGGTAATAGGGGCGGTCGGAACCGTTGGGATGGACGATGAAGAAGGCATAGAGCCTAAAACCATGGGTGCTTTGGAGGTGTCTACATTTAAAGAAGTACTGTTTGGATTAGAATCCATGAATGAGAGGCTACGGTATTTGGAAAATCTAGAGCAAAAAAAGAGGGGATGGGAGGCTATGGTGTTTTAAAAATCCCTTTTCTCTCACTCTCTCTCACTACAAATCCAAAGGTGTCTTATGTTTTTTGAAGAAGATGAAAGAGCCCAAGAAAAGGGGCTTATGTTTTTTGCATCAAAATGGGAAAACGTGCAGGAAGGCAAAAAGGTGATGACCTTTTTTCCCAAATGATGAGCTGACAGTTCCCACACTGACGCGTGGGTTCTCAAAAAAATTAAAAACCTCGGATAAAGGGACATCGCAGTTAATGATCCTAGGGTCCCTCAGAAAATATATATATATATATATATATATATATATATATATATATATATAATTGTTGAAATCAGATTTATAGCGCACATAGTTTTTTTAGTCTACCCAACCAAAAATCTTTGCACGAGGGGCTAATGTAGATGGGTGTCTATCAATAAAAAAAGCAAATAAAATTAAAATGCTTCTTTTATTAATGACATCCAAGAGGTGCCCGCGAGGGTCACCCAGAAGTCCAAAAGCCATCGCAAGGTTTAGCGCCGCTGCAAGGGTCAGCGCCGCTTCAAGTGCCAGCGCCGCTGCAAGTGTCTGCGCCGCTGTAAGTGCCAGCGCCGCTGCAAGTGTCCGCGCCGCCACAAGTGTCCGCGCCACTACAAGTGTCGGCGCCGCTTCAAGTGCCAGCGCCGCTGCAAGTGTCTGCGCCATTGCAAGGGTCAGCGCCGCTGCAAGTGTCGCGCCACTTCAAGTGCTAGCGCCGCTTCAAGTGTCTGCGCCGCTGCAAGTGTCTGCGCCGCTGCAAGGGTCAGCGCCACTTCAAGTGCCAGCGCCGCTGCAAGTGTCAGCGCAGCCGTAAGTGTCCGCGTCGCTGCAAGTGTCGGCGCCGCTTCAAGTGCCAGTGCCGCTGCAAGTGTCTGCGTCATTGCAAGGGTCAGCGCCGCTGCAAGTGTCGACGCCACTTCAAGTGCCAGCGTCGCTTCAAGTGTCTGCGCCGCTGCAAGTGTCAGCGCCGCTGCAAGTGTCTGCGCCGCTACAAGGGTCAGCGCCGCTTCAAGTGCCAGCGCCGCTGCAAGTGTCCGCGCCGCTACAAAATGTCCGCGCCACTGCAAGGGTCGGCACCGCTTCAAGTGTCAGCGCCGCTGCAAGTGTCTGCTCCGCTTCAAGTGTCAGCATCGCTGCAAGGGTCAGCGCCTCTGCAAGTGTCTGCGTCGCTGCAAGGGATAGCGCCGTTTCAAATGTTAGCGTCGCTGCAAGGGTCAGCGTCATTGCAAGTGTCTGCGCTGCTGCAAGGGTCAGTGCCGCTGCAAGTGTCGGTGCCGCTTCAAGTGCCAGCGCCGCTTCAAGTGTCTGCGCCGCTGCAAGTGTCAGTGCCGCTGCAAGTGTCTGCGCCGCTGCAAGGGTCAGCGCCGCTTCAAGTGTCGGCGCCGCTGCAAGTGTCAGCGTCGCTGCAAAATGTTCGCGCCGCTGCAAGGGTTGGCACCGCTTCAAGTGTCAGCGTTGCTGCAAGTGTCCGCGCCGCTGCAAAGCTCGGCGCCGCTTCAAGTGTCAGCACCGCTGCAAGGGTCAGCGCCGCTGCAAGTGTCTGCGCTGCTGCAAGGGTCAGCGCCGCTTCAAGCGTCAGCGCCACTAAAGCAAGGGTCACTACAGCAATAACATTTGAGAGGTGCCCGTGAGGGTCACCACAGAAATCCAAAATTAAAAAGTACCACTGCAAGGGTCAGCGCCGCTGCAAGGGTCACTGCAGTAATGACAGTCGAGAGAGTCAGCGTCACTGCAAGGCTCAGCGCCACTGCGAGGGTCACTGCAGAAATGTTATTCGAGGAGTGCCGCTACAAGGGTTTCGGCAGGAACTCATATTGAGGGAGTAGCTATCACGAGCAACTCCTCATCATGAAACATCAGCCTCTAAATAAACAACAGTACTAACACTTTACTTTCTTGCACAGGTTGCCTAGTCGAGCAAGCAGGGCTCGAACAGGCGCGTTGGGACCTCCTGGGAGTTTTGGCTTGGCGGCTGAGGGACAAGGTATGTTGAGTAAGCTCAACCACTTAGCGCTATAGGATTGAGAGGATACTGGTAGGAAGACCCAGAAGTCACTCAAGACTACACACACTTCACACTTGATCACAAGTGAAGTGAGCAGCCAAAGAGCTGGCTACTCACAAGAAATAAACTCTTTACAAGAAAATGACTTTTCCAGAAGAGGGGTCCTCAAGGTCCCTCTCAAGAAAAACAACATTTTTTAGAGGAAAGGAGTCCTTAAGGTCTCCTCTCTCAAGATTTGCAAAATTGCACCACAAGTTACCGTTTCAAAAGATAATTACCAAATCTGATATTTTGTCTCCGTTAGGGGACATATGTGCTTTTTGACCTTTGGTCGGCGCCAGGTGGCGCCTGCAGAGGGGACAGGCAGGCTGCCACAGGTAGTGACAAATGGTACACTTCAGACATTGTTCCCCACCAACTCTCTCAATTTTGGCGCCCAAAAATGCCACTCACCCCTAACGCCCCAGTATAAATAGACCTCTGGGCAAGGTCAAGAGATAGACAATAGAAATTTCACTGTTACTATGCTAAAATATCACCAGACCTACCTAGTATTCTCTCCCTGCTCATTCTCTTAGTGCTGAGTGCCTTGTTCCTTCACTCCCCACTGACAGCCATCAATCTCAGGTGTTTCCCTTGAGAAAATTACTATTTTTGCTGTGAAAGTTCATCTTCTTGCAGGGAGTGAGTTGAAGCTTGAGTTCCATTGTTACCAGAAGGAGAAGTTTTCTTCAGAAGTTGCACCAGGAGACCTTGAAGACCTTGCAGGCAGCGTCCATTGGAGTGGGTCACGCCTCACCCTTTCCAGTTATTCATAGACCCCAGTCTCACTACCCTCCTACAGACCCAAAGTCAACTTCCGGACCCGAGAGTGGTCCAAAGGTCTCTTGAAGGTATCTGAAATAAATTTCTAACGGTATTCCCCGTGCACGATTCGAATCAATGGTTTATGTTCTACGACCATTATTTCGAGAAAATCTACACGAGAGTGCCAGTTGGCAGGTCCAGATCCCTGCCTATCGGCACAGTATCTGGAGTCACATGCTGATAGGCACCCCCTGGGTTAGGCCGATCATCACCCCCTGACCATATAAATAGGGGCCATGACCTCATTCCCATGAGAAAATAGATCCATCAGCATCAGTGATCTCAGTAACATTCTCGCGAAATTAGCGAAGTCCCTCATGTGAAGTTCCATCCAAGCTTACATTCTCATCCTTTTCATACCCAATTTGACAAATATCCTGCTCTCTTATCAACATTCATCAACACTAAAGGGATTTCATCCAATATCAAAGATCAAGCTTCAAAGAAGGTTCAATTCCGTCCCTCTCTCTTTAAATTCCTTGTTTTTAAATAATAAGCATTAGATTCATAATCTAGTTCTTACTTTAGTTCATACACATTAATATCTACATTATTTATTAGTATATTGCACATACTTTATTTTCTAATAAAATCCCCAAAACAAATAAAAGAGGGTTACACCCGTAAATTCCGAACGGAATTATCCATCACACTTTTTCCAAAACCTAAAAACACATTTTTTACACATACACATATAATAAAATTCTGCTCGGATCTATGGGATAAACCCCACCCCTATGCTACACTCGAACTATGTGGACTTTGATGCCTTTATAGGCTACGTAGGCATCTCGGATTAAAATCCAAGACTCGATTCCAATTTTCAATTTTCTTTATTTCCCAAATTCCCTAATTTTTTAAAATCTCCCATTTTCATATTTATATATATATCATGCTTGTTTGCGTTTCATCCAACACATATTGTCATTTCCTAATAACGATCAATATCGTGATGAACACACAAATCATACTTTCTACATATGTTGTTTTGGGATATTCCTATGGATGACCTCACTCTACCTTTTCCATGGTATGAGTTGAATAATTTCGATCTCTGTTATATAAACACGCACACACACTTCATGGGGATATATAGGAAAATAATAACACTTATCCATGAGAGACCGAAAAGGCGGGATGGGTGCCTAACACCTTCCCATTCCATAACTTAGCCCCCAAAACTTCAGACTATTGGTTTCGTATGCATCAGTTTGTCCTTGATGTCGCTCTCTCGAAGTGGCAACATTTCTTTTGCCTATTTTGTGCAAAACAGGCTGGCGAATCTATCTCTTTACATTTACCCCCACACTGACGACGGCCAAGAGGGGTGCGAGACCGCGGCGCAACCTTACCAAGAGGGGTGCGAGACCGCGGTGCAGCCTTCCCGAGGTGAGATGTATCTCCCCCCCGGGTGCCGCTCGGGATGGCCACAGTGGCGACTCTGGTAGGGACTATTTCTAAGAGGGCTAGATTCTATTTGCATGGATGTTTTATTTTCTTGTATATCCCCCTATTTCCATGTTCCCCTTACATATGTACCTCATGCTTATGCCATTGTTTATACACTTGTAGAAATTTTCCATGTACGCTTCACACCACGTGCACCTAGTAGCACGTATATCCAAATCTTGCACACACCACCCACTCTCACTTGTTATCCCTTATCTACTGTTTATACTTGTACCTCATTCTCAGCTGGGCATGATCAATAAACATACTCTCTCCATAATATACTAATCAAAGAATCATGCATGGTACACACAACATCACCAAAGGGCATTGTTATTGACCAAATTTTGTCCCGTAACTGGGGAGTCACTTCATGATGGGCGCTGGTCCGGAAGGTCGTAATTAGCCTAAGAGATATGACTCTCACCTTCCATTGGACAAGTACCTTCGACGTATATCGAACGGTTCCCCCGCATCATACCACTTGATCGAATTCATGATGGGAGGTATATCGCTGGGAAATCGTTCACGTACGTCGAGTATATTGAATTCGCTACCGTCCCCACGAGGTATATAGCGAGGAAATTCACGTAGACTCAGGTATATCAAATGGCTTGTCCACACGTACCAATTTCCCTCAAAAGAAATACGTAAATCATGGAAGACACGCCGAAGGGGGGAACACCTTCCAATTAACCCAACAGTTGCATACCCGCATATAGGTGTCAAGCCTAGGACACACATATTAGATTATCAGTTTCGAACTGAAACTCTGCCCGAATTCCCGATCGGCATGCCGCCCAAATTTTTGCGAAACTTTTAAAACGGGAACCTACCCGTGAGCCTAGTAACAAGTTCAACCCTAGTTTCTACATATGGTAAACCCAATTTTTTCGGGCTCAATTCTCGTCCGGCATTTCTTTTTTGCATCTAGGCAAAATTAATACAAGTGAGAACTTAATAAACATAATAATCATGCTGAGACCCGTCTCTCGTCTTTTCCTCCCTCTTTCAAAAAGTGTCCAAAAATATTTTTCCTCTTTTATAAAAAATGCCAAAAACATTCTCTTTTCCTCCAAAATAAAAAAAAAAAAAAAAACATTTTTGTCCTCATATTATTCAAGAATTTCAAAAACATTTTCCTCCTTTTCTAAAAATAATAAATTCCCCTTCTTTTATTTTCCAAAAATAAATCCCAATTTTTCTCCTTATCAGGTCGATCACATACCCTTGACCTGGCTCCTTATTGGCTTCGATCTTCAGTCGAACCGCCCCGAAGTTCTGTCAATCCCCTTACTTTTTCCAAGTCCGGGATTAAACCGCCTTCCATGGAGAACACGGATCAAGTGCCGAATGTACAGCCTGATTTGTTGACAGTTCTAACTCAGCTCACTGCCAAAATTGACAACCTTCAAATCGCGGGCCCCTGAGCCATGGGTCCTCTTCCCTCGAGCTATGGGTCCTCCTGCACCCGAGCCTATTTTGGTTCGCTAGGAATACCAGCACACTCCCCATGCTCCTCCTGCTAATGGGCGGCTGCCAGCTCATCTACCTATGCCAAACCTTACTCAACTAGGGGCTAACTTACCCGTGGCTGTTGACCCAAAAGAGGAAGAATTGAACAAGGTCGAGGAAGACCTCAAGATGTTGACCAATAAGTTTTATCAAGTCAGACTCTCTAGGAACTACATGGACTACACACACATGTTTCCCTATCCTAAAGCCAGGTTATTGAAAAAATTCAAGATGCCCAATATCGAGAAGTTCGGAGGAAGTGGACCCCCGATCGTTCATCTCCGTAGCTATCACAAAGCCGTGACTTTTTTAGGGGCTTCTAAAGAAATAATGGCCCAGATGTTCCAGAAAACTTTAAAATATAGCGATCTTCGTTGGTTCTTATCCCTTAAGGGTTGGTTCTTATCCCTTGAGGAATTCAGGATCCGTAGTTGGGAAGATGTTGCCCACAAGTTCATTTCACAGTACAAATACAACGAAGCGCTAGAAGTTACCCATTGTGACTTAGAGCTACTTAAGAAGAACCACCCTGGGGAATTCGTCAGCAACTTCATAGAAATGTGTAGAGAAAAAGTATCTACCGCTACCAATCAGCCTTCCGAAGAAGAACAGGTCAGTATCGTAAAGAAGAACTTCCTACCCCATGTCCGAGCAATAATTGGAGGATAATATTACCCTCACTTTCGAGCCCTCCGAGAAGCAAGAGCACTTTCGAGCCCTCCAAGAAGTAGGAGTGGAGATCGAAGAAAGTCTTGCCAAGACAGAAGTTGAACCGAGGAAAACCTCTGGACAGTTTGCTCCTCAAAAGTTTGAAAAAACTGCTAGTACCACGGTTTCTACCATCAACAACATCTCTAAATCTACCGCTTCGTGGGCACCAGAAAGTCACCCAAACCCAGTTCGGATGGAATACACCAAACTTCAAAATCCTCTCTCTAAAGTCTACTAGGCCCACTTGAGTCAAAATCGGATCAAACCATTGGACCCCCGTCCATTACTAAACTCACTTCCGAAAAACTTCAAGCCTGATGCCCATTTTGATTTTCATTAAACTACTGGCCATACCATCGACCAATGTTTCCATCTCTGAAATGTAACCTATGTCCTGATTGACCGGGGTTTTATCGCCCCGCCAGCTAATCCCAAATCAAACACTACCCATAATCCACTCCCAAATCATGCAAATGCCATATTCTAAGAAGAAGACTCGAAATTTAACCCATCTACCCGAATCATACCGAGTGAATCACTAGTCATACCCATATACTCTCCTAAACCTCTCCAAACATTCCCATATTTTCTCCTACGCCCCACCAGCCTTGTCGATCAAGCCTTATCCCTTCTCACCAGAGCCTGCATCGCTGTCCGCCCCCGTTCTGGAGGTAAAGATATGGAACTGTCAAAAGTGTTGAACTAACTCTTAGAATTCGAGCTGAAATTTCCCTCCCAGATGACCATCGATTGTCAAAGATTTAGTGGGTTGTTCTTAAAAGTTTAAAAATGGTCCCGAGAGTCAGACAATAGGGTGGTGCTAATCGATGAAGTCAGTATAGATGGCATGGTCCATATCATGACAAATTTATTTGAACAAACTGGTGATATTTGTAGTGTATCTGAGCTACTCTATGCTTTGAAATTACAAGGGCGTCTGGACCCTTTAATTCTGCATTTCCCTGTCGAATGGGAGGAATTATACGAAGAGGTCGTGGAAGTTGTGGATTCCATTGACATTGCATGAAAAGATAATATTGTTACCACCAGATAGGGGGACAATTTTCAAGATTCAGACTAAGAGCGAGATTCAGAAAAGACTAGTTTGATAACCAACATATGCGGGATGATATCATTCAAGGAGCTGCAAGGAGAAACCAACAAGGTGGCTGAATAACGCGATATCGATGAAAAAAAGGATTTCAGTTTTTCCATACTTCTGTGAACCACATGACCAGGTCAGGAAGACACTATCAAATCCCAAGTCTACAAATTTCAGAAGGCGATAACGGAAAGTGTGTTGAGAATCTCCCTGTGCTAGAAATGACCCTCGAAGAAAGTAAGGTCCTCGATCAACTGAAGAAAACCCAAGCCAACATCACTTTATGAGGGATTTTTATGTCTTCCAAATTACACTGAAATGCCCTATACAAGCTACTCACAGGACCCAAAGTTCCTCCCTCAACCACGCCAGAAGAAGCGGTGAGCCTAGTCGGATCCTTGACCTCTACTCGAATGCTTTCCTTTTTTGAAGAAAAAATCCCCAAGACTGGTCCCAACCACAATCATGCTCTTAATATCTCGTTAAAGTTATGGGGAAAACTGTCCCCCGCTCTCGCGTCGACAACGGATTAACTCTGAATGTTTGCCCGTCAAGAACCCTCAATTGTCTGGGATTAAAAGTGAGCGACCTTGCTCCAACCTTTGTTACCGTACGTGCCTACGATAACACCCACCGAGAAGTAATGGGATCTATCAAACTTGCAATAGGGGCTGGCCTTATAAATCCTATTGTTGAATTCCAAGTCATCGACATCCCAACCTGTTTCAATCTGTTGCTCGGATGACCATGTCTCCATAGCATCAAAGGGGCGTCCTCTTCCCTTTATCAGAAATTAAAGTTCTTAGCCAACAGGTAGGTTATTACCATCTTGGGAGATAGTGACAACACCGAGAATACAAGCACCAGTAATCAAGTACTTGAAATACAACACGGGGTGAATAATATGCTTTTGTCAGGATTCCAAGGTGAATGGTATGACTTCAAAGACAGGGTTTGTCCGGAATATGACCCCCATGGAAACGTCAATGTAATCCAAATGTTCAAGAACATGCACTTCATGCTCGGACTAGGGCTACGGCGAAGATAGCAAGGGATAATTGAACCTATTATATTAAAGGACGCCTTTCCTCCCTGTGTATTGGGCAATCAGCCGTCAAAAGAAGAATTCACATTGATCCGTCAGCCTCGACTAAAGAGGAGGTTAGAATGTGCTAAAATTATCCCAGGAGATTCCCTAAATGGATGATTCATCAGAGAAGGTGAAGATTTGCCCTTATGTGGCTTCGTTGAACCTTGGTATGACCATGTAGATAAGAGGACGAAACCAAGAGTGGGGATCTTATTTAAAGATAGCTACCCATGGGCCGAGAGTTCCCAGCACCATGTACAACCACTCATTGAAGAGACCACAGTTGATACCGGGGATTCTGAGGGCAGTGACTCTGAGGACTCTTTTAATTTACATATACTGGGGCTAATGCTCTGTATGATCCACTAAGGGGATACATCGTCAAATTCATCATGCCTTATCAAAGAAGCTGATGCACCTCTTTTCAACTGGCATGCTACACCTCTGCCACCTATCAATTGTCAACCTAACCCCGATGTGTATCCCCTTCCCCTTTAGTTGTTTCCCCTCACTCTGATGTAATCAAGACCTCCTTTGATGAGGTTCTTAATATTGTTTTTCCTATCAATGAAATAAATGAATATTTTTAGTATCTTATTGTGCCTTACGTTAATTGTCTTGATTCTAATCAAACTCTTGATGATGATGATTTTACAAATGAGCAATTCTTAACTGATCTAAATAAGGTTAATAATAAATAACATAACCGCATTCAAGTTAATGAAGATAAAAATATTGTTATTAATCTCGATTCTACTAGCCAAATGCGTGAGATTATGATAGGGGCCACCCTTAATGTGTAAAAGCGCACGTAAATTGAAGAACTACTAAAGGAATTCGTAGATGTCTTCACATGCTCCTATGATGATATGCCCGATATTGACCTTAAGATAGCATAGCACGAGATTCCAACTCTCTCAGAATGCAAACCGATCAAATAGAATATGCGAAATCTCCGCACCGAATGGTCACTCAAGGTTAAAGAAGAAGTAGTCTAGCAACTAAATGTGGGATTCATTCGTGTGATCGAATATCCCACCTGGCTAGCCAATATCGTACCCGTTCCAAAATAAGGAGGCAAGGTTCGCATGTGTATCGACTATCGAGACTTGAATAAGGCCTCTCTGAAGGATGATTACCCGCTACCCAACATCGACATGATTATGGAAAATATGGCCAGTTACGCTCTCAAGTCATTCGTTAATGGGTTTTTCGAATATAATCAGATCAAGATGCACCCAGATCACCAAGAGAAAACCGCATTGATCACCCCTTGGGGAACCTTTTGCTACATTTTCATGTCATTTGGTCTCAAAAACACAGGGGCTACCTACCAGAGGGCTTCCATAACCATTCTACATGATCTGATACACAAGACTAACGGAGCAGTCAAAGCAGCCAATAAGAACCTCAAATCCATTATCAGCAAGATAACTGAGAGTTGCCAAGATTGGGCTAACAAGATCCCTTACGCCCTTTGGGGCTATCGCACTTCAGTTCAAACCTCTACTGGGGTTACCCTTCTCTCTAGTCTATGGCATGGAAGCAGTCCTACCCGTAGAGCTAGAAATCATTTCGCTACGCATCATGCTAGAAAGCAAGGTCAGTGAGGAAGACTTTCACCAAAGCCGTCTTAACAAGCTGCTGAAAGTTCTATATCACATACAAGGGTACCAACGCCGCATAGCGCGATCATTCAACAAGTGAGTCAAGGACCGTGGTGTCCAAGAAGGGGACTTAGCCCTCAAAGAAATATTAGAGCCCATATGGGACCCCAGAGGGAAATTCAAGTCCAATTGGAGCAGCCCATACATCGTGAAGAAGATCCTGTCAGGGTATGCCACTATGCTCACTGACCTTGATGGAAAAGAAATGGCGCTTCCAGTCAACCTGAACCGTCTCAATAAATTCTACCCCTAGTTCGAAATCTCGGCGCACTATGACTATTCTCATCTCCCTTCTATTCTAAAAAAAGAAAGAAAAAAACTCTTTATTTTCCCCTAATCAGAACTATGTGGGGCCTGATCCTCTAAAAACCTTTTAGCTTTCAGAAAAATGAATTTAAAAAAAATTCAAAAATGCAGAGGTACATAGGCATCTCAATCGCCTTACATGAGCACGTCCCCCTTTTTTTCATAAAATGTTATTCTTTTCTTATCCCCGAGAACGATAGATCATTTTAACATATACATGAACAAAAGGATTATGTATGCCTTAACGATTGGTATAGATAATTCCAAGGTCATCAAGAGGCACAAATGGATGATCAAAAACTTATTTATTTCATTATTCAAAATTTCAGTACGATTACATCGGCATAAAGAATCAAACGACTTTCCTTGCCAGCCTACACCTACCTTCCTAAATAACCAAAAACAAAACCAAACACCATACAAAAGCCTCACAAAATCCTACCCACAGCTGCCAGAGGAACCAGCCCCATCATCACCTGCGTCCTGGGGTCCCCAAACCTCCCCTGCCTGAATGGAGTATTGCAGATTCTCCATAGAGCGATAAGACCGGACTAGCTTAGGGAAAACCACAACACCTCCCTCCATGGTGTCAGAAATAGCAAGTCACCTTTTCCCACTCTCCACAGCCAGTATCTTGGCCACTACCTTCTTCCACAACCACTTCATGTAGTCCCCGAAAACATGCCAGACTCAACCCACAGACTGAGAAGGACGGGTCGATGGATAATGATTCCCCACAGAGAACCAAGCCACATGCGCATACGCTCTACAGGCCCTCCACAGGAAAGAAGTTCGGTGTTCACGGTGGCACGATTTTCTCCCAACCAAACTGGCTCAGCAGTCGCCAGGGAAAGTGGAAAGAGGTCTGCCTGAGGCCAACCAACTGGACATATTGGTACTCCTCGAGTTGCAGAATGGGTAACAGCTCCCCCTACCAAGTCACTGACCAGCGCAAGCCTCGAGCTTCGTGCTCTACAAATAAGTTCTCCCAACTCTCAATGTCCAGGCCTACGCTAATGAAGTAACGAGAGAAGAAGTTTGGCACCACCGATAAAGGATACTCAGGTGGGACCGCCATACAAAACCTCTCTGACAACCACATGAACAACATCACAGGGATCCCTCTCAGAAATCCAGAACGACCCTCTGGCTTGGCATCCAAGCCATTCAAAGTCTTCGCCAGTATCACTATCATAGGATTGCGACGGTACAACATCCAAGAAATAATAAAAGCGAGTTGGGGGTCCACTAGTGTTTCCTCAGTCACCAATAACACTTTCGAAACCAAACCCAGAATAACGACCCCAGCATAGCCGGCATCGCCCACATCCTGCGAATGCATGGATCGCAGCGCTACTAGAAGAGAAATCAGGCCTCCCGTAACCAACGGCCTAGCTGTCGAAGGCGAGATATGGAGAAGTCCATCCAACAATTCCCTTGGAGAATGGGAAAACTCAGTCAAAGCCGTAGCAACACTAGGATTTCTCCCCAGCATGGCAGAAAATTCTTCGTAGGAAGGACAAATTTCATCCAACCCGAAGCGAAAGACATGATCCTCGAGATACCAAAACTCAACTGCTGCCATCAGTATATTACACTCAATGGGCCGTTTACGCCACAAAAAGACATGCCGCATCTGGAAGGTGTCATAATCAACATTATAAGAACACATCGCTTTCAAGGCTTCGAGTTAGTTGGCGAACTCAATACTACCAAGGAGAGCCATCTTGCAAAACAAGAAGATAATGAGAAAATAAAAATGTGAGAAAGAAAGGAAATGAAAGTGTGAGGAGAAAAGCCCCATTCATACCCCTATTTATACATGCAAAATCTCAAGTAAAGATAAGAAACCCTGCAGAAATCGGAGTAAAACTTGCCCCGCCAAGTACCAAGCAATTGAAGAAAGTGCAATCAAAGCCTTGGGTTGAAGAAACTGCAATCATGCCGATCGGCAACCCCCTATTTTGGCAAAATTCCCTTTTTCCTCTTTTGTCAAAATAAAAAAATAATAATAAAAATAATTTTTTATCTTAAGGGAATTCTGAATTTCCTCACGCTCTTACTTATCCCATTTTTAAAAAAAATCCTTCTCAAATCAATTTTCAAATTCTTTTTACGATCTCAGCAGGAAAGTAAAAAGAGCATGTGCATTAATCAGTGAAGAAGGAATTAATAAAAATTTCATTTTTATTTGCATTTATTTTTCTGTGTTACATTGATATCTTATAGGAAATAAAAATGGGACACAGCCGAACCAATTTTCTTTATCTCTCTCTCTCTCCCTCAACTACTCTTTCTTTCTTCTTTATCTCTCTTCTCTCTCTCTCTAAGAGCCTCCATCCCTACGACGAGACGATGTGCCACTACTTCCAGAACTCGACCCTTCCCCAGAAGAGGAAGACGGCACCAAGCAAGAAGGAACCGAAACCACCTCATAGATATGGGCAATCGCTGTAGATATTCAATCCCTAATATCCCTCACACAAGTGTTGGAGACCCGGATGTGCTGCAAAAGAAAACAGAAAAATCAAATCAGCAAAGTCTGAAAGAAGAAAAAGGAATCAGGAAATCAAAAGACAAAGGAACATAAAGTGTACCTCAGGTCGAAGGACCTCCTCTGTTGGACCCAACTCCTTCGGATCCATCGCCTTAGGACGATGTTGTAAACGCGCTAACCCTCCATCAGCTCATCGGATGTTGTAACCAGGCGAGAAAAGTCGTACAAAGGGAGCCTCCGAAGTCATCGTCGTCCCACCACCCGAACTGTGAGAGGACCCCACCTACCGAATAGAACCCGCATGAGGAAGAGGCATCACATCATATATACTGGGAGGCATCAGCCATCTCAACACAAAATCCATATAGTTATACATCATAGCCGTATCGGTATACAACGAGTATAGTTCTCCCACCATCACTGCCACCCGGGCATCCTCTGATATCTCCCACACTCGCCTCATAAACATAGGGGGATTCATCGGTGGCATCATAACCTAGTCCTCTATGATCTGTCAGACTACCCTCTCCTCGAGATACCAAGAGTAGCCAAACTCATGCGCCAGCAGACGCCGTATATGCGCATGTCCCTAGTCACCCCAGTGTGCTGAATGGTCATCCCCCAAGGATAAAAGGTCACTTGCAGATCCCCAGCAAGAGAAAAAATCAATATCAATAAAAGATCATCAAAGGAAAGGACAGTCTCGAGGTAAACAAGGCCTTACCCGCTCGCTCGTTAGTCCATTCAAGACCTGACGCACCGCCTCTAGAGAGAGCGACTTCTTCGACTGTCGGTTGGACCTCCGCCATCGATACATCCGACAGAAGTCCCCAACAGAGTCATCCTTCAAAGATATCAACTGGGTGTTTAACCCAATCACCTCATAAAACCACGTCTGCAAAGGGCAAAGGCCAGAAATTAAGAAATCCAGAATAAAACACATGAAGAAAAATGCGAATGCATATAGGAAAATGCGAAAAATAAAGAATACCTCCAGAAGATACGTGACTCCAGTAAAAGATTATCGACAGCACCGACTGAATGCATCAAAAGAATAATAAAGGGTCAACAAATTTAGGCTCCCCCAATCATAAAGGCGAATGTCCGAGAACACCCTCAAAAATGGCAAAAAACTACAAGTGGACTACGTCGCCACTCATCTACACCAAAAATTCTCCCAACGCCAACAGAATGAAGAAGTTTGTCATATGACGCACCTGCTTCCCGTCACTCTGATCGATCATCCTTCTCAACAATAGCTCCCTCAACATAGACAAATGGAGAGAATCCCCAGTAACAACCCTCTCCACATCACCCAGTGCCATCGTCACCGCCTCCGGCATCACCCTCAGCATCTTATCCACCTCAATATGAGCACCATCGTAGTCCAGCCCCAGTACCTGCTGCACATCAATGGGAGCCACCGTTATCTCCCCAAAGCTAAAATAGAAGGTGTGGGTAGTGTCCCACCTCTTCTCCCCTAGAGCACACAAAATGGTCGTAGAATGAGGCATCTCATCCAGAGCCGATGCCAGTCTCCCAAAGCCAGCTGATGACACCATCCATCACACTACAGGTGGAAAGTGCTAACAAACATCCTTAAGCCCCGTTGTCCCTCGGGCACGTATAGTCGACATGGAGACATAGGACTGTCGAAGAAATAAACAAAACCATTGTCAAATTCAAGAAATAAAGCAACCTCTTCAAGAAAAAAGGAAAAGAATACCAAAGGTCATTTAATACTTACATAGCCACCAGGGTTCACCACCCTAGAAAAACGATGATGCGAGGGCGCATATAGAAGAATTCGATCATCCACCATCGGCTCAAATGCGTCAAATGAGTTCTCGCTACCCAGTGCAAGTGGCACCCTAGCCCTCCACTCCAACCCTCCCTAATCGTCGGCATTAAGCCACGCCATGTGAGTAGCGCTGTTGGAAAAATCAGCCATCTCTTGACTTTGGAATGTCAGAAAGGTTTGCAAAAGGTAATTGCAGAAGAAGGCAAGTCGAAAAACTGTGAAAAATAAGGAGAACCCGCCCCCTTTTATAAGAGGCTAAAGGACATCCCGATCAGCGTCTCCCTGCCACCCACCGATCGACACTGACCCTCCACCTGCTCGAGGCACCCCAAAAGACTGTGCCACTGCCTTTTGGCACCCCTCCATCTATTTCGGTCGTCACCCCCTTTAAAATTTTCTACAAAAAGTCCAAAAAAATACTAAAAAATCCCAAAAAATTCCTAAGATTGCCAAATTAATTTTAGAACCTTATTCACAAAGACAAACATTTTTTACATCCCCGGTGAAATTCTAGAAAACAATTCTCCCCAACAATGTCTCCAGAGGACACTCCAAAATTCCAAAAATTCCCCAGCTTAAAATCCTTGAATCATTCCCTCTTCCCCAACAGAACTTAAAACCAAATGCTTCCCCAAATCCCCAGAGAAAGTTTACACATCCCCAGTGGAGCTCCCAAACTATTCAAAGGGAAATTAAGCCCGCAGAATTGGTCACCCCTAAATAAGCCCTCAGAATTGGCTTCGACCCTCAGAATTGTTCGCTTCTACTTAAGCCTGTAGAATTGGCTTCGACCCTCAGAATTGGTTGCTTCTACTTAAGCCAGTAGAATTCGCTTCGACCCTCAGAATCAGTCGCTTCTACTTAAGCCCGCAGAATTTGTCACCCCTATTTTAAGCCGCAGAAATGGCTTCGACCCATAGAATTGGTCGCTATAATTTAGATCCTTAAAACTAACCCGGCCCGCATAATTGGTTGCCTCCTTACTCTTCACCTCCTCTAGGTCCTCAAAATCGGTCGCCCCAACATCACCTTGGGTCCTCAGCATCGAACTCGACCTTGACCCTCTGAATCGGTTAGCCTCATCCCTTAGGTCCACAGAACTGACCTCTATCATGTAGTGTCTATTCGATGGATATCTCTTGTTCCAAGCTCACCCATAGAGGGGCTCTATAAACATCACATTTTTTAGGACCCCATAAGTCTCCCCTTAGGTCCCTAGAACCTCCCTTTCTCACTGCAAATCATATATCGCATTCTTAGTACTGATCTAGAGCACACCAACGCCCCCGGGCCCCGTTTAACTCTTGTCAACTCTATCGTCAGAGCAAAAGCACTTTGAAACTTTAAAGGGCCGTGAATACCCTTTCTAATGGTTCGCCCTGTGCATGAATCGGCGTAACGGTTCGGACGAACGGACCATTTTACTATCGAAGATCGATTCGGAGGCCACCGGGCACTTCCGGGCCTCGATTTGACCCCAATAAAATTCATCATTAAAGCAAAATATCTTTGAATTTTTGAAGAAAATGGAAACCCCTTTCCAACGGTCCACCCCATGCACAAAACGGCATAACCGTTCGGACAAACGATCAATTTTCCCCCAAAAATCGATTCAGAGGCCACCGGGCGCTCCCGGGCTCCGTTTGACCAAAGTGAACTCTTTATCTCAAATGAGACTAAATTAAACTCCAAAGGGCACTGAATACCCTTTATAACGGTCTACCCTATGCACAATTCTGACCTACGATACGAACGAATGATCCGTTTTACTCCAAGAGGTCCGCGAGCGCTTTCGAACCCCGGTTGACCAGGGTCAACCCTCCTAACCAAAAAAACTCTTTGTAATGTCAAAGTATATATCCTAACCTTTCCAACGGTCAGCCCCATACACGATTCTGACTTACCATGCGGACAAACGATCCGTTTATGTCCGATGATCTTCCGTCCAAAAGACCGATGTGCGCTTCCGAGCCACATTTAACCCAAAGTCAACTCCCAGACCCGAGAGCGGTCCAAATTACTATTTAAGGTCTCTAAAATAACTTTCTAACGGTATGCCTCGTGCATGATTCGTATTAATGGCAGGTCCAGATCCCTGCCTATCGGCACAGTGTCTGGGGTCACATGCCGATAGGCACCCCCTGGGTTTGGCCGATCGGCACCCCCTGACCATATAAATACGGGCCATGACATCATTCCCAAGAGACAACAGATCCATCAACATCAGTCATCTCAGTAACATTCCCTATAAATCATCGAAGTCCCTCATGTGAAGTTCCATCCAAGCTTACATTCCCATCCTTTTCATACCCAATTTGACAAATATCCTTCTCACTTATCAACATTCATCAACACTAAAGGGAGTTCATCCAATATCAAATATCAAGCTTCAAAGAAGGTTCAATTCCTTCCCTCTCTCTTTAAATTCCTTGTTTTTGCATAATAGACATTAGATTCATAATCTAGTTCTTCTTTTAGTTCATACACATTAATATCTACATTTTTTATTAGTATATTGCACATGCTTTATTTTCTACAAAAATCCCAAAAACAAATAAGAGAGGGTTACACCCATAAATTCCGAACGAAATTATCCCTCACATTTTTTCCAAAACCTAAAAAACACATTTTCTACACATACACATAATAAAATTCCGTTCGGATCTATGGGATAAACCCCACCCCTATGCTACACTCGAACTACGTGGAATTTGATGCCTTTATAGGCTACGTAGGCATCTCGAATTAAAATCCAAGACTTGAGTCCAATTTTCAATTCTCTCTATTTCCCAAATTCCCTAATTTTCTAAAATCTCCCATTTTCATATATATATATATATATATATATATATATATATCATGCTTATTTGTAATTCATCCAACACATATTGTTGTTTCCTAATAACGATCAATATCGTGATGAACGCACAAATCATACTTTCTATATATGTTATTTTGGGAATATTCCTGTGGATGACCTCACTCCATCTTGTCCATGGTATGAGTTGAATAATTCCGATCTCCATTATATAAACACGCACACACACTTCATGGGGATATATAGGAAAATAATAACACTAGCCCATGAAAGACCGAAAGGGTCAGATGGGTGCCTAACACCTTCCCATTCCGTAAGTTAGCCTCCGAACCTTCGAACTATTGGTTTCGTATGCATTAGTTTGTCCTTGATGCCTCTCTCTCGAAGTGACAACATGTCTTTTACCTATTTTGTGCAAATAGGATGGCGACTCTATCTCTTTACATTTACCCCCACATCGACGACAGCTGAAGCAAGCTTTCCAAGATAGGTGCGAGACCACGGTGGAACCTTCTCGAGGGGAGATGTATCTCTCTCTCTCTCCCGACGTCCCCCGGGATGGCCACAAAAATAATTTTAATATATTTTGAAAACTTTTTAATGAAAATTCTTTCTAAAATAACCCTTGAATATTTAAAGTCCTTACCAAACCACTTTATAACTCTTTTGAATGATGTTGTGATGAACGATATTCAATCTTCCAAATGTCATTAACTTCTTCTCTTTGATTACGTGGAAGCAGTTATGAAGGTTCAATGGGGTGTAACATGATAAGCCAGGTAAAAAAAAAGAGCAATTATAAAACTTACTCTCGCGCCTTCCAACTCCAACACTTAGCGCCGCAAAACCCAAGAATGATTTCCTTCCCAATCGATTTTCATATTTTCTTACTACACTTACCCTAGACGACGTTTACTTTATTCCCAATACCCTTTCTCAACAAATATATATTCTCCCCAAAGCCATACCTTTTAATCATTTGGTTCCACAAAACTTAAAAAGGAAATGCACTATTTTTTTAAAACCCTATAACCTTAGCCTTATGTGGTCAAAACCCTACAATTATATGCGGTAAAAAATATTAATATACCTAAGCCTCATAATAAAATTTACTCACCGCCAGCTGGTAAATCTTTTATACAAGACAAACTTCACCCCCAAAATTCTAATAATAAATCAAATTAATGTAATACAAACTTTTACCCCAAAAATTTAATAAATAATATACCGAACATTAAAAATTACAACTTGACTTCTTTGACTTCATAAATGCATAAAATTAATTCAATTTAACATAATGACATATAAATCACTTTAATTTCTTAAAATTAAATACGAGTGTCTTCTCAATTAACTAAATTATCATTAATTCATAAATCGTCTTTAGTAATGTTTAATTAATAAATCTACTATAATAACGGGGTATTACAAGTCCACTACCTAAGTAATAGACCCGAAACTATCTGGAAGCCTAGTTTAACTAAAACCCATGACTTATATCTCTATATATATTGGTGTAATCTAGGATTTTACGTTAATGATGAGGAAAAACACTATTCACACTTGGGTGGATCATATTTCACTAAGGTTTCATCTCCAAGAGTGCCCGCCCACACATGAGTCTCACTTTGGGTATGTCATATATTAAAAGATTTACGATGTTCGGAGTAGTCTAGCAATGTTTTTAAAGACCTTGGGAAGGCAGTAAGATCTTCATCTTCTTCAACCTATTTCTCCTCATACGGATCACAACAAGATCCGTTATGGTATTGTTTATTGAAACCCTAGGCTTATTTTTTAAACATAGTTCTTGTGTTGCACTTTCCAGTGCATGATTAATCGGAGTTCTTAGGGTTTAATTTTTCTCCATTCGAAAATGCCAATCTTGGTATGTTTCCCAATACGAGTGTCATAGATCAATTTAGTCATTTTAGGTAAAACGAAGTGTGCACAGGCCGATTTTAGCCGTCATATGCTAATGTTGGTCATCTTAGACCAACTTGACTTTTGAGGTTAAATTTGATCATCATGGATAAGTTTTGTTGTTTTAAGTCAAATGAGGTTTGTGGTCATCCTGATCTCCTTCCCGGGGGAAAGGGGTGAAGGTCTCGTGCCCTCTCACTCTAGGAGCGCTTCGGCCGTCATCGGTGTGGGGTGATATAAAAATATGGAGTCGCCAACCTATTTTTCATAATACAGGCAAAAGAACATGTCTCCGCTTCGAGAGAGCGGCATCAAAGACAAACTTATGCTTACGAAACTAATAGATCAAAGTTTCGGGGGCTAAGTTACAGAATGGGAAGGTGTTAGGCACCCATACCGCCCTTTCGATCTCTCATGGGCTCGTTTTACTATTTTCCTTGATTTCTTTATGAAGTGTGTGTGCGTGTATGTATAAATGGAGATCAAAATTGCCCAACTCATACAATGTAAAAGATAGAGTGGTCTCATCCATATGAATGTTCCCAAAATAATATTTTGAAAATACAATTTATGCATTTATCGAGATATTGATCGTTATGATGAAACGATAATATATGTTTGGATAAATTGTCAATAAGGATCACAAGTATAAGATATGTTAAAATAATGTGTAGATGAAAAGGAATAAGATGCAAAAATTAAAAAATTGGAAAAATTAGGAAATTAGAAAATTGGACTCGAGTCTCGTGTTTTAGCCCGAAACGCCTATGTAGCCTATAAAGGCATCAAAGTCCATGTAGTTCGCATGCGACATAAGGGTAGGGTTTGTCGCATAAATTCGAACGGGAATTTATTATATGTATGTGTAAAGAATGTGTTTTTAGTTTAGAGAAACGGTGATGGATAATCCCATTGGAATTTATTGGTGTAACCCTCTTTTTGTTTGTTTAGGTATTTTTATAGAAAATTAAGTATGTGAAATATAACTAATAAAGAGGTGAGGTATTAATGTGCATGAATTAAAGTAAAAGTTAAATTATTAATTATAAAAATAAAGAAATTAAAGAGAGAAAGAAGGATTTTGGAACTTATTTAGAGAATTGAAGCTTGATCTTGATCTTTGATGAGCTCACTTGGATGTTGAGATGAATGTTGGATGTGAGAGAATGTGATTTTGCTAAATTGGGTATGAAAAGGATGGCAATGTAAAATGGAAAGGAATTTCACAAAAGGAAACTTCGTTGATTGCAAGATAATGTTGTTGAGGTCACTGATGCTGATGGATCTCGGGTGTGCTTTTGAGGGTGAGCTCATGCCCTCTATTTATAAGGCAGGGGTTCCGATCGGTAGGTAACCCTAGGCACACTGCCAATAGGCATGGAAATGGACCTGCCAATCGGCAGTCTCGTGCAGATTTTTTGAAAAATGGTCGTAGAACGCAATCTGTTGATCCAAATCGTACATGGGGAATACCATTAGAAAGGTAATTCAGATACATTTAAGAGTCCTTCGGGCCGCTCCCGGGTCCTATAGTTGACTTTGGATCAAACTTGGCTCGAAAATGCTCATTGGTCCCTTGGAAGGAGATCGTCGGACTGTAAGGACATATTTTTATAAGTTCGTTATCAATTTATTATGTCATATACCGATACACCGTCGAAGAGCATTCAAGAACATTCAAGCATCAAAGACGGATCCGAATATCAAGTTCTTCATCAAAAAGACCCCGCAAAGTTTAATTTGGTAAGGTTATGATTTAAATACCTTAACTTTCCACTTAGACCTTTTGGGATATTTTTACAAAATATTTTCTAAGTGTTGGAGCGGACTTTTTCGTCAAAATTTGAGAATGCGTATTTTTTCTAAGTATTAGAGAGGACATTAAAATAATATTTTTTGATACAACAGTCGTTCAAATGACTTTGTACTATCATTCGAATGACATGGCAGTGTCGCGCGATGTCATTCAAACGACATCTATCATTTGTTCACGGGAGGTCCTTATCGAGTTCGAACGAGCTCGTATACCGAGGCAGCGCATTTTTGTATAAATACTCATTAAATGGTTTCATTTTCATTAAGAAGTCCCAGCATTTTGAAAGACAAAAAACTACAAAACTGCGGAATCCTTTTGACTTCTTCTTTTAGGGTTTAATCCCTTTTTGTTTTTCAATTCACAAAATCCCATATGTTTTGGTGAATTATTTTGGTGTTCAAGAATAATACTTTGCTTTTGTTCAACCTCTGTGGATAAGGCTTCTCCATATTTGATTGGTGGATACCGAGCGTAGTCATTCTGCGTGTGTACGAGCCAAAGACGACGAACCAACACCTGGAGGGTATTTCGCTGTCTCTCGTATCTTTGAAGGTTTGCTAAAGGTACCGTGCATTACACACTTGTGGGCGATTATCAGGTTGTATGTAAGTCAAAGGTCTTGTGAATTCTTTAAAGTGTTATAAAAGGTTTTACCCGAAAGCGTTTTTTCCTGAATCGGTCATCTTTATTTTCCATACATGGTTTGAATGATTTATAACATATAGATGCAAGTTTAGGGGCTGAATTAATTTTGTTTAACAATAGACTCTAATTAAATAAGGTTTAATTGGAAACTTGTGAATTAATTTAAATCGGTATCACACACCACATTCATACGTTTTTCAAATTGGTATCAAAGCAGGTTACCCTAATTTATCGCGTGATCCTGATTTTTCAAGGATTTATTTTTTGATACAATTTGACTTCTCACGTCGTCAAATTGGTATCAGAGCGGGTTGCGCTAATTTATTACGTATTCCTATTTTCTGCAATATTTGTGTGATATTGATTTTTTTTTAAAATCAGTTTTGTGAAAAATCGCAATTTTTCCTATGGAGCACTTATATAATCAGATGCCTATTTTTGACGGGTCTAATTATGCCTATTAGAAAGCTGGCATGAAATCTAATTTAAAATCCATTGACGAGCGTGTTTGGTTCCTTTGCAAAAATGGGTGGACTCCTCCCACGGTCACCGTTAAAAATATCACCTCTTTAAAACCCATGTCGACCTGGACTAAAGATGATTTTAAAATGTCTAAATTTAATTCACGTGGTATGAGTGCTATTTCTAGAGCCATCACTCCCGATGAGTTCTGTCGAATTATGACGTGAACCACGTCTAAAGAGGCATGGGATGTTTTGAAATTGACACATGAGGGTATGAACGCGGTTAAAGAATCAAAATTACAAAATTTGACCACCCAATTTTAGACTATCACCATGTTTGAGTCTGAATTCTTTGATGATTTTTATGCACCTTTATCGAACATTGTTAACACCAGTTTTAACTTGGGTGAGGTGATTGATAACACGCGTGTCGTTAAAAAGATTCTAAGATCTCTCCCAAAACGCTTTATTCCTAAAGTCACTGTTTTAAACTCTTTGGGAAATTTGAAATCACTTAAGTTGGAAGAACTTGTAGGAGACCTTCAAACCTATGAGATAGACATGTTTCCCCAAACCATTTAGGCCAAGGATAAAGGCGTTGCTTTAAAGACTCATTTTAAGAAAAAGAAAGAAAAAGTTTGTGAGTCCGATTCTGAGGGTGAGTTTGATTTTGATGATGTGGCCATGCTTGTGAAAAATTTTAAAAAGTTTCTCAAATGAAAAAAGAAAATTCTTCTAATAAAAAGAGATCTTTTGAGTCAAATAAAAAGAAAGTAGAGGCCAAAGATAGTGACAAGGAGAATGAGATCAGGTGCTTTGAGTGTGAGGACAAAGGGCACATAGCTAAAGAGTGTCCTACTAGGATAAGGAGAAAGGGCAAAGAGACTGTTATGCTCTCCACACTTAGTGATAGTGAGGGTGATGACGGAGATGAGTCTGATAAAGGTTTTGCACATGGGATGTGTGTAGCTTTTTCGAGTCGTGTGAGCACACCCACTTTGTCTCACGTTGATAGAGGTCATGAGAGCACCGGTGATGACTCGAGTGTTTCTAGTAGAGATGAGAGAGAATTTGAGAGTGGATATGAAAGTGAGCTCCAAAAAGCCTTTAGAGATTTGTTCACCGAGACCTTGAAAACATAGAAGTATAATAGAGATTTAGGTCATCGAGTTTTAGATTTGGAGAGAGAGAAGGAGGTTTTAAGAAAGGAGAAGTGTGACCTGACCGACACGTTGTCTAGTCTGACGACACGTGTATCCCAACTCGAGAGTGATCTCGAACGTGCTAGGGAGGTCAGAGTCAATTTTGAGAACACACCTAAGAAGGTTGAAAAGGTGGTTGTTAAGGGTAAAGGTGAGAAGTTAGAAATAAGTCATGACGGTGCTTTTACTTTCCAATTAGCACCCAATCCGGTTCCCACTTTAGTGTTAGATTCACGTGAGTCTCACCCTAACCCACCTAGGTGTCCCATTCCTAATAGGAGAGTGCGTCTTAGAGTTTTTGAGAGAGGTGTTCCTAGTCCTATATATGTTTGTTCCCATTGCAAAAGGAGAGGAAACCTTTGGGAATTTTGTTTTAAGTTGGGTTATGTGTCACGTTTTGCTACTACACGTGTTTCTGCCACACATGCACCTAGGGGTGGTAAACGGACGGATACGGATCGGATACCATGTTTTCCATATCCGTATCCGCTATCTAGATGCATTATCCTTATCCGTATACGTATCCTCCAGGATAGTTAAAATAACTATCCATATCCGTATCCACTCGGATACCTCGAATTCGGATAATATCCGTTTACATTATTTAGCCATCGCAAAAAATAACTATTAAAATATCCAATCCAATCCAAATAAATATATAACAAAATTACTACCTCCTAACATCAACAATTATGACTTCTATAATAATAGTAGCATTCCATAATGATAATATGGCTTAAAGCCATCCATACTTTACAACCATATAAGCTTAAAGTCATCCAAAAAAATTAATAATAACATTCCATAACAGTATATATAAATATGCACCTATTATATTAAATCAAATTTATTGAGAATGATAACCTCATGGACCTTTTAGTCTTCAAAACATATTGATATTTTTATTTTAATAAGTATACATTATTATTTTGTATATAATATACTTATTGTTAACTTCAATTCTCATCACAATTAAACGCATCTCTTTACTTTTTTGTTTCTCTCCTACATTTATTTATAATTAAGGAAATTAATGAACAACCACATGAACAATATATAAATACAGTTATGTATTTGTATTTTTATTTTGTATGTACCTATTATTGCTAACTTTTTATTTGCAGGAGGAGGTGATGCGCAGTGACGGAGCGATGGAGTTCATGCATAACAGAGGGGTTGATGAGAAGCGGTGGAGGGGTTAATGAGCAGCGGCGGGTGATGCGGTGGAGGGGGACATGGCAGAATGAGGTTTTTTTGTGGAGTGAAATAAGGGTTTCTTTTCTCTTGTGTTGTACGAAAGAGAAATGAAATGAAATTAGGGTTTTTTTGTTTTGAGCGGAATATATATTCGTTACTGGGTGTATGTTATGTGTGATTGGGTGTATTGTAACTTTAGTATAACTCCATGATAATATACGCAATAAAATAATAATAATAATACATGGTATTTTATAATATACTCGATAAAATAATAATAATACATGGCATTTCATAATATACCCAAAAAAATAATAAATTTAGGGTGTTTTTGTTTTTAGTGGAGTATGTGTTTGTTTTGTTTTAGGGAATAAACGATTAAGGTTTTTTCAAATATTATTTTATTAGTAATATTAGTAATAATATTATTAGTAATATTTTAAAAATATGTTTGATGAATACGGATATCCTGTAAAATGGATACTCCGCATCAGATACGGATTATCCATGTCGGATACTAGTACTATCCGTATTCGTATCCGTTTTCTCGGATATTTTTATTGAGTATCCATATTCATATCCATTTCCATATTTTTGGATAAATATCTGCAAATTCGAATTCGAATATCGGACGAATGAGAATTTTTGAATATCCGTTTACAGCCCTACATGCACCCACACATGATACTTTACATTCTCCTGGAGACTACATGAGAGAGTTTGCACATCTAGGTGAGAAAGTTAAATTTTTATTCAAAACTTCACAAAATTTGATGGAGGTTTTTTATACGTTGGCACCACCTTTGGAAAAATCCTCTGCACCTAACGATTGAGGTTTGACTTGTTTACTAGCATAGGATGTTTTTTCGTGATGACATTTTTTCCTATTGCTAGTATGTATCATTTTTGTATGTTTTCCTTTTTTTGAAATTTTTTTGAAAAATACAAATAGATTTTATTTTAATAAAAATTTTGGAAAATACAAAAAGAGTTTTGCATTTTGTTTGCACCTTTTGTGGATGGACACTTAGGATGACCGGGCCACAACATCATTCCATTTTTCATGTGACTATTTGATAGTGTTTTGAGACAATATATCATGTCATCTTTGTGCTTTATAATATTTAGAGTCATTGAGATGTAATTAAGTGTTACTTCCTACATGTTTGACTCATGATTTTCTTTATTGCACACATCCACGGATTTGTTTGATTATTGTGCTTGTCTTTTGACATGTTGGTTGGGTGTTTTCACTTCAATCCTGTCCTTAAAACGAACCAAGCACAATAAAACTTGATAAGAAAGTTGTGCAAGTAAGAGCCGTTTGTGAGTTTGTGTGCTTTATTTTGAAAACGGTGAAGGGTTACGAAAGGTTACTTGTCCTTTGCGATTAAGCCGCCATTTAATTGGACCGAAAAAATTGAGGAATTTTATTATCCGGGGTCCAAAGAGGTTTAAAAGAGCCCGAAAAAATTTAAAGGCAATAAAAAGAAATTCATGCAAATTATGGGTCATTTAGGTTTTTCCACCAATTCTCCAAAGGTTGAGAATTTAGTTTATACACCTCTAAAAGAAAATATTTTTGAGGGAGCTTGATTGGAGATTTTATAACGGGTTTGCACGTCCTTGAAAATCTTGAAAAAGAGTTAAATAGTTTTGGACGTTATTGGTGTAAAAATCACTTTGACTTTGATTTGTTGATTTGCATAAGACGATGTCATCTAAATTCAACAAATTTTTACACCAAATGATACTTCTGATGTTCATTCGTTAGGAGTACACGTATTCATCGTGCACATATGACTGATTGAGTTTATTTTCCTATCGAATGTGTTCATACCCATACATTCCATTTCCATGACTTGGTTGTTTTAGTTTAAATCCATGGTGTGATTTTTAGTATCTTATTTTTGTATGAAAATTTTAAAAAAATCAAAAATAGTTTGTGAAACTTTTGAGATACTCCTTTGCTTGTGGGTAGTTTGATCCATGTTAGCTATGCATTTTATCGTGACACTCCATGTTTTGATTTTTTCTTCTTATCTCTCTATTTGGGGACATCATAAAAAGGGGAGAAAGAATAATCATGTTATGGGGGAGTTTTTGCAGTATGGGGGAGATTTGATTTATTAATGCTTTATTCTTATATCAATTCAAGCTCGATGCGTCACGAAGGTATTTTTCTTTATCTCATGTGTGTAGGTACAAAGATTGAAGATTTTTATGTTGCACACACTTAGGAGAAAAGCTTTGAGATTTGATGAAGATTTTTGGAAGAAAAATTTGAGAACTTGCAAATTTGTACCTTTTCATTTTTGAGATTTATGGGAGGGTAGATTTTATAGGCATTTTGGTTTTTGATAATTCATATGTTTTTATGTATGTATCGGCATAGACATAGGGGGAGATTTGTAAGGACATATTTTTATAAGTCCGTTATCAATTTATTGTGTGATATACTGATACACCGTCGAAGAGCATTCAAGAACATTCAAGCATCAAAGCCGGATCCGAAAATCAAGTTCTTCATCAAAAAGACTCCGCAAAGTTTACTTTGGCAAGGTTATGTTTTAAATAACTTAAATTTCCACTTGGAGCTTTTGGGATATTTTTACAAAATATTTTTAAGTGTTGGAGCGGACATTTTCGTCAAAATTTGAGAATGAGTATTTTTTTTAAGTATTGGAGCGGACATTAAAATATATTTTTTGACGCAACAGTCGTTCAAACGACTTTGTACTGTCGTTCTAACGACATGGCAATGTCGTGCGATTTCGTTCAAACAACATCTGTCCTTCGTTCGCGCGAGATCCTTATCTTGTTCGAACGAGATCGTATACCGAGGCGGTGCATTTTTTTATAAATACTCATTAAATGGTTTCGTTTTTATTAAGAAGTCCCAGCATTTTGAAAGACAGAAAACTGCGAAACTGCAGAATTCTTTTGACTTCTTCCTTTAGGGTTTAATCCCTTTTTGTTTTTCAATTCATAAAATCCCACTTGCTTTGGTGAATTATTTTGGTGTTCGAGAACAATACTTTGCTTTTTTTCAACCTATGTGGAGAAGGCTTCTCCATATTTGATCGATGGATATCGAGCGTAGTCTGCGTGTGGACGAGCTGAAGACGATGAACCGACACCTGGAGAGTATTTCGCTGTCTCTCGTATCTTTGAAGGTTTGCTGAAGGCACCGTGCATTACACACTTGTGGGCGATTATCAGGTTATATGTAAGTCAAAGGTCTTGTGAATTCTTCAAAGTGTTATAAAATGTTTTACCCGAAAGGGTTTTTTTCCTGAATCGGTCCTCTTTATTTTTCATGCATGGTTTGAATGATTTATGACATTTAGATGCATGTTTAGGGTCTGAATTAATTTTGTTTAAAAATAAACTCTAACTAAATAAGGTTTAATTGAAAACTTACGAATTAATTTAAATCGGTATCACACACCGCATTCATACATTTTTCACGGACGGAAACGGATCTTTCTGTAATACCCCGACATTTTTGAAATTTTTAAAATAAGGGATTAATTAAAATTTAATTATAAGAAATTTAATTGATAATTAATTCGGATTAAAATAAATATTAACAAGCAATTCGAGGATTAGAATTTATTGATGTGTATTATGTTGAATATTATTGAGTGAATAAAGTAATATATGGCTATGAAATCATGAAAATTATCGCGAGTGAAAGATACGATAGTTTCGGTAAATTACGTCAGGACGCGCGTGTGAATTGTGACGAGACTTATTGAATGGGATAATAAGGTAATTTAAATAACTCATATGGTCATTTCGAGTGCTCTAGTAAGTCCGAAAGGGTTGAGATAGTTAGAAAAATGTACCTGGAGGTTTAGTTTGAGTCCAGGGGCAATTTTAGTCCAAACCGGCACCCCGGGAGGGTGTTTTCGTAATTTTCATTTTTGGGCATTTAATATCCACGAAATTAAGAGGAGAATTATATCTGATACGTGAGTTAAGTTAGGGATTTTATGGATAAGTTCCAAGGGAGACCAACAAAGGGTGAGGGAGAACCAATTCCAAGGGACTAAGGCCAATAACCACCATCTAGCACCTCCACCACCGTGTAGATCGGAGGACGAGGAACGCATCTATACTAACAACATCAGCGGATAAGACCTTCCTAATCAAGGCAAGTGTTTAATCTTATGAACTTTGAGCATTGATATGTCCCATGTTAGTGTTGGTTGAAAAATTGAAAGTGTATTGCATATAATTTGGATGAAATTAAAGGATTTGAGTCATAATCTGGGATTGAATTTGATATAGGTCTGATTCCCCATGATATATAGATGATAACCCACGAAATGATGAATAATTATGGGCTTTTATGGTAATTCTTGATGAAGATGACAAACTAGGGCTCTGAATGCTTATATTTGAAATAAACCCAATTAATTCATGCCCTTTGATGAAATTGTAGTTATTGAACATTAGAACTTGCTTAAAGGATTTTCTACAATTTTTGCGGTGTTCTTTGGAGATGTTGCTGGGAAGATATTCAATTAATTTTGGAAATTTCGCTAGGGAAGTAAGTGTTCCGCTGGGAGAGTAAGTGTAGCATTAAAAAAAATTCTTAGTGAAAAAAGGTTATAAATTTCATTTGGTAATTTTAGGAATTTTCTAAGGATTATTCGGCATTTTTGGGGAATTTTTTTACAAAATTTCGGGGAGGTGCCGACCGGCAGAGCATAAGAGGTGCCAAACGGCAGTGGCACGATCTTTTGGGCTACCTCGAGCAGGTGAAGGGCCTGGAGATCAATTGGGTAAATTCTTCTTTCCTCTTGAGACCACTTTTCTTCGATGTCCTTTTCAAATATTGATTTTGTAAAAGCGGTGTGATACTGATTTGAATAAATTGGCAAATTCCAATTAAATACTTATTTAATCACTTGTCAATTTTGTAATCAAATTAAATTAAGCCTAACACATGCAACTACGTGAGTAAAATCAAACCATCATAGATAATTGTTGACACACAGATTTCAGAAAAATACTAAGAAGGAAACCCTTTTATTTCACTTAATAATACTCATAAGATTACAAGCAAAATAAGTAATGAATATCCGCAGATACCCACAAGAGCACGGAGTTCTGAGTTAGCAATGGAATTCCGCAGCAACTCCAATATGTCTGATTGATATTTATGGTTCGAGGGAGATTAAGAACCATCGGTCCTTATTTAGTACGTGATGTACCGAGCCTCGATGGTAGAGTATGCATGTACCGCAGCTGAATCTATGGGTGACTTAATAGTATATATATTATATAGTGATGATTATATATATATATACTTGTGGTACTATCTACTGTGTGAAATTTGTAAATAATAAAGATAATGAAAATCCCTGAATAACTAAAGTAAGTGAATACTTGACTTGATTTATGAATACTCCGAATTGAAATAAAAGCCGTGAACTATTTTATAAAATATACGTGGGAAATACGGGTTCTTATTACGGATAGTAATTGGAAGGTTAATGTCTACAGGCCAGATAGAAATACTAACCATAATTAGAATATTTTAGAAGTAAGTTAGGTGTGCACAATAGTTGAGAGGTGAGAATCTCAAGTGAGTGCTCTAAAAGATAACATGCACATAATATTTACTTTATTACAATTTTAAATACTTGCTAAATTATTTAAAAGATGTTTTACACTCGGGCTCTGACCCGTTTCTTGAAAAAAAAAATCTTCTTGTATATGTATTATATCATGTGTCCAGCCACAAGGGTGGGGTGCCAAGCTTAGACTGTTGGTCCTTTTGACGTGTTGCAGCTAGTGTGGGAGTTGCAGGTCCTCTCATTTAGACGCCTCCATGTCCATTACTTCAGTTCCTTGATTTAGGCTTCTCAGTTAGGGCACGTGTCACCCATCTTCATTTTATTTACATTAAAGAGACATTGTACTCATTTCATTTCAGCATTTTAGTTTTAGTTGGATTTGGTATTATTACGATTGATGGATTGGATTCTATTTAATTGAGATGATTATGCCAGCTTTATCATATTCAGTTAGATGGAGTTTTATTCGTTAATTGTTTATTCATAATAATTGTGAATGTGTGGGATGATTTAAATTAATTGTCTTAAAAAATGTTTTAAGACTAGCTTAATTAATTATTAGGTGATTAATAAAATAAATGTGTTTCGGCAATGATGCAAAGACTGAACCAATTGGATACTTTGATTTAATTTAATAAAGGACTGATCACCCGGTATTTAATTAGACGGGGTGTCACAGGCGGTATCAGAGCATCAGATTCTAGAGTCCTTTAGCGTCTGTACAGCTTATTATGCTTCCAGCTAAGTGTCATTTGATATAGGGCCCTATTATTAAGATTGTTGCATTCTTAATTTCTATATACGTCTTCAACTATATTAAGATGTATTGAACTGTGGACTTATAAATTCTCTCTCATTTCAGATGCCTCCGAGACGAGCACCGCATGCCAAAAATGCCCAGCCCAAGTCGCAGCCAGCTCCGGCCCAGGGAACGATGTATACTGCCGAGGTAGCCGACATAGTTGCATAGTCGGTTAATGCAGCACTAGCAGTGGTTCAATAGGCCCCACCACAGGTGCATGCAGTGGAACTTACCCTGGTACATGCGTTCCCTTATGCTTGGGAACGAGTTAGAGATTCCATCCAAAAGGCACACCCATCAGAGTTCTCAGGGAGCTCAGATATTGTGGCAGCGAGCCACTAGAAGAAAGACATACAGAGTCACTTAAGGATGTATGAGTGCACTGTGGTGCAAAAGAAGATATTAGCGAGATTCAATCTTGTTGGAGTAGCGTTACAGTGGTGGGAGTCCACTACTACTGCAGAGGAGCGTGATTCCTTGACGATTCAGGAATTCTGAGTTCGATTTGACCGCAAATACTTCCCTTCCGCCATCCAAACTGAGATGAGGCAGAAATTACTGGACCTCACCCAGGCGGGGAAGACAGTGGCAGAATATGAGGAGGAGTTTACTAGACTAGTAAACCTGGTACCAGATGAGGTGCCTACTGAAGAAAAGAAGATTTGTATGTTCACGGATGGCCTGACCTGGAGGATTAGACAGCATCTTCTGGAAACCTTTCATTACAGTCATATGCAGATGTATTTAATGATGCTTTACTACACTTCCAGGATCACCTCTTCTACGTTAAGAGGAGCAAGCGAGTTGGTGAGTCCATCCAGCAGGGCAAAACTGGGGGAGGTAGTGCCAGCAGGGCACCAGCAGTTCGGAGTCAGCAGAGGCACGGTGAGCAAGGCTCCCATCAGGGAGATACTGCTAAGAGTTTAAAATCAGGAGGTTTTCGTAATGGACAGGGAGGTTATAGGCATGGCCATCAGGACTAGCAGGGCCAGTATCAAGGCCAAGGGAGGGTGGCATCGGCTAGCAGGGTCGAGGCCAATAGGGGCACGGAAGAGGTAACTACGCAGGTTGATGTTTCACTTGTGGCAAGACTGGCCACAAACGATTTGATTGCCCCAACAAGGAGAAGTATCTTGAACAACAGGGTTCTCACTAGGAGCCCCAGAGGTCGATCTTCCCAATCTCTCTTACAGCACTAGCGCTAGTTCCGGCTTTGCATGCTATCCTAGCAACCCCGATTCAGCTGGGACAACTACAATATGGGTGTGTTTACAACATCCACCACGCAGACGCTTCACAGACTCCACCCACAGTAGAGGGTATGTTTTCTATCCACGGGTCTATGGGGCGTATTTTGTTTGACATGGGGGCCTCACACTCTTTCATAGCCACTAGATTTGCATGGGCCACAGGGTTGTTAGACACGACTGGCAGTACCGTAACTAGTGTAGACTTGTCATTGAGAAATGGGACATTGATTTATTTTATATGTCGGGGTGTGGGTATCGAGATTGAGAGTCTTATTTTGCCAACTGATATGCTTATTTTAGACATGGCCGAGTACGACGCTATTATTGGGATGGATTGTCTTGTCGCATATAGGGCCATGATCGATTATTTTAGTAGAAGTATTATTTTCGCTATCCCTGATCAGGAGATGTTTTTAGTGGCGATGCCTCGCCCCGAGGGAGTATCGTCCACTCATTTATATTATATAGAGGAGGAGACCTCTACAACTGTTGTGATTCCCCTTGATTCGATTTCGGTCATTAGGGAGTTCACCGACGTGTTTTAGGATATACCGGGACTACCATCGAGTCGATAGATATAATTCGTAATTGATTTAGCATCGAGCACCCAATTGATAGCCCGTGTACCATACCGTATGGCCCAACGGAGATGAGGGAGCTGAGATATCAGATTGAAAAATTATTGGGACAGGGCTTCATCAGGAAGAGTACCTCACCTTGGGGTGCTCCAATTCTATTTATGAAGAATAGGGATGGATCCTTGAGGTTGTGTGTGGATTACCGAGAGTTGAATAAAGTCACAATACGGAATAAATATTCGTTGCCTCGCATCGACGACTTATTCGACCAGCTGAGAGGAGCATCCAACTTCTCGAAGATAGACTTGAGATTTGGTTATCACCAGTTACGAATTAGGGAGCAGGATATCTCTAAGATTGCTTTTCTGACGAGGTATGGATCCTACGAGTTTCGGGTTATGCCATTCGGGCTGACCAATGCACCGATTGTATTTATGGACTTGATGAATAGGGTGTTCAGAGAGTTCCTAGATCAGTTTGTCATTGTCTTTATAGATGACATCCTGATTTGTTCCCGTACTGTGAAGGAGCACGCCGATCATTTGCATCGAGTTCTACAGACACTACGTGAGCATCAGTTGTATGCCAAGTACGAAAAATGTGGATTCTGGCTGTGAAAGCTTTAGTTTGGGGGGCACATCATTTTTGAGTCAGGGATATCAGTGGATCCAAGTAAAGTGTCAGTAGTGAGGGAGTGGGGATAACCCACTACACCGACAGAGGTGCGTAGCTTCTTGGGCCTAGACAGATACTACAGATGGTTTATTCGGGGCTTTTCGAAGATTTCGAGTTCGATGACTAATCAGACTCGTAAGGGCGAACCGTTTGTTTGAGATTATGTGTGTTAGTTGGAATTTGATGAGCTGAAGGATAAACTGACTTTGGCTTCAGTTTTAGCACTCTCAGGGCAGGTGTGGAGTACATCGTTTTCACTAACGCATCGTTACATAGGCTTGGTGGGGTGTTGTAGCAGGAGGATCGAGTTATATCTTATGCTCCTCGCAAGCTTAAGCCACACGAGATAAATTACCTCACCCACGACTTGGAGTTGGCAACAGTCGTGTTCGCACTTTGGATTTGGCGGCATTATTTGTTGAGGGAGAAGTTTCGCATGTTCACAGATTACTAGTCACTGCAGTATTTCTTCACTCGGAGAGAGTTGGGTATGCGTCAGCGCAGGTGGCTTGAATTTGTTAAAGACTACCTGTTTGAGATCCAGTACCATCTGGGGAAGGCTAATGTGGTGGCATATGCATTGAGCCATAGGCCAGGGGGTGCGGTAGACGAGGTGTGAAAGGCGAAATGGAAGGAGTTAGAACATCAGGATTTAATTGCCAGATCATTCATGTCAGCCATGACCGTTACACCCCAGATTGTGACCAGGGTAGTGCAGGCCTAGGCAGCAGATCCATTTTGTCAGGAGAGGATTCGCCAGCTGTTAGCCGGGGGAGAAGAGTCTTACTCGGTGAGTTTCGAGGGAGCCTTATGCATCAACGATCGACTGATTGTCCCTGAGGGGGAAAACTTGCAACACCCAGTGATGACAAAGTCACATGGGTACCGATTTGCAGTATATCCTGACGGGGATAAGATGTACCTGGATATGAGGAGGAAGTATTGGTGGAAAGGGATGAAGCGGTATATCACAAAGTTCGTTTCGAAATGTGCCACCTGTCAGCTATTGAAGGTGGCCATCAGAGATTGACAGGGTTTTTTCAACCGCTAGAGATTCCTATGTAGAAATGGGAGAGCATTTCCATGGATTTCATCACAGGGTTGCCTACTTCTTAGAGAGGACGCGATTCCATATGGGTTATTGTGGATCGATCGATTAAGGCAGCCCACTTTCTGCCAGCCCAGACGAATTTTACTACGGCACAGTACGCTCAGATTTTTATTGTCGAGATAGTGAGATTATATGGGGTGCCCCTTGATATTGTGTCCAACAGGGACAAGATTTTTGTGTCTCAATTTTGGGAGAACTTTTAGGAGGCTATAGGTACCGACTTAAAATTGAGTTCAGCTTATCATCCGCAAACGGATGGGCAGACAGAGAGGACGAATCAGATAATGGAGAACATGTTACGGATGTGCATCCTAGACTTTGGGTGAGGTTGGGAGAAGTACCTTCCACTAGTGGAGTTTGCCTATAATAACTCCTACTAATTTACTATTGGCATGGCCCCATTCGGGGCACTATGTGGCAAACCTTATCGCTCTCCTGCTTATTGGTTAGAGGTGGGGGACAATAAGCTACTTGATATCGAGGTGATCCAGGATACGTCAGCTAGGACTGAGATGATTATGAGTCGCATACGAGTTACTCAGGATAGACAGAAGAGCTTCGTCGATGCCAAAAGGTTCTTCAGGGAGTTCAGTGTGGGGGACCAGGTATTACTACGGGTATCTCCTATGAAGGGGATAATGCGATTTGGGAAGAAAGGGAAGTTAGCCCCGAGGTATGTAGGGCCATTCCCTATTATTGAGCGGATTGGACCAGTGGCCTACAGACTTGGGTTACCCGAGCACTTGCATAGGATTCATGATGTGTTCCATATTTCTTCACTTAGATGGTACCTCCAGGATGAGTTGGCTCACACTCACATCGGGCTGGAGCAGATTGACTTACAGCCTGATAGTTCATACGAGGAGAGATCGGTGGCTATCTTAGACCATAGAGAAAGGAGATTGAGCTCAAAGATAATTCCACTTGTGTGTGTTCAGTGGGAGCATCATAACGTCGAGGAGTCTTCATGGGAGCATGAGGATGAGATGCGCAAGAAATATCCAGAGTTATTTTTACCAGCAATACTTTTATTTCCATTTTGGGATGAAATTCTGTTATTAGGGGGGAAGTATGTAATACCCCGTAATTTTTAAAAAAATTTAAAACAAGGGATTAATTAAAATTTAATTATGGGAAATTAAATTGATAATTAATCCGAATTAAAATAAATATTAACTAGCGAGTCAAGGGTTAGTATTTATTAATGTATATTATATTGAATATTACTGGGTGAATAAAGTATATATGATTATGAAATTATAAAAATTATCGCGAGTGAAAGATACGACAGTTTCGATAAATTAAGTTGGGACGCGCGTGTGAGTCGTCTCGGGACTAATTTAATTGTCTAATAAGGTAATTTATTTTTAAGTAACTCGTATGCTCATTTCTATTGTTCTAAAGAGTCCGGAAGAGTCGAGATAGTTAGAAAAATATACCCGAGGGTTTAGTTTGGATCCTGGAGACAATTTGAGGCCAAACCGGCACCCCGAGAGGGCGTTTTCGTAATTTTTATTTTTGGGCATTTAATACCCACGATATTAAGTGGAGAATTATATATGATACGTGAGTTCAGTTAGGGATTTTATGCACAAGTTCTAAGGGAGAGCCACAGAGGGTGAGGGAGAACCAATTCCAAGGGGCTAAGGCTAATAACCACCATCTAGCACCTCCACCACCACCATCGTGTAGATTGGAGGACGAGGAACGTATCTATACTAACAGCATCAGCGGATCAGACTTTCCTAATCAAGGCAAGTGTTTAATATTACAAACTTTGAGCATTAATATGTCCCATGTTAGTGTAGGTTGAAAAATTGAATGTGTATTGCATATAATTTGGATGAAATTGAAGGATTTGAGTCATAATCTGGGATTGAATTTGATATAGATCTGATTCCCCATGATATATAGAGGATAACCCATGAAATTGGATTTATATTGATGAATAATTCTGGACTTTTATGGAAGTTCTTGATGAAGATGACAAACTAGGGCTTTGAATGCTTATACTTGAAATAAACCCAATTAATGGATGCCCTTTGATGAAATTGTAGTTCTTGAACATTAGAATTTGCTTAATTACGTTGGTATAACATTTAGTGTGTTAGAATTGGTGTTTGGGAATTAATTAAGAAGGTTTTAGACATTTTTTTTAAGGAAACCCGTATCTTTAATTTGCAGAAAAATTGGGCAAATACCTGTCCGATCGATCGGTCGACTCAAGAATATCGAATACCACCATAGCCTATTTCTGAGGCATCAGTTTCAACAATTTTTAGAAAATTTGGATCTTCCAAAGCTAAGCAAGGTAATTGCTTGACTTTCAGTTTAATTTTCTGAATAGCTTTGGTGTGCTCTATGGTCCAATGAGCAGGGTTCTTTTTCAACCTTGTGTAAAGAATTGCACTATCTTGTGCAAGATCAGCAATATACACAATGGAAAAATCAGAATAAGGATTAAAAATATCGTTCATGATATTTTGAAATTCAGAAGGGGCATTCTAAAGCCCAAAAGGCAAAACATTCCATTAGTAATGGCCAAATGGAACCACAAAGGCAGTTTTATACCGATCTTGTGGGGCAATTTGGATCTGCCAATATCCAGATTTTAAATCAAATTTGGAAACGATAGTGGCAGAGTTAAGCCTATCAAGTAAATCCTTTTTGTTGGGAATTGGATATCTTATCCATTGCAAAACATTATTAAGAGGCTTGTAATTAATTACAAGTCTAGGAACACCTCGTTCCTTTTCAGCCGCCTTGTTAACATAAAAAGCAGTACAACTCCAAGGAGAATAACTTTTAGTTATAAGCTTTTTATTTAAAAGACTCTGAATCTCATTCTTACAAAGGTCAAGGAATTCAGTCTTCATTTGACTGGGTCTGGCCTTAGTAGGGATGGATTTTTCATTGAAATCAGTTTCATAGGGAAGAGAAACAATATGTTTCTTTCTATCCCAAAAAGCATTAGGGATATCACTGCAAACTTCTCTTATTAATTGATTTTTAACAACATTAATTTTTTGCATGATATTAGGAGACATAAACTTCTGTTTGATGTTTAGGAAAGAGATTTCTTTTTGAAGAAAATTTAAATGGTTTTCTTTGAAAATAATATTATTTGTCAAAGAGTTAATTTTCTTAATCTCAGGTCGGGTGATAAATTCAAAAATAATTTTTTGGTTTTGAATAGTGGTATATATGCCACTAGAATCAATTTTATCAATTGGCATAAGCATTGATAAAAAAGGGGTACCTAAAATTATCTGTTGAGATAAATCGCCAATAAGCAAAAAGGTATTGTCTAAACAAATTCCATTGTTACAGATGGCAACTTTAGTTAATTTGTATTTGATGCCCATGCTATCTCCGGTAGCATTAAACAAAGACTGAGTAGTCTTTTCAAAGTACTCAGTAGGAACAATTCCTTCCTGAATACAATTCATATCAGCGCCGCTATCAACAAGGGCAATGATGTTACTCAAAGTAAATTCTTTGTTGATAACTAAGTTAACAGTAGTATACCACTTCTGGCTTGGCACTCTGCTGATAACACCCAAATAATCCACAGAATCTTCAGTATTAGGAGTAGCACATGAAGTTTCTGGATTAGAATGCTTATAGGCATTCTTGAGATGAGCGGTCTCAATTTGCATGTTATTATGCTGATCCTTGAGTTGTCTTAACTCGTTTTTAAGGGTATTGACTTCATGTCTTAGATTATTAAGAGTAGCAGGCTTGTTAAATTCTCCAGCCTTTTCTAAGTGATTAAGCACCTCCTTAAGGTTGTACTCATTAGAAAGGGAATTTGAAGAACTAGGAATATTTTCCTGGTCATAACAAGTCTTAATAAGCTTGAGCTTAATGTCAGGGTCAGTAACTTGATTAATTATATCAATCATAGTTTGTTGCTGACTTGTAAGGACATTAAGACTTAATCCATTAAAGTGAATTATGGATTGGAGATGATCACATCTTTTAGTCAAAGCATTACATTGGCAATCTCCTTTCTCGGAGATATCTGAGTCACTAGAGCTTTGGATCTGGTAAAGCTCATCATCGTTCTCAGAGGAGTCCTCTAGTTCTTCAGAGGAACTGGAATTAAGCAAAAGCTTGCTTATTTGGGTCTTCAGATGTTCGTCAATCTGAAGGTTGTTGATTTTAGTTTCCATTTTGCATTTGTTTGCATAATGGCCATACTTCCCACATTGACAATTTAAGGCCAAACCGGCACCCCGGGAGGGCGTTTTCATAATTTTTATTTTTGGGCATTTAATACACACGAAATTAAGTGGAGAATTATATATGATACGTGAGTTCAGTTAGGGCTTTTATGCACAAGTTCTAAGGGAGAGCCACAGAGGGTGAGGGAGAACCAATTCCAAGGGACTAAGGCTAATAACCACCATCTAGCACCTCCACCACCACCATCGTGTAGATTGGAGGACGAGGAACGTATCTATACTAACAGCATCAGCGGATCAGACTTTCCTAATCAAGGCAAGTGTTTAATATTACAAACTTTGAGCATTAATATGTCCCATGTTAGTGTAGGTTGAAAAATTGAATGTGTATTGCATATAATTTGGATGAAATTGAAGGATTTGAGTCATAATCTGGGATTGAATTTGATATAGATCTGATTCCCCATGATATATAGAGGATAACCCATGAAATTGGATTTATATTGATGAATAATTCTGGACTTTTATGGAAGTTCTTGATGAAGATGACAAACTAGGTCTTTGAATGCTTATACTTGAAATAAACCCAATTAATGGATGCCCTTTGATGAAATTGTAGTTCTTGAACATTAGAATTTGCTTAATTACGTTGGTATAACATTTAGTGTGTTAGAATTGGTGTTTGGGAATTAATTAAGAAGGTTTTAGACATTTTTTTTAAGGAAACCCGTAGCTTTAATTTGCAGAAAAATTGGGCAAATACCTGTTCGATCGATCGGTCGACTCAAGAATATCGATCGATCGACTAAATCCTTCAATCGATCGACTCCCCTATAAAATGTGATCCTTTTTTCCTTCGATGTTTGATCTAATCCCTACTTGCACAAAACTTTAGAGATGATTATCTGAATATAATGGGACTTATGGAAAGCCATTAGGGTTATAGTTAAGGACCGAAAAGTGTTATTATGTAAAGGATTGAACGGCAGAATTGCGAGGGTTCGCCTAGCGGGTTACAATTGGAAATTATAGAAATTGGGATTTAAATCGGATACGTGATAACTTAAGGTTAGTACCAGTAGTAGGGGGATGTTACAATTACTGAATTAACCAAAGTAATAGATGGGAGACCTAGTGACCTTTGGGTTAGGGAAAGGTACTTGAATTTATGTGAAGAAAGCTAGAGCGTTAATTAAATATTACGTAGGATATTCAGAACATAAATACACTGCGTATGATATATACGATATAGGATGTGCGTATGCCTAAGACGTTGATATATATATATATATATATATATATATATATATATATATATATATATATATATATATATATATATATATATATATATATATATATTACTTGTGATACTATCTACTGTGTGAAATTTGTAGATAAGAAAGATAATGAAAATCCCCGAATAACTAAAGTAAGTGAATACTTAACTTGATTTATTAATACTCTCAATTGAAATAAAAGTCGTAAATTATTTGATAAAATATACATGGGAAATACGGGTTCTTATTATGGGTAGTAATTGGAAGGTTAATGTCTACAGGTCAGATAGGCGTGTTAACCATAATTACAAGAGTTCAGAGTTAGTTAGGTGTGCACAATAGTTGAGAGGTGAGAATCTCAAGTGAGTGCTCAAAAAGCTAACATGTACATAATATTTGCTTTATTACAATACTTGCTAAATTGTTTTTGAAAATATTTTACGCTCGGGCTCTGACCCATTTCTTGCAAATTTCTTTCTTCTTGTATATGTATAATATCAGGTGTCCAGCCACAGGGCGCCAGGGTTAAACTGTTGGTCCTTTTGACGTGATGCAGCTAGTGTGGGAGTTGCAGGTCCTCGCATTTAGACGCCTCCACATCCATTACTTTAGTTCCTTGATTTAGTCTTCTCAGTTAGGGCATGTGTCGCACATCTTCATTTTATTTACATTAGAGAGACATTGTACTCATTTCATTTTTTAGTTGGATTTGGTATTATTGCGATTGATGGATTGGATTATATTTAATTAAGATGATTATGACAACTTTATCATATTCAATTAGATGGAGTTTTATTTGTTAATTATTTATTCATAAGAATAGTGAATGTGTGGGATGATTTAAATTAATTGTCTAAAAAAATGTTTTGATACTAGCTTAGTTAATTATTAAGTGATTAATAAAATAAATATTTTTCGATAGTGATGCTAAGACTGAACCAACTGGATACTTTGATTTAATTTAATAAATGACTGATCACCCGGTATTTAATTAGGCGGGGTGTCACACTTCATCCGAACGATAAATCATAATCATGCACGGGGCAGACTGTTGGAATGCTTATGCGAGGTACTTCGACATTCCAAAGAGGTTCATTGGTTTGGAAAGTTGACTTTGGTAAACCGGAGTCCTGAAGTTCCCGATGACCTTTCAGAGTAAAAAGGTTCATTTGTCAATACCGTAAGGCTAATTCGCGCACAAGGCAGACCGTTTCAAGGGTTATTCTGTGCTGTTCAAATATTTATTCAGTCTCATTCAAGTTGAAGAGCTGACCCTTGTCAAACGGAGCCTAGGAGAGCCCGGTGGCCTTCGAATTAATTTTCGAGGCAAAACGGATCGTTTGTTTGAATGGTTATGCCGTTTGATGCACGAGGTAGACCTCTAGAAAGGGGTTTCAGTGGCCTTCGAGTTTTCAAAGAGCTTTCGCTCTGACGATGAAGTAGAATGCGGTCAAATCTGGGCTCGGGAGTACCCGATGACCTTCAGATCCATTTTTTGTGGTAAAATGGTCCATTCATCTGAACCATTATGTCGATTTGCGCATGGGGTGGACCAAAGAAAATGGTATTCATAGCCTTTAAAGATTCATTGAGTTTTCTCTCTAACAATAGAGTTGACCGAGGTCAAATGGGACCCAGGAGCATCCGATGGCCTCTAGATCGATACTCAGAGTATGACCTGGGGTTTATGGTGAAATGGGGAGGTGATAAGGACCTAAAGAAAGACTTGTGGGGTCCTAAAATGTGGTGTCTATAAGGCCCCTCGATTGATGATCGTGGAATAAGTGAAAGTCGTCGAATAGACACCACATGATATTTTGGAAAGAGGTATATTATGCGGACCTAAAGGGACGAGGATGACCGATTCAGAGGGTCGAGGCCGATTTAGAGGATCGAAGGAAACATTGGAGATGGTTGATTCTGTGACTCTAGGTCAATTATGAGGACCTAGGGTAGGGAGCGACCAATTCTGAGGGTCGATGTCAATCTTAAGGACCTAAGGTAGGGAGGGACCAAATCTGTGGGTCGAAGCCAAATCTGAGGGCTTTAAGTTGTAAGGACCAATTACGTGGGTCAAGGTAAAGTAGGAGCGAGCAATTTTTTAGGTTGAGGTCAATTATGAGGACCTAAGTTGAAGCGACCAATTATGAGGGTCGAGGTCAATTCTGAGGACCTTAAGTTGTAGCGACCAATTCTGAGGATCAAGGTCAATTCTGAGGACCTTAAGTTGTAGCGACTAATTCTGAGGGTCGAAGCCAATTCTAAGGGCTTAAGTAGAGGTGACAAATTTTATGGGTCGAAGACAATTCTGAGGGCTTGAGTACGGGTGACCAATTCTACGAGTCGAAGCCAATTCTGAGGGCTTGAGTAGGGGTGACCAATTATGCGGGTCGAAGATAATTCTGAGGGCTTGAGTAGGGGTGACCAATTTTAAGGGACGAGGTTAATTCTGAGGATCTTAAGTTATAGCGACCAATTCTGATGGTCGAAGCCAATTCTGCTGGTCGAATCCAATTCTGAGGGCTTAAGTAGAGGTGACCAATTCTCCTGGTCGAAGCCAATTTTGAGGGCTTGAGTAGGGGTGACCAATTTTATGGGTCGAAGCTAATTCTGAGGGATTAAGTAGAGGTGACCAATTCTGAGGGCTGAGGTCAATTCTGAGGACCTTAAGTTGAAGTGACCAATTCTGAGGGAGGAGGTCAATTATGAAGACCTTAAGTAGAGATGACAAATTATGTGGGGCGAAGCAAATTCTGACGGCTTTAAGTTGAAGTTTTCTTGGGGGAATTCGGAGACTCCACTGGGGAAAAGTCATTAATCTGAGGATTGGATGCAGCCTTGCTGGGGATTTTCTTCAATTTTTGCGATGTTCTTTGGAGATGTTGTTGGAGATATATCCAATTAATTTTGGAAATTACGCTAGGGAAGTAAGTGTTCTGCTGGGGGAGTATGTGTGGCATTAAAAATGTTTTTCTTGGTGAAAAAAGGTTATAAATTTCATTTGGTAATTTTAGAATTTTTTTAAGGATTATTCGGTATTTTTTGGGAATTTTTGTACATAATTTCGGGGAGGTGTCGTCCGACAGGGCGTAGGAGGTTCCTAACGGAAGTGGCAAGGTCTTTTGGGCTACCTCGAGCAGGTAAAGGTCCTGGTGAGCGATCGGGTAAATTCTTCTTTCCTCTTGAGACCACTTTTCTTCGATGTCCTTTTTCGGATATTGATTTTGTAAAAGCGGTGTGATACTGATTTGAATAAATTCGCAAATTCCAATTAAATACTTATTTAATCACTTGTCAATTTTTAACCAAATTAAATTAAGCCTAACACATGCAACTACGTGAGTAAAATAAAAATGTAATAAATAATTTCTGACACACAGATTCAGGAAAAAACCCAAAAGGAAAAACCTTTTATCTCACTTAATATTACTCATAAGATTACAAGCGAAATCTGCAATGAATATCCGCAAATACCCACAAGAACACGTAGTTCTGAGTCAGCAATGGAATTCCGCAGCAACTCGACAAGTCAGCAAGGATCACCCACGAGTACTCCCTAAGCAGTCGTAGTCAGCCCAGCACCTCCCTCAAGCAGACCCTAGATCAGCAGTAGAAAAAATCCCTACAAGAGAAACCCCAACAAAGATGTATCTTGGTTTCCAGAACAATTCACTAAAGCCTTTGGGATTTTTGTGAATTAAAAAACAAAAGATTAAACCCTGAATCGAAGAAGACAAAAGTGTTCTACTATTTGCAGTTTTTGCAGAATAAAAAATATCAGATCTTCTTGAGAAAAAAGACTCATTTAACACGTTATATATAAAAATATTGAGTCGGCAGATTGCTCGAACGAAGTATCGATGTCGCTCGAACGAGGATAGATGTTGTTTGAACGACATCGCATGACATCATTATATCGCTCGAGCGACATACTGATGTCGTTTGAACGACGTCAACGTCAACCTTTGTTCGCCTCAACGCTTAGAAAAATTCCTTTTGACGAAACAGAATGCCTCAACTGATTAAAGGCAGTTTAGAAAAAATTTCAACACTTGGAAAAAAATCCCAACACTGTAAATGAACCGTTAAGGGACTAAAATACAATCTTACCAAAATTCATCTAGCAGTGGTTTTTCTGTTGAAGAATGTTGATATTCGGATCTGTCTCGATGCATGATTGAACTTGAATAGATCTTCGACGGTTGTAGCGGTATACGACATATACTAATGTAAAGCAGGACTTATAAAATGTGTCCTTACAAATCTCCCCCTATGTTTATGCCGGTAAAAACTAAAAACATCTGAATTATCAAATCAAAATGCCTATAAAAATCTAATACCCTTCCATAAACCCAAAACTCAAAAGGTACTGAAAATGCAAGTCTTAAATTTTTTCTTCACAAATCTTCAACATCAAATCTTTTTTGCTTTTCTTTGTCACCATCATCAGGGTGTGTAGCATGAACATCAAACTTTGTACCTACACACATGAGACAAAGAAAATACCTTTGTGACGTATCGAGTTTGAAATGAGATAAACATAACCAAAGATTAAATCTAAAAAATATTAAATCTCCCCCATAATTAAAACTCCCCCATTAAATCATAATTTGTTGTTCCCCTTTTTATTTGTCCGAAATAGACAAGGAAAAGAATAAACACAATAAACACGGAGTGTCACGACAAGCAAATCAAACAACTATGATCATCAAGAATAAACTTTAAAGCATCCACAAATAATTTTTTATTTTTCAAAATTTTCAAACAAAAATGCAAATATAATTTTACAACAATCACACACCATGAATTTACACTAAGATAACCAAATTATGGAAACGAAATGAATGGGTCTGAACAAATTCGTTAGGAAAATCAATGCATACAAACATAACATATGTGCACGATGAATACGGATACTCATAACGAATGATCTCAAAATCGTCCTTTGGTTTCAAATAATGTGAATTCATATGACATTGACTCAATCTTATCGACCCACCAAAGTCTAAAATGATTTTCGCACCAATAAAGTCTAAAACTATGTAATGATTTTCAGGACTTTGTCAGGATGTGCAAACCCGTTGTTTAATTTCCTTCCAAACTCCCTCATAAATAATGCATTTATTTTTCTTTTGAGGTGGACCCTCTTTGGCATATATTTTTTTTATTGCCTTTAAATTTTTTCGGGCTCCTTTCAAATGGTGGCTTTCACGTCGTGCTTATTATTCATTTGCAGCCCTTTTCGTGCACTCGTCATCTTTTTCATATTAAACAAGTTCCTCACTCCAACAGTTCTTACGTGCACTACTTTTATTGTCGAGTTTTATAGCATTTGGTTCGTTTTAAAGACAGGATTGAAATGAAAACACTTCGACAAACATGTGATAGACAAGTACAAAAATCAAACAAATTCGTGCAAGTGTGCATTAAAGGAGACTAAGAGTCAAACATGTAGGTAGTAATCTCAAATTACATCTTAATGACTCCAAACATTATAAAGCACAAAAATGATATGATGACGTATATCAAAACACTATCAAATAGTCACATGGATATGGAATGAAATTGTGACTAGGTCATCTTAAATGTCCATCCATAAACGGTGTAAAATGAAATACAATACTCTTTTTGTCTTTTTTCAAAATATTTTATCAAAATAAAATCTTTGTGGCTTTTTTAATTTTTTTTCAAAAAAAAATGAAAATCCTTTTTTATTTTTCCAAAAAATTTCAAAATCAAAAATCTTTTTGGTTTTTCGAAAAATATATCAAAAAATTAAAAATATAAATAAAAATGGTACATACTAGCAATAGGCATAAAATATAATCATGAAAATCTTCCTGAGGTGGTGCCTGCTGAACAACGGCAATGGCGGCATTTACCGCTTGGGCTACTATAGCTGCAACCTCAGCGGCGTTCATCATGCCCTGAACTGGAGCGGGCTGGGGTTCGGGCGTTGCATCCCTGGGAACTCGTCGTGCACGTCGTGGAGGCATCTGAAATAAGAACAAAGTTTATAAGTTCGCTGTTTATAAACTTAAAATAGCTGAAGAACGAAGCATACACAAAAAGAGTACAACAGTCCTAAAATATAGGGCTCTATATCAAAGAAACTTAGCGGAAACATAATAAGTCGTCAGATCCTAAAGGACACTAGAACCTGATGCTCTAATACCACCTGTGACACCCCGACTAATTAAATACCGGGTAGCTACTCCTTTATTAAATTAATTCAAAATGCCAAGTTGGCTCAGTTAATAGCATCACTGTCGAAAATATTTTTAAGATTACTAACCACCTAGTATTTAAAAAGTAAGTGCCAAATTTTAATTAAAGTCTGATTAACATGCAACAAGTGTAATAGAGAATAATAACACCATTCACCATACTGAAGTAAAAAGAATAACCATCACAAAAGTAAATAAGGTCTGGAGGAAAAACTCCTCACCACAATCCCACAACTGAAACAGCTAAACTGAATACTGAAATAATACATGCCAAAGTCTGAAACAAAACTGAAATGTAAAAGATGCCTCTAAATAGAAGTGGGCAACATGCCCTACAACTGATAGATAGTGACTCTGGAATCCAAAAGATAGAAGCGTCTACAAGCGAATCCCTGTAGCTTCCACAAACAGCTACAGATCGTCTCCTGAATGAGTATCCTATGCTTGGTGTCCTTGTGGCTGGGCACCTAAAATGGTTTTACAAGAAAAAGATTTGAAAAGCAAACGGGTCAGAGCCCGAATGTGGAGTTATTTTAAAAACCTACAAGTGCTTTAAAAACATTTAAAACATTAAATGCAAAGTACATGTTAGGACGTGCGCTCACATGATATTCTCACCTCTCGACTAACTGTGCACTCCTAACGTAAGTACCCATCTATAACGACACAAATCACTAGCGAAGTACCATCATATCTAGTTAGACTGCCATAGGTCCTACCCTTATTACTTGGTTCTATTAACATTATAACGCTCGTAATTAAGTAGGGGTTTAACGTAAACTCAGAAGCTCAATATGCAATATATATCACTGTAAGTTAACTCGCTATATGTCTCAAAGCAATACCGTAATTATATTCACAATATTAACATGAAGGTTCCCATTAATTAAGTGTATATTATTCACATCATAAATATACAATATAAGCACCCCGAGCACTAAGCTGTGGTGCACACATACTCTGCTATCCCATCCCGGTACATCACGTACATAAGGACCACGTACCGAATCTCTCAGGAATCATTTTCAATAAACAACAATCACAAATAATGGAGGCGAACACAGTCACATCACATGGGTCACGCACATACCTACGCTCCCACGATCAGCGGACTTATTAATATCCCAATAAGTCTTTCTATGACCTATGTTCATCAAGGTAACCAGTCTAAATCCGGGCAACACAAGGATTAGAGGGCCCTAAGCGAACGCAAACCTCCCGTGATAGCAAGTATGGTAGGTATGTCATACACACAATTCATATACCAATACTAAGTTAACACACGTCTTAGTAATACCGTAGTTTAATCGTAGTACATATCGCATTCTCGTACTAACTATAATTATCACAATTTATACTATTCCGGTTTATAATCATACGCGCCATAATTTTCTCACGTCGTAGTAGACACTCACGTCTCAACCCAAACCGTCCATTTAATATAACTCGCGTATATAGTTTACTCCTCGTAATAACCCAAAAGTCCCAAATCTATCCTTACATCATCAAAGGAAGGTTATCTATATCCTCGAACAAGTTTACGGGACTCCAAAAATCAAAACAATCCAAAAAGGACCAAACTGTCAACTCGTTAGAAGTCTCGTTCGAACGAGACTGTTCGAACGAGATTCCTCTGTCAACTCGTTAGAAATCTCGTTCGAACGAGGCTGTTCGAACGAGATTTCAGTTCGTTCGAACGAACTGTACCTTCTAACGATATTTCATTCGAATGAGATATCGAACGAAATCCCTTTTCGTTAGCAGCGACTGGTCAACTCGTTAGAAGCTCGTTCGAACGAGTTCGTTCGAATGACCTGGGTAGGGGCTTCTAACGACCTGCCAGTTTCGTCCCAGATTTTTCCCCATCTCGTTTTTTATCCATTTTAACACTCCTAATCTCTTCCAAAGTTCATCCCAACAACGTTTTAGGGTCTCTAATTTATCCTAAACATATTCAAGTCAACTCCTAACATGTTTTCAAGGATTAAATCTCTTTAACATCAATCAAAATATAATTCTCTACACTTTTTCCCAATTATTTCAAGAACATGAACCCTAACTTTTGAATCATGAATTAACTCACTATAAATCCGTTTTAATTCCTTCCTATCACAGATATCATCAGAATAATTATCTACCTATCATTCTACATGCAATTCTCCTCAATATTTTCAAGTTCTAAGCTCCAAACTACATGGGTTTTCATTATCTCTCAAGAACAGCTATAATTCATAAATTTTCTAACATGGAAGAAACATTCTACGAATTTAAATATGATTAAAACACTTGCCTTGATTGGATTTCTGATTTTGGTGTTGGTTTGGTGAAGATTTCTGCAGATTTTCCTCTCTCCAAGCTTCTCCTCCAATGGTGGCTTAAGGTGGCTAGGGTTTTCTTTGGGAAAATTAGAAAACTCTTCTAATAACCTACGTAGCCTTCTAGGTTAATATGGTTTGGTTAATGGTCTTAGTGGGTTAAATCCACATCAGATTAAAACTCCCAATTTTCGTCACTTTTAATTCCTCAAAAAGTAAAATTACCAAAATACCCTTTATGATGCCGGTATGGCCTAAAAATACCTCGGAATCCAAACTACACCCCCGGCTAGTGTTTTCTGACTATCTCGACCCTTCCGGACGCGTTGGCGCACTCAAAACAACCATACGGTTTATAGATTTTAAATTCACTTTTTATAATCAAAATATTACACCGTGACGCGGCGGTCCCACGCGTCTCAACAAAATTTCTAAAATGCCGTATATAAATCTCACGACAACTTTTATAATACCAAATACATATATCAAAACATGTATGCACATAATCAAATACCAACTCGCATCTCGTTAGTATTTATAACCCGGATTAATTTCCAATTAATACGCATTTAATTAATTAATCCCAAAAATAAATATAGCCAAAAGTACTGGGTATTACAGTGCGGTGGAGTTTTCCAAAGGTAGTGTCATCCTATGAAAAATATCCATCAAATCACATGAAGTCTTGACCAAAAACTTAACGTGCTCCCTAATATGTGCAAACTCTCTCGTGTGATCATCCGAAGTATCATGTGTGGGTGCGTGTGTAGAAACACATGTAGTAGCAAAACAAGACACATTACCCAACTTAAAACAAAACTTCTTAAGGTGTCCTCTCTTCTTACAATGGGTGCAAACATACGTGGGCCTAGGAACACCTCTCTCAAAACATCTGCGGCGCATTCTCCTGTCAGGTACGGGATGTCTAGGTAGGTTGGGTTGAAAGCCATACAGATCAATCATAAATTTGGGAATCGGCTAGGGTGCAACATGTGAAGTGGACGCACCATTATGTCCTATTCCTAGCCTCTCAACATTACCCAAAGCGAGACCGAGGAGCATCTTTCCTATTTTCTTAGATGTATCCTCTATAGCAACTTTTACCTCCCGGGCATGTCCAAGATCTCTCTTTAATTGTGACACATGGTCTATAAGTTCACTTTTTTCCCGATTCACGACGATCAACTGCTTACTCAAAGTAACCTTCGCCTTCCCGAGTTGACTCGTCAACGCCTCAAATCCCCTTAAACTCTCAATCTCTCTCTCCAAATCTATCACCCTAAGATATAACTCCTCATAACACAATCTGAAACAAACTATCATCCTCACTAGCGCACTCACTCTCACACTCGCTAGACACACTCAAATCATCCTCGAGGGTCTCACGTGCACAAGTATCCTCATCATCGTGGGACAAACTAGGTGTGCTCACGTGACTAGATAAAAAGGCAATACACTTCCCATGTGAAGATTCATCGCCGGAATCCTTCACCTCTTCCTCGCTATCGCTAAGAGTGGATGGCATGGCAATCTTTTTTCCCTTCCTCTTCAGCCTAGTGGGACAATCAAACGTCTTATGACATCTACCCTCACACTCAAAACATCTCTCTTCTTCCTCTTTTTTTTTCTCACTCTCTTTCTCACCGCTCTCTTTTGCCTTATATTTCCTTTTATATTTTTCAAAAAATATTTTATTAGAAGAATTTTTTTAAAAAACTTGAGAAACTTTTTGAAATTCTTTGCAAGCATGGCCATATCAAAATCAGACTCCTCCTCAGACTTTGACTCACAAACTCTCACTTTCTTTTTCTTCTCACTCTTGGACACTTCCTCTCCCTTCCTAGACTGGGCTCTAAGTGCTATCCCTCTATCCTTAGGTTTGACAGTGTCGGGGAACATGTCAATTTCATATGTCTGGAGGTATCCTACCAGCTCTTCTAATTTTAAATTACTCAAATTTCCTAAGGAATTTAAAGCAGTCACTTTAGGGATAAAACGTTTAGGCGGGGATCTTAAAATCTTTTTAACCACTCGTGCATCAGGTATGTTCTCACCAAGATTGAAACTAGTGTTTACAATATCAGACAAACGTGCATAAAACTCATCAAAACACTCAGTTTCAAGCATGATAATTATTTCAAATCGAGTAGTTAAATTTTGAAGTTTAGACTCTTTGACCACATTAGTGCCTTCATCAGTAATTTGTAAAACATCCCTCGCCACTTTAAAAGTGGTGCACGTCATAATACGTCGGAACCCTTCAAGAGTCATAGCAGTAGAAATTGGACTTATCCCATGAGAATTAAAAGTACTCCACTTTAACTCATCCTGAGTCCACTCAGTCACGGATTTAGATTAGTGACATTTTCTTCAATGACGGTGGGAGGAGTTAACCCTCTTTCACAAATTTCCCAAACACGCTCGTCGATTGCTTTTAAATGCGATTTCATACGGGTTCTCCATTAAGAATAATTAGACCCGTCAAAAATTGACAATCGATTAAATAAGTTTTTGTTTTCAAATATTGCGATTTTTCAAAAAATCAATATCATAAATTTTACGAAAAAAGGAATTCATAATAAATTAGTGAAACCTGCTCTGATACCAATTTGTAAAAGCGGTGTGATACTAATTTGAATAAATTCGCAAATTCTAATTAAATACTTATTTAATCACTTGTCAATTTTTTAACCAAATTAAATTAAGCCTAACACATGCAACAACATGGGTAAAATCAAACCATCATAAATAATTGTTGACACGCGTATTTCAGGAAAAAAAACAAAAGGGAAAAGCTTTTATTTCACTTAATAATACTCACAAGATTTTGCTTCCACAGATACCCACAAGAACACGCAGTTCTGAGTCAGCAATGGAATTCTGCAGCAACTCCACAAGTCAGCAAGGATCACCCACGAGTACTCCCAAAGACCGCAGTCGTAGTCAGCCTAGCACCTCCCTCAAGTGGCACCTTGATCAGCTGTAGAATAAATCCCCTACAAAAGAAACCCCATCAAAGTTGTATCTTGAGTTCCAAAATAATTCGCTAAAGCATTTGCAATTTTTGTGAATTAAAAAACAAAAGATTGACCCTAAATTGAAGAAGATAAAAGTGTTATTCTGTTTGCAACTTTTGCAGAATGAAAAACGTCAGGCCTTCTTGAGAAAAAAGACTCATTTAACACGCTATATATAAAAATTGAGTTGGCAGATTGCTCGAACGAAGTATCAATGTCGCTCGAACGAGGATAGATGTCATTTGAAAGACATCGCGTGACATCATTATGTCGCTCGAATGACATATTGATGTCGTTTGAATGACGTCAGCATCAAATTTTGTTCGCCTCAACACTTAGAAAAAATTCCTTTTGACGAAATAGACGGTTTAGAAAAAATTTCAACACTTATAAAAAATATCCCAACACTTTAAATGAACCGTTAAGGGACTAAAATATAATATTACCAAAATTCATCTCGCAGAGGCTTTTTAGTTGAAGAATGTTGATATTCGGTTCTGTCTCGATGCATGATTGAACTTGAATAAATCTTCGACGGTTGTAGCGGTATACGACATACACTAATGTAAAGCAGGACTTATTAAATATGTCCTTACAAATATCCCCCTATGTTTATGCCGGTAGAAACTAAAAACATCCAAATTGTCAAATCAAAATGCCTATACAAATATATTACCCTTCCATGAACCCAAAACTGAAAAGGTACTAAAAATGCAAGTCTTAAAATTTTTCTTCAAAAATCTTCACCGTCAAATCTTCTTTGCTTTTCTTTATCATCATCAGGGTGTGCAACATGATCATCAAACTTTGTACCTACACACATGAGACAAAGAGAATACCTTCGTGACGTATCGAGTTTGAAATGAGATAAACATAAACAAAGATTAAATCTCAAAAATCTCAAATCTCCCCCATAATTAGAACTCCCCAATTAAATCATAATTAGTTCTCCCCCTTTTTATTTGTCCGAAATAGACAAGGAAAATTATAGACATAAAAAACATGGAATGTCACGACAAGCAAAGCAAATAACTACAATCATCAAGAATAAACTTCAAAGCATCCACAAACTATTTTTGATTTTTAAAATTTTTCAAACAAAAATGCAAAAATAATTTTACAACAATCATATACCATGAATTTACACTAAGATAACCAAATCATGGAAACGGAATGAATGGGTGTGAACAAATTCGATAGGAAAATCAATGCATATAAACATAACATACGTGCACGATGAATAAGGATACTCCTAACGAACGATCTCAAAATCGTTCTTGGGTTTCAAATAATGTGAATTCATATGACATCGACTCAATCTCATCGACACAACGAAATCTAAAATGATTTTCACACCAATAATGTCTCAAACTATGTAATGCTTTTTCAATACTTTGTCAGGACGTGCAGACCCGTTGCTTAATTTCCATCCAAACTCCCGCGTAAATAATAATGCATTTATTTTTCTTTTGAGGTGGCCCCTCTTTGGCATATTTATTTTTTTATTGCCTTCAAATTTTTTTAAGCTTCCTTAAAATGGTAGCTTTCACGACGTGATTATTATTCAATCGCAGCCCTTTCCGTGCATTCATCATCTTTTTCATATTAAACAAATTCCTCACGGCAACGGTTCTTACATGCTGGTTGTGGAGACCGAGCAAAGGTGGTTTACCATATCTGACACGATGGAGGGAGGTGTTTTTGTTTTTCCTAGGTTGGTTCGGGCTTACCATTCCATTGAGCGCCTTCAGCATTCCGTCCAAGCAAGGGAAGTTTTGGGACCCCAGGTTGTGGAAGATGATGGGGTTGGTTCTTCGGGCAACTGCGGGTAGGATCCTTGGGGAGTTTATTTGTGAAGCTTTTGTGATGTGTTTGGTTATGTATAGTAATTTGGCTTTTTTAGGAAAAATAATGTTAGGTTGGCAAGGGAAGTTGTTTAACTCCCTATGATGATGTAATTGTAACAGAATTTTTCATAAATGGAATAAAGAAAATTTTAATTATATTATCATGACTCTTGATGAGTTTTGCATTTTGAATTATCTATACCACTCGCTAAGGCATACATAATCCTTTTGTTCATGTAAATGATAAAATGAACTGTTGTTCTCAAGGATAAGAAAAGAATATCATTTTGTGAAAAGGAAAGGAGTCGTGCTCATGTGAAGCGTATGAGCTGCCTACGCACCTCTGGTGGTTTTAAAAAATTTATGAATTTTATTTTTTAAATCAAAAATATTTTTAGAGGATTAGGCCCCACGTAGTTCCGAGTAGAGGGAAATGAAGATTTTTTTTTAAGAATAGAAGGGAGATGAGAAGAGTCATAGTGCGCAGACATTTCACACTAAGGGTAGAATTTCTTGAGACGGTCCTGGTTGACTGGACGCGCCATCTCTTCTCCATCGAGGTCGATAAGCATAGCGGCTCCACGAATGGAATCTTCTTCACAATATAGGAGCCACTCCAATTTGGCTTGAATTTTCCTCTGGGGTCCCAGATGGGTTCTATAATTTCTTTAAGGGTTAAATCCCCTTCTTGAACACCACGATCCTTGACTCTCTTGTTGAGTGATCGTGATATTCAGCGATGATATTCTTATATGTGATATAGAGCTTTTAGTCTCCTTTCATCTAAGACTGACAACTCATCAAGACAGCTTTGGTGCCAGTCTTCCTCCCTGACTTTGCTTTTAAACATAACATGTAGTGAAGGAATTTTTAGTTCAACGGGTAGGAATGTTTCCATGTCGTATACCAGAGAGTAAGGGGTAGCCCTAGTAGATGTTCAAACTGAAGTGCGGTAACCCCAGAGGATGTAAGAAATCTTATCGGCCCAATTTTGATAACTCCCATCATCTTGTTGATGATGGCTTTGAGGTTTTTATTAGTGGCTTCAACTTCCCCATTGGTTTGAGGTTGGTAGGGAGAATATTTGTGTCTCTGAATCCCGTACTTATCGACCACCTCCGTGACTTTTGCTTCAAAATGTAACTCGTTGTCCGATACTAGCTCATGTGGGACCCCATGACGGTAGATGATGTTTTTTCGAATGAACTTGGCCACCTTTTTGGCATTCAGAATTACGTATGACTCGACTTCAACCCATTTGGTGAAATAATCAATGGCAACCAAGATGAATTCATGTCCGTTGGAGCCTTGGGTGTAAATTTTCCTATGATATTAATGACCCGTGTGGAAAATAGCAAAGGAGAAGTCATGTTGTATAATTCCTACGAAAGTAAGTGTTGAAGGTTAGAAAATTATTGGCATTTAAGACATCTATGGACATAAGCGGTGCAATCTTGAACCAGGGTAGTCCAGTAGTAACCCTCTCGAATGATTTTCTTGGCTAGCATATGGCCATTCATGTGGGGTTCGCACTACCCATTGTGGATTTTTTGGATAATCTCTTCAATGTCAGCCCATGCGATGAAGTGCAAATAGGTTCTATCAAAATTTCTCTTGAACGGTGCTTTATCATAAACAATATACTAAGCAACCAATTTACGAAGGGTTGCTCGGTCTTTCTTGTTAGAATCTTTGGTATACCTACCATGCTTGAGGAGGCACCAAATATCATAAAACCAGTAATTGGCTATATCAGGATCTTCTTCTATGATGAGATCAATGTGGTAGCAAAGGGTAGGTTTAGTTTGCCTTTAGACTAAGAAGGGGACCATCGTTATTCCTTTGGGTATATCAACCATGAAGGCTAAGGTAGTAAGGGCATCGACTAAGTTGTTCTTTTCTCGAGGCAGGTAGTGAAAGGTGATATCTTAGAATTTGGAGGCCAACTCTTCTAAGTGAGCATGGAAGGGTAAGAGTTTATCGTCCTTGATTTTCCATCTTCTGAGTACTTAATCGATGATGAGGGTTGAATCCCCCTATAAATATAGGTATTGAATCCTTTTTTGAGAGCATTTTATGACCTATCGTTCATATTTCGTATTTGGTCATGTTGTTGGTGCATGGAAAATCCAGCTTGATGGCATTGGGAGAGTGAGAGTCATCAGGGGAAATTATGAGTATCCCAATGTCATACCCTTTCTTGTTGGCAGCGCCGTCAAAGAACATTTTCCATCGTAAGTATTCCTGGGAGGTACAAAGGATATTCTCATCCAGTAACTCGAAAAGCCAAACATCGATTTCTTCTATAGGGTAGTCAGCGAGGTAGTCAGAGACGGATCTTTCTTTCATGGCTTTCTGCATGACGTACACAATATCGAATTCGGCTAGCAGCATCAACCATCGGGCTATTCAGTTAGACAGGGTAGGTTTCTTGAGTAGGTATTTGATATGATCCATTCAGGATGAAAGTTTGATGTGAAAGGTGAGAATGTAGTGTTGTAGTTTTTGGGTAACCCAAACAAGGGCGACACATGCTTTTTCCAAGGTAGTGTAGTTAATTTCGTACCCAACTAACTTACGACTGGCATAATAAATGGCCCTTTCTTTGCGAGTTTCTTCAAGGTATTAGGTCAGTAAAGCCCCAGCTGTAGTGTATGTTACAGTCAGGTATATGAGTAGGGGAAGATCAGGCTGTAGTGGCATGAGTACCGGAGGTCGGTTTAGGTATTGCTTGATTCGGTCAAAGGCTTCTTGGCAAGATTCATTCCAAATCTTAGTGGAATCCTTTCAGACGATTTTGAAGATGGGTTCATAGATAGAAGTCAACTGGCTGATTAATCGGCAGATATACTGTAATTTTTCAAGGAATCCCCAGACTTCCTTCTCCATTCGGAGTGTTGGCATTTCGAGTATGGCTTTTAGTTTGGCAAGATCTCCTTCAATCCCATTTTTGTTAACCATGAATCCCAAGATCTTTCCTTTTGTAACTCCAAAAACACATTTATGTGGGTTAAGTCGCATCTAGTATTGTCGTAGAAGCTTGAAGAACTTTTAGAGAGCGGGAACATGACCTTCCCTAGTCTTAGACTAGATAATCATATCATCCACGTAGACCTCGACTTCTTTGTGTATCAGATCATGCAAGATGGTTGTAGAAGCCCTCTGATAGGTAGCCCCCGCATTTTTAAGACCAAATGGCATAGCGGTGTAGTAAAGAATTCCCCGAGGGGTAATGAATGCAGTTTTATCTTGATGATCCGGGTACATCTTGATCTGGTTATATTCGGTAAATGACTTGAGAGCATGACTGGTCATGTTATCCATAGTTATGTTGATATTGGGTAGCGGGTAATCATCCTTCGAAGAGGCCCAGTTTAAATCTCGGTAGTCAATGCATATGCGAACTTTTCCTCTGGATTTCAGCACGGGTATAATATTATTTAGCCATGTGGGATATTCAATAACTGGGATGAAGCCTACGTTCAACTGTTTGACCACCTCTTTCTTAACCTTGAGTGACCATTCGGTGCAGAGATTTCACAGTTTCTATTTGATCGATTTGCATTCTGGGAGCATTTGAATCTCATGCTAAGCTATCTCGAGATGTCATCATAGGACCATGCGAAGACATCCATAAATTCGTTTATTAATTCCTCGAGTTGTGCGCGCTCATACTCGTCAAGGGTGGACCCTATCCTAATCTCGCGCAGTTGGCTACTGAAATCGAGATTAATAATAACAATTTCATTTTCATTAACTTGAACGCGATTATGTTGTTTGTTATTAACCTTATAAAGATCTATTAAGAATTATTCATTTATAAAATCATCCTCATAAAGAGTTTGATTAGAATAAAGACAATTAATATAAGGCATAATAAGATACTCAAATCTTCATTTATTTCATTATTGGGAAAAATAGCATTAAGAATCTTGTCGAAGGAGGTATCTATTACACTGTGATCAGCACAAGGAGGAGCAACAAATGAAGAGGAAATGGGATAAACATCTAGGTTAGGTTGTATTTCAGCGGGTGGAACTAGTATAATATACAAGTTGATAAGAGGTGCATCAGCAGCTTTTATCAAGTGGGATGGATCCGATGATGTGGTGCTTGAATGGATCATGCAAAGTGTCAGTCCCATTGTCTTCAAATTGAATGAATCCTCGGACTCACTTCCCTCGAAACCTCTGGTAGCAGCTATAGTCTTCTCAATTAGTGGTTGCAAATGATGTTGGGAACTTTCGGCCCATGAGTAGATGTCTTGGAAAAATATCTCCATTCCTGGTTTCATATTTTTTTCCCATATGATCATACCATGGTTCGGGAAAGCCACAAAAGGGAAAATCTTTACCCTACTTGAAGAATCTTTTATTCAAGGAATCTCCTGAGACAGTTTTGGCACTTTTTATCCCTCTCTTCAACCGAGGTTGAAGAGAATTTTGGGTTCCTCTACTGAGGGTTGATAACCCTGGCCACAAGGAGTAAAGGCCTTCTTCAACACTATAGGCTTTAGTATTCCCTGTTGTTGTCATCCCAACCCAGTCCGGGCATAAAGTGCATATTTTTGAACATCTGTATCACATTGATGTTTCCATGAGGGTTGTGTTCTGGACAAACTCTATCTTGAAATCATCCCCTGTCGAGAGCAGAAGCGGTTCCACTTGGAACCTGACATAAGCATATCATTTTTCCCATGTCGTATCTCTAGTACCGAATTACTGATGCTTGTATTCTCAGTGTTATCATTATCATGCAAGATAGTGATGACCTGCCCATTGGCGAAGAACTTTAGTTTCAGATGGAGGGAAGAAGACACACCCTTGATACTATAGAGCCATGGTCATTTGAGCAATAGATTGAAATAAGTCGGGATATTAATGACTTAGAGCTTCGTAATAGGATCTATAGGTCCAACCCCTATTATAAGCTTTAAGGATCCCATCACTTCCCTACGAGTATTGTCGTAAGCATGTACTGCGATAGAGGTAGGAGAAAGGTCATTCACTTTCAGTCCCAAGAAATTGAGGGTTCTTAAAAGGAAAATATTAAGAGCTGATCCATTATCGACAAGTAAAAGTGGGACGATCTTTTCCATGGCTTCGACAAAGATACTGAGAGCATAGTTGTGATTTAGTCCAATCTTAGGGATTTTTTCTTCAGAGAAAGAGAGTATTCTAGTGGAGGTTAGATATCCAACCAGATTCACTGCTTCTTTTAGCATAGTGAAAGGAGGGACTATGGGCTCGGTGAGAAGTTTGATTAAGGCATTTCGATGCATCTGAGAAGACATAAAGAATCCTTATTGAGTGATATTATCTCGGGTCTTCCCTAACTGGTCGAGGATCTTACTCTGCTAGAGGGTCATTTTTGGTATAAGTAGATTCTCAACACCTTTTCCCTTTTTGATCACTAATGACTATAGGCTTGGAACTTGGTAATGCCTCTCTCATCTAGTCATATGGTTCACAGAAGAAGGGAAAAATAGAAACCCTATTTCCTCATCTATCTCGGGTTTTTCAGCACCTTGTTGATTTATCCTATCAGCTCCTCAAACGATATCATTCCACATATGCTGACTATTGGGCTAGTCTTTTTTAGGCTTTGCTCTTCGTTTGAACTATCAAATCCATCCCCCTGTCCAGTGGAAATGACATCATCTTTCATGAAAAGTCAATACACTCCACAGCCTCAATGGCCTCTTCGTATAGATCCTCTAATTCAACGGGGAGATATAGAAGTGAAGAGACCAGACGCCCTTGTAATTTCAAAGCAACAAGTAGTTTGAACATACAGCAAATTTCACCAGTCTGTCGGAATAAGTCTGTCATAATCTGGACATCATCTAAATTGATTTCATCGGTAGGTACCACTCAATTATCTGACTCTCGAGCTCACTTTTGAGCTTTCAAGAACAGTGTACTGAATATCTAGCAGTCAATGGTCATCTTGGAGAGCAATTTCAGCCCGAACTCTAGAAGTTGGTTCAACACTACTGACAATTCCATATCTTTCCCTCCAGAGCAGGTACGAACAACAATGCATGCTCTTGTAAGGAATGACGGAGCCTGGTCGGCAAAACCGGTATAATGAAGGAGAAAATATGGGAAAACTTAGAGGGATTTAAGAGAATATATGGGTATGATGGATGATTTACTGGGTACGATCTGGGTAGATGGATCAAATTTTGGGTCTTCTTCTATGAAGATGGCATTTGTATGATTTGTGAGCGGATTATGGGTAGTGTTTATTTTAGGATTGGTTGGTGGGGAGATGATACCTCCGTCAATCAAACCTTGGATTATATTTTAGAGATGGAAACACTGATCAGTGGTGTGGCTGGCACTTTGGTGAAAATCACAATGGGCATCTGGTCTTAAATTTTTGGGAAGTGGGTTTGGTAATGGACGAGGGTCCAATGGCTTGATAAGATTTTGTCTTAAAAGGGCTTGGTAAACTTTGAAGAGGGGAGCGTGAAGCTCGGTGTATTCCTTTTTTACTGGGTTAGGGCGGCTTTTTAGTGCCCATGAAGTGGCAGGCTGAGAGATGTTATTGATGGTTGAAACTGCGATGTTAGCAGGATTCTCATACTTTATGGGAGTGAACTGTCCAAATACTTTCTTTGGCTCAACTTCTTGTAATACCCCGTAATTTTAATGACTTTTAATATGAGATAAATTAAAAGTTAATGGGCCAAATTAATGGGAATAATTGGAATTAATTATGTGAGGAAAATTAACTGGGATTAATCCGGATTGAATATTATTAGAAATTAAAGTAATATATGATTTTAAATATTACTTACAGATATAAAGTAATATGTAGATATGATGATTTTTAATATTGTCGTGAGTAAATAATACGACAAAAATGGAAATTAAGTCGAGATGGACATATGAGTCGTGTCGGGACTAAAGTTGGGAAATAAAATGAAATTTATTTTTAAGTCGTTCGGATGATCATTTTGAGTGCGTCGTTGAGTCCAAAAAGATTGAAATTGGCAGAAAAGTGTACCCGGGAGTTTAATTTGGGTCTCGGGTCAATTGGAAGATGAAAGGACACCCCGAAGGGGCATTTTAATCATTTTGCTTAGGAGATGAGTAGTACCTACGTTTTTTTTTGGGTCCCTTAGCTAACCTTGGAGACTTGTTATATATGTGAGCTTAGATTGTACATCAGGTTAATTTCGTCAAAACACAAAGTGAAGTATTTTGAGAGAGAGTGAAAAGACTTAGAGAGAAAGTGAAAGGTTATCTAAAGGAGAGGAAGAATTTTCTTGGAAAGGAATAGACTTCTAGTGAAAACAAGAATACAACCACAATCTCTACCACCTTGCACCACCACCGGAGAGTCGCCGAAAAAATAAGAGGGAGTCGTACACTTGTTTTCTCCAAAGGTTCGGACCTACACATAAGGCAAGTGTAATTCTTGCTCTATTTTTTGTTGTTATATTATCCACGTTAGAATAGGGTTTCTTTTGGAATGATGAACTTATGAATTTTGGAATTAAAATGATTGATAAGTCAAGTTTATTGGATAGGCAAATTCATGTAGTTGGAGATTTATACATGTTGAGGCTATGAATTAGATGAAAGTGATAGGTTTTACATGTAGAGGAAATATATGCTTATTGAGAATATGAAAATGATGATAGGTATTGCACGTAGATGAATACTACGTATGTTGAATATGTAAATTGATGATTTAGATAAGAAATCATAAGTTCTAAATTATGGGTTTGTAGTAGGGTGTTAAAAATGGAGAATTTAGATATTGGAATTTTGATGATCAAATGGGTAAGATAATAATGCTCATATAAACTTGATGATTTGATGTTTCTCTTATGTGGTAAATCGCACTTTAACATGTTAGAATGATGATTTGGATATTTGGGTTTGGTTAGAATAGAATCCATATGATTTGGGTGTGAGAAACTAAGAAAAAAAATGCAGAAATCTGGGGGGTTGTTCTCGAGCTGTTGAAAAGTCGTTTGAACGACCTGGGGAACTCGTTTGAACGATATTAATAACGAGATTTCCAACGAGAATTCAAAAGAAATGTCATTCGAACGAGAATTGTGGGACTTCTAACGAGATTTCAGAAAGTCCTATTTTTAGCCCAAAAAGTTTTGGAAAATGTAATTTGGCTCTGGATGAGACTTAAATAATTTTAATACATTAACATGGAGTGAGGGACTTGGGTTAATGTTGGAAAATTATATGATATTGAGAATTAAAATTATGTGAGAGATATCTACATAATTATTATACGATTTAGATGAGAATAATCGTTATAACAAGTACGAATAATATTGAGGATATATATACGGGTACTTGATTGAATAAAATATTATGTGAGTGATAACTACATAATAAATATACGATGATAATCGTGATTTCAAGTATAGGTTGTATTCGAGAAACATGACGGGTATTTGGGATAGGATGAATTCCTAATATGAAATAGGTCGTGTGAGTAACTAATTTTATATAGGTTGATGTGTATACCTATTGAATGTTGATTTATGTGTATGACATACCTAGCTTACTTGCTATCGGGGGAGGTTTGCGCGTGAGGGCAGTCATATCCTGATGAGCCTATATGGGGACTTTTGATTTGTCGCTCGAGAACATATGACTTAGGTTAGATTGCCTTTAGTGAGAACAATGGTTTTGAACGGTCATTTGGGTGAGTAGTTATGTGCGTAGCCCAAAGGATTAGGACTATGTTTGCCTCCAATACTTGTGTTTGATATTTGTGGTTCGAGGGATACACCGAACCAGCAGTCCTTTGTACAGTGACAAGATTTAACCGAACATGGTAGCAGAGTAATGCATGCACCACAGCTAAGCCTCGGGGTGCCGTATTGTACATATATAATAGAGTGAATGTATATATGTGTGTGTATATATATATATATATATATATATATATATATATATATATATATATATATATATATATATATTGCTAATAATATCTACTGTGTGAATAAAGTAGAATTGAAAGATAATGAAATCTGAATTTAATTAAGTATGAGAACACTTAGTTATGTTGAATAATTAAGGGGCTTATCCATGTTAAATATAAATGGATACACATATATTATTATTACATTTATTGCGAGATAAATACGTGGGATCGAATTGGGCTATGAATAGTGGATACATTGGGATGAACTAGTTAGCATGGGAAACTATAACTAGTATGATTTAGAGGTACGTTAGGTGAGAACTCTAGATGAGAGGTGAGAATCTCAATAGAGAGTCCGATAATCTAACATGTATATAATAATTTCTAAATATAGCATTTATTCACTTGATGTTTTCTAAACTATTTTTACATCGGGCTCTGACCCATTTTCTTGCATATTCTCTTCTCTCTTGTATCCCCTATATCAGGCTTCCAGTCGCAGGGACGCCAACCATAGAGAATTAAGATTTTGATGAGCTATGGATACTATGGATTTTTGGATTTTGTTTAGACGCTTTCATATATTCATTGATTCATACTCCCTAGTTGATCTTTTATTTAGGGCATGTCGCCCAATAGGATTTAAGTATTTCCATTCTATCCCAGTCACTTAATGTATTATGTCAGTTTTTGATACATTTGGTTTTATTGGAGTTTATTGTATTGAGACCTTTAAACTGGAGAGTTTTATTCCATTTAAATATATATTCAGTGACGATGTTATCTAGTCATTATTCATTGTTGTGGAATGGATCTTATGTTAAACTGATTTTGGTGTTAAAATGGAATTTTAATAAGTTAAAATTTGGAATAATCTTTTTAACACCTGCTTAGTTGGATATTAGGTGATTAATAATAAAAAAAGAAAATGTTTTCCGACATTAATGCTAAGAATGAACCAACTGTAAATTTTATTTTAATTGGGTATAGGATTGATCACCTTGTATTTTATTGAACGGGGTGTTACACTTCTATCTTGGCAAGACTTTCTTCGATCTCTACTCCTGCTTCTCGGAGGGCTAAAAAATTAGGGTAGTATTGTCCTCCCATTGTCGATTGGACATGGGGTAAGAAGTTCTTATTCACAATACTGACTTGCTCCTCTTCGGAAGGCCAGTTGGTCATGGTTGCTGCTTTCTCTCCACCTTGATATGAAGTTGCTAACAGATTCCCCAGGGTTCTGTTTAAGAAGTTATAAATAACGATGAGTAAACTCCAACTCTTCGTTATACTTATATTGTGACATGAATTCGCGGGCAACATCCTCCTAACTACGTATTTTGGACTCCTCAAGAGATTGAACCAATGAAGAGCGTTGTCCTTCAAATTATATTGAAACATTTGGACCATTATTTCCTTAGAGGCACTTAAGAGAGTCATGGCTTGGTGGTAACTTCGAAGATGAACAATTGGGGGTCCACTTCCCCTGAATTTCTAAATATTGGGCATCTTAAACTTTTTCGGCAGCCTTGTTTTAGGATAGGGAGACATATGGGTGTAATCCATGTAGTTCCCAGAGATTCTAACTTGGTCAAACTTCTTGGACAACATCTTAAGGTCCTTCTTGACCTTATTCAATTCTTCCTCCTTCGGATCAACAGTCACGAGTAGGTTAGCCCCTGGATGGGCAAGATTAGGCATAGGCAGTTGGTCTGGTGGCGGCCCATTAGCAGGAGGAGCATGTGGAGCGTGCTGATATTACTCGAGGACCCAAAGAAGCTCGGGTGAGGGCGGACCGATAGCGTAAGGGAAAAGGAACTCGGGCTCTTCGGGAACAGGGACTCGGTTTCATTTCATCTCATGAGCCTCGGTTTGAAGGTTGTCACGTCATCAAATTTGGTTGCACATTTGATACTTGGTTAGTGTTCTCCATATAAAGTGAATGAAGGTAAATTCCAGACTCGGAGGAAATAGCGAGGGAACTGGCGGAGCCTCGAGGAGGTTCGACAAAAGACCAAAGCCAATAGGGAGTCAGGCTAAGGGTCGGGTATGCGATCGTCCTGTAAATGAGAAAAATTCGAATTTATTTTTGAAAGAGAGAGGGGGGAAACTGTTATTGAAAAGGGAGGAAAATATTTTTGACATTTTTTTTAGAAAAGATGAGGACATAATGTTTTTTGATAGAAGGGGGAAAAATATTTTTGGTATAAGGAAGGAAAAATGCTTTTGGTATTTTTGATAAAAGAGGGGAAAAATATTTTTGACACTTTTGGTAAAGAAATAGGAAAAACAAGGAAAGGGTCTTAGCGTGATTATTATTATTACTATTATTATTATTATTATTATTATTGTTGTTGTTGTTGTTGTTGTTGTTATTGCTGCTGTTGTTGCTGTTATTGTTGTTATGTTATCATTGAATTAGGTTTACCTAAATGCAAAAATAAATGTCGGGCGGGACCCGAGCCTGGAAAAATTGGGTTTGAAAAATATGTGAAAACATGGTTAGAGTTGTTGCTTGGCTCGTGGACAGAGTCTCATTTTGAAAAAATATAAAAATCGCACGAAAATTTCGGCGGAATGCTGACCCATTATTTCGGCAGAGTTTCGGGTAGAAACCGGCAAACTAAACAAGAGTGCCCTGGGTTTGACACCTATATGAGGGTATGCAATTGTTGGGTTAATTGAAAGGGTTCCCCTTTTGGCAAGACTTCCACGATATACGACAATTTCTTCAACAGAATCAAAGTTTAAGCATATCGTGGAAGTCTTGCCAAAAGGGGAACCCTTTCAATTAACCCAACAATTGCATACCCTCATATAGGTGTCAAACCCAGGGCACTCTTGTTTAGTTTGCCGGTTTCGACCCGAAACTCTGCCGAAATAATGGGTCAGCATTCCGCCGAAATTTTCGTGCGATTTTTATATTTTTTCAAAATGAGACTCTGTCCACGAGCCAAACCAAACTTGCTTCCTACAACAATTTCTTCCTACAACAATTTCTTCGTAGGACTTAGCGTGAGTTTCAAAGTTTAAGCATTTTTTAAACACATTTGAAACTTTTTGCTTAGATTCTTCAAGTTCTACCAAGGTAGACTTGTATTTTTGTTACAAAATATTATTTTTCTCAGAAAGATCTCCTATTTTTGCAGAAAATTCTTCAATTTCAGTCTCATGGGCAACACATTGTGCTGTAAATTCTTCAGCGTTCTTCCTAATAGTCTTGTTAAGTAAGTCAATACGCTCATTCAGTTGTTTAACCGTTTTATCAAGACGGGCACTTTTCTTAACCATTTTATTATATAGTTTATGAAGATCTGGAAGATCATCATCGGAATCACTAAGTGTATCGTGTGAAGTGTCTCCTATATCGCTCATTTCATATTTGGAACTCACACACACTTCAGGTTTAACAACAATGCTTTCAGTTTGACACACCCTTAAGTTATCACTAGCAGTGTCATTTTCATCATCAAAAGTCACAATATTTTCAACAGCAGATGCAATAGTAGGAGCAGTAGAATCATGAGTAGACTCAATTTCATCATCATCACGGTATATGATCCTAGCATAAAAACCCATATAGGACTTATAATTATGGGTTGACTCATTTTTATCTTCATCAGAATCACTCGAATCGTCCCATGTCTTACACAGATTAGCCCTAGTATTGTTGGTTGGCTTACTTGGACATTTATTAGCAATATGTCCCATTTTTCCACATTCATAACATTTGACATCTTTCATGTCTATGTTAGGTCTACTATTGTCATAGGTCCTTTTGTTGTCATATCTTTCATGAGGTCTATGATTTTGATTACCTTGATAATTTTGTTTTCCCTTTTTATAGGCTAAAGCATTTCTAAATTTGATAATCTTTTTGAAATGCTTGCTCATAAGAGCTATTTGATTGTCATGGTGACAGTCATCATTCAAGTCAAGGTCAAAGTCTAAGGGACTGACTTTAGGTGAAGTCAATTGTGATGAAAACGCAACATTAGGTCCAATGAGTCTCTTGTTACGGGCAGTCAATTGCTTTTTGTACTCTAACTCCATCTCAACGGTTCTCAATTTGCTACTTAGCAATTCTGGAGTTAGATTTGGGTCATTCATTTCCTCTATAGCATATCTCTTATTGTCAAACTTAGCAGGTAATGATATAAGAATCTTTTGAACGATTTCTTTTCTAGTATAGGTTACACCATTTGCATGTAATTTTGTAAAAATGTCGGTTAACCTAATGTAGAAATCATCAAATGACTCACTGTCATCCATAATCAAAGTATTGTATTGTTGGACAAGCATTTGAGCTTTTTCGGCCTTAACTCGCTCATCACCCTCATGTGCGGTGACTAGAGTGTCCCAGGCCTCCTTAGAAGTAGAACAAATAGATATACGTGTAAACTCATGCTCGTTAATGGACATAAAGATAGCATTCTTGCCCCTAGTATTATCGAGAGATTTCTTTTTCTCTACAATAGTAAATTCGCTAAGAAGTTTCTTAACTCTTGTGGGATCAATATCAGACAAAGACTTAGTTGGATGTTCATAACCATTTTCAATTATATCCCAAACATCATCACCAAGTGTTCCTTGAATGAAAGCAACCATTCGTACTTTCCAATACGAAAAGTTATTTCCATCAAAGAGTGGTGGTTGGGAAAGGTTTCCAAACTTCTCAAATCTTTCATCCATATTCAAAATAGGATTTTGAAAACAATTTCTGGAGTTTCAGGATCAAAAATATCTTTTGATAAACCCGCTCTGATACCACTTGAAAAAATTGCGTTTACAAGATTAATAACAAAAAGTTATAGGTTTAGTAAACTCCGAAATAAACTCGTTGGATGAAACTCTTTTCAAAATAAACACTAGATGTGTTAAAACAATTTTTCTGAATATGTTCTTTAGACTTGTTAGATTGGTTACCTTAAGTTTTTAAAATAAAAAACCTACAATTAAGTTTCGAGTATGATATTGTTTGCCAAAGTAATTAAGAAGATTCAAGCAAATTAACACGCGATTTTTTAACGTGGTAAAATCCTAAATTAGGGAAACATCCACGGCTCCCTCTACGGAGCAAAAAGAAAAAGTCCACTAAAATCACAACCAAGTTACAACCTAAAGGATGCAACTAAGAACCAAAATACAAGAACAGAAAACGTACCTACCCGAGTTTACTCCACTCTCAAAGGCATTATTTCTTGATTTGTTCTTCTACACGCAGCTTTCTTGTTGTCCTTGAATCCCGGATTTCAGCAGCCCCAACAAAAAAAATACCTCACCCAGAACCACAAATCCTATGTGTTCGTGTGAAAGTGATAGTGTTTGTGGACTAACTAAACATGCAAAATGCTTCTCACGCCTCTCAATCAATTACAAGCAATTCCTACAAATTACATTCAACTTCTATATGATATGCAATTTGATTTCAAATATACTTTCAATTCAAAACTTTGAAAATTTCAGATTTGGAAAAAAAATAATTCAAACCAAATTTTGTTTCAAAATTATTTATCTCCAAAATATTTCACCAATTAATTTTTGAAACAAAAATATATTTCTTAAATCTGAATATTCACCACAACACCAAGTCTTGAGTTTCAAATTTATTTGAAACTATGTTCTTGGATTAAAAAAATAACAACGGCAATAATATCCAAGATCCAAGAACAAACACACAAACAGTCCTAACAAAATATAGTGTGCTAAAAATGATCCCTAAGAGGTATAGGGAAAGATGGTACACAAATCTGACTTGGGTTCAAAGTCCGGTGAGTTTTCCGGCGAGAGAAATAACTCCGTGGAGATTGATTTTGAACATAATAGTTCCGGCGTCAACTTCTCTCTCTCTCTGTCACGGTTTCTGTCTGACTCCGATGACAGGAACTCCGGCGTTGACAGTGGCGGTTTCTTTGACCGACAATGAGACCGAACCGATCTCGATTTGAAACGCCTCCGACGGTTCCCGCGATTTTTGGATGAAACGATTCTGGCGACGGTCAGTGGTCTCGGGTCTCTCTCTCTCTGTTAAAGTCCGACGACGAACTCTACTTTTCTCTCGATTTTCTCGGCCTGAATCTGACGGTACAATTCCGATCTCAGTTTTCGTCCAACTGACCCCTCTCGGTTTGGAGACAACTCCAACGACGGTCTCGGTTGGCAAAACCCTCTTCTCTCGTTTCAAATCCGACAGCACCGGTGGTTTATCTGTCGGTGAGAACTTTCTCTCACTCTCGTTTTACCGGCGATGATTCTTTCTCTCAAGAATGGAGAAGGTGATCTCTCTCTCTCAGTTTCTTTCTCAAGTGAAGGATGGATAAGATATGTGAAGATGAGTTCTCTCTCTCTCTATTATCATTCGTCACTTTTTTTTTTAAATGACCACCAAAGACCACAAACCCTAAAAGATATTATATATGAGGGACACTAGGGTTTGTTACAAATAAAGGGTCTAGATGAACTCACCAAGATCTAAGGGTGTAGAAAATAGATGGATAACTAAATCTGATTGGCTAAGAGGTGTTCACTGGGATTGAGCCACTAAAAATCTAGTCCATAGATAACCACTCAATCTAGGGTCACGAATGAGTCTAAATAACAAGACACTAAACAAACACAAATAGCCTTATAAAAAATAATACACATGTGTTTTTTTTTAAAGTCTTGTAAAAATTAAATTTTTCGACTCAAAAAATATTAACCCATTAAAAAATTGAACCAATCAAACTTTTATCATAAAAAATATTCTTATGTTACCTCAAATATATTTTTAAAATCATATTTCAATTAAATGAAAAACTCATTTTAAATGATTTAAAAAATATTCAAATGAATTTCTTTTTCCAAAAAAAAAAATATTTAAAGCAACAACACCACCATAAAAAATATGCACACATAATAAACATGTATATGCAGTGTATGTGTCCTAATTGTGGTTCAAGAGTCGTAATTGCCTCTTTGTGTCACATTGGAGATCTTGAACTAGGATGCTTTTGATGAAGCTTAATGCCTTTTTGAGATAGAGCAACTCGAAAAAATCTAATCCTATTTTGTCTCGATATCCAAACTAGTTGGAACTCCTATATGGCACAGACTCAAGTAAGTCAACTATATAGTGTGTTCTCATACGTGTGATAACGAATTCGATATACTCGACGTACGTGAACGATTTCCCTGTAATATACCTCCCGTCATGAGTTTGGTCAAGCAGTACGATGCGGGGGAAACCGCTCGATATACGTCGAAGGTACTTGAACAATGGAAGGTCAGAGTTATATCGCTAAGGCTAACTGCGACCTGCCGGACCAGCGCCCATCACAAAGTGACCCCCTAGTTACGGGACAAAATTTGGTCAATAGCGATGCACTTTGGTGATGTAGTGTGCAAAATGCATGATTCTTGATTAGTATATTATGGAGAGAGTATCTTTATTTGGCATGATGAGAATCATACTAAATAGGGGTAATGTATAAGTATAAGAAAGTAAATATAACATGGAGCAAGAAGATTATACTAAGAATGGATATTGTAACAACTCGAGGTCGTGGAGACAACGATTTATTTATTTTGGGAGAAATAAATATTATTTTAATTGGAGATTAATTAAATTGGCAATTGAGGTCAAATCTTGGAGTCGTTAGAGAGTGTATCGAATGGCGATTCTGAGGGTGTAGTTGTGTCCGGAAGGGTCGAGAAAGTCAAAATGACTGTACTTGGGGTGTATTTAGGTTTCGAAATAAATTAGGACCGTTTGACTCGAATTAAAGTCACCGAGTCATTTAAAGTATGTATTATCATTTAAAGATGTGTATCTTGGGAGAATAGGCTTATTAAACCTACATGAGATATTTCTCCAAAGAAAGAAAGAGAAATAGAAAGAAAGAAAGAGAGAAGAAGAAAAGGAAGGAGAAAAGAGAGAGAAAGTGGAGATTTTCAGTTAATACGTGATCTCAAGGCGGATTCAGACCCTACGAACCTGAGGCAAGTGATTAAACTTGCTAAATAATTATTGTGTACCATTTATTGCATGATTTGTGGATTGAATCTTTGGGTTTTAGGTTTAGTTTGATAAAAACCTAACTTTTGGGAAAACCTTAGATTTGTTGTGTAGAAAATGAATTTAGGGTTAGAAATCAATTAAAAATGTGTTCTTGGATGATTATTAATGATGTATATGTGATTGGGTGGAGGCAAAATGGTTGGATGATGATAGAAATGATTTTTGGGAAATTTGGGTTAAGAAGGAAATTGCCCATTTCGTAGCTTGCTGCACTTACCGAATCGATTCTCCCCTTCCGAATCGATTCGGTCTGTTGCAGAATCCCCAGGTCTTTAGGGCCGAATCGATTCACCCCTTGCGAATCGATTCGGTATGTAGCAGATTCTCAGGTCCATTGGACTGAATCGATTCGCTTTTGTGGCCGAATCGATTCGGAGGGGCCGAATCGATTCAGAAACAGGGGATTTTTGGAGATGTTTTTCTATGAAGGATTTCATCCCGTCTTGTTTACAGTTATCAATTGGGAGGCTTTATGGAAGTTATGCGAAGTATGTTTTGGAGGTTTTTAGGGGGGTTTTCTTATAAGAAAATTATTGGAGTTCTATAGACTTAATTTGAAGAATACCTATTAGAGATTTGGGATATAACCTAAGTGGGGAAGCCCACTACTATTGTGAGTTCTATTTGGAGATAATAATTAAAATTCAGATGAAAGAATGAGACTAATATGCAGATAGTGGATTTTAGGATCAAATCCCAAATGGGAAAATTTCAAAGGTTTATAAAATGGATTGAACCCTATTATGGATGGAGAATTATAAATGCTAAACTGAGGTGTATTAGGATAAAGAATATCCTTAACTCAAATGGAATTGAGAGAAAATTCATTATTAGAGGTGACTTGTGAGCTCCAAGCGAGAAATAGTATAATGCATACTAAGTGGGGTTAATGTGTGAGATTTGACGGTTAGTGTATAAAAAGAGGGTAAAATACTAAACAATAATGTTAATCAAATTGCGCCAATGGGCGTATAAGGAAAATGAAAATGATGTGGCAGGTATACCTTGTATTATGGTATATATTTATTATGTGGGATGTATGTATACCTTATATGATGGTATATATGCATGGTTAGGCATACCCTCTCCTTGCTATCATTGAGAAGTCATGTGCGTAGAGGGTGAGCATCCTGGCTAGATGAGCCGGGTGTGGATATTCCCCAGGTCATAGTCGTCCGTGGTGGTCAGTAAATGACATATATACATTTGTTTATATTGGGGGTGAGAGGTCGTGGGTATGTGTTGCTCTCACTTGCCAGTTAGGAGCTATGACCGCTTCCCCGAACGTCGTGTGCATGAGTTGATCACGAGGTGGGTGTCGTTGAACCCCACCAGGTGGCCCCAGTTTGCTACGTATATGGGCTGCTGGAAGATGATAGCCTGTGAGCCTGCGTCCTCGAGCTATAGCTCGGTTGGATGGTTATTGATTGTGCTTGTACTTGGGTATCGAGGGCATAATGGACCTCAACGACTAACATTGCCAGGATTAGTGTATCGGGGGGGTTCCTTGTTTGGATTTCGCTTCGGCGAGACGTCCCACGCACGAACCGCAGTGTAATGTTGGAAATTGGGGATAAGTTAGTCCTTAATGCACATACTTATATACATATCACCTATCTTGACAATCGACAGTGCCAGGAGTAGTGTAACGGGGGGTTCCTTGTTTGGATTTCGCTTCGGCGAGACGTCCCACGCATGAAACACCGTGTACTGTTGAGAATTGGGAATAATAATTAATTAAAATTGGATATTAACTTGGGTTACATGCATCATGCATTGAGGGCATAAAGAACCTCGAGGATCGATACGGTCAGGAGTAGTGTAACGGGGGGGTTCCTTGTTTGGATTTCGCTTCGGCGAGATGTCCCATGCACGAAACGCAGTGCCGTGTTGAGAATTGGGAGGAGTTTAGTCCTTAACTCTTGATGCTAATAACTCATATATAATTATATATATTGTTTACATGCCAAATAAGGGCATAACTAGAATATATGAAATTCTAGTAAATGAGAATGTTGATGGATTATGATGATGTGATTATGAGCAGGATGATGCAACTTTATACGTTCAACAAATGAACATTATAAAGATAACTATAATACCAATGTTAAAGTATATAATTTAATGAAATAGATAAGTGTGGATTGGGAGATAAGTTAGATGATTTCAAATAAATAATTCAATTAGGTTTAAGTTAGAATCTTTTTACCAAAATAGAAATTGGGCATCCATTTGGAGATCACGTACATACGTTTAGCGCGCGCATTAGTGGAGGAGTGAGTTGAATGATTATGGAGAGTTCGATTCCATTAAATCATGTAATAATAATGCATTTATAATTATTATGCATTTTAATACACTTGCTATAAAATGTTTTTCAACTCGGGCTCTGACCTGTTTATATTTTCTCCTCCATGTATATATTGTATTACTTTAGGTGTTCCTCCGCAAGGACGCCATTGATGTTCATCCATCCAGTATTCGTGGAGCTAGGGCAGTAGCGGACTGTTGCGGCACCTTGTTTTAGTCGATTCCTATCCTTGTATATCTAGATTAGGATTCAGTTTGTTTATTTGAGTTAGTATTCAAGTGTTGTAGATTAACACTTTCATATTTCATTTATCAGATTATTGTATTGTCTGTTACCCGACAGCATATTCGGGTATTTTATGGTAGAAATTTTATTTGCACATTGTATTGTACTCTTTCTTATTATTGGAGTTTGCACTTATCACTCATCATAGTTAGATGTGTATTGTTGGTTATAGTTGCAAAGTTGGTTTTGTTGTTGTTGTTAAATAAAAGTTTTAAATTTTTGACAATTCGCTTTTAATAGTTTTGGGTAGTTAGCCTTATATTATGGCGTATTGTCAGTTGAGGTTGAGACTGTGCCATCTGGGATACCTGATTTAATGTAGTATAGGGCTGGCCACCCGTTATTATTTTGAGCGGGTTGTCACAGATATGTGAGAGTGAGTGATGTGTGATTATCTACAAGTGAGTGTGTGGTGGTGAACTTAAGTATGGATCAACTACATGTGGTGTGTGATAAGTGTGAGTGAGCATGGACATATACAAGTGTGATAAGTGGAGGTGTGTGTTAGTGACACTTAAGCATGGATATTCTAAGTAGTGTGTGCAACATATGGATATAACTGATCTTATGTGTAAGTAGTGTGAAATGTACATGGATAGTACCTACAAGTGTGTGTGTGTGTGTGTGTGTGTGTGAGTGGGTGAGTGAGTGAGTGAGTGAGTGAGTGAGTGAGTGAGTAGTGATATAAACATGAAGTAGATATACATATAAGAAATAATATAGGAGAAAAAGGGAACATATAGGTGGGTGCATACGTACACAAGAAAAAAACAATAACACCCAGGCAAATAAAGTCTATTCCTCTTATGAAAAATAAATCCCCAACAGAGTCGCCACTGTGGCCATACCGATCCAATTCTCGGGGGGAAAGGGGTGAAGATCCCGTGCCCTCTCATTCTAGGAGTTCTTTGGCCGTTGTCGGTGCGGGTGATGTAAAAAATGGAGTCGCCTATCCATTTTCACAAAACATGCAAAAGAACATGTCGCCGCTTCGAGAGAGCAACATCAAAGACAAACTGATGGTTACAAAACCAATAGTTTAAAGGTTCGAGGGATAAGTTACAGAATAGGAAGGTGTTAGGCACCCATCTCGCCCTTTCGGTCTCTCATGGGCTTGTGCTACTATTTTCCATAATTTCTCTGTGAAGTGTGTGCGCGTGTATATATAAATGGAGATCGAAATTGCTCAACTCATATCATGGAAAAGATAGAGTGAGGTCATCCATAGGAATGTTCCCAAAATAATATATAGAAAATACGATTTATGCGTTTATTGAGATATTGATCGTTATGATGAAACGATAATACATGTTTGGATAAAACGCCATTAAGGATCATAAGTATAATATATGTTAAAATAATGTATAAATGAAAAGGATTAATATGCAAAAATAGGAAATTGGAAAATTGGATTCGAGTCTCGGATTTTAGCCCGAAACACCTACGTAGCCTATAAAGGCATCAAAGTCCACGTAGTTCACATGCGGCAAAGGGGTGGGGTTAATCCCATAGATTCGAACGGGAATTTATTATATGTGTATGTGTAGAGAATGTGTTTTTAGTTTTGAGAAATGGTGATGGATAATCCCACTGGAATTCATAGGTGTAACCCTTTTTTTGTTTGTTTTTTTATAGAAACTAAAGTATGTGCAATATAAATAATAAAGAGGTGAGATATTAATGTGTATGAATTAAAGTAAAAGCTAAATTATGAATTTATATAACTAATACAAAAATAAATAAAAAATTAAAGAGAGAGAAAGATTTTGGACCTTTTTTGGAGAATTGAAGTTGATCTTGATCTTGATCTTTGATGAGCTCCCTTGGATATTGAGATGAATGTTGGATGTGAAAGAATGAGATTTTGCTAAATTGCTTATGAAAAAGGATGGGAATTTAATATGGAAAGGAATTTTGCATAAGGAAACTTTGCTGATTGCAACAGAATGTTGTTGAGGTCACTGATGCTTATGGATCTCAGGTGTGCTTTTGAGGGTGAACTTATGCTCTCTATTTATAGGGTAGGGGGTGACGATCGGCATATCCCTAGCCCTTCCAATCAAAAGGTAACCCTAGGGACACTGCCAATAGGCAGGGAAATGGACCTACCAATCGGCAGTCTTGTGCATATTTTTTGGAAAACGGTCGTAGAATACAATCCGTTGATCCAAATCACGCATGGGGCATACATTTAGAAAGGTAATTCAGATACCTTTAAAACTCATTTCGGCTTCTCCTGGGTCCGGGAGTTGACTTTGGGTCAAATGTGGCTTGGAAGCACTCGTCGGTCCTTTGGACGGGAGATCGTCGGACGGAAATAAATCTTTCGTCCGCACGATAAATCAGAATCGCGCGCGAGGAGGACCGTTGGAAAGGTTAAGTGTGGTACTTCCACGTTCCAATGATCCTTGCTCGGTTTGGAAAGTTGACTTTGGTTAATCGGGGCATGAAAGTGCCCGATGACCGTTTGAAAGGGTATTCAGTGCCCATCGAAGATTCATTCAGTCTCATTTGAGCTGAAGAGTTAACCTTGGTCAAATAATGCCCGAGAGTGCCCAGAGGCCTACGAATTAATTCTTGAGGGAAAATGGATCATTCGTCTGAACAGTTATGCTGTTTCATGCACTGGGTGAACCATTGGAAAGGGGTTTCAGTTCCCTTCAAAGATTCAAACAGCTTTCGCTCTGACGATGAAGTTGACTAGGGTCAAATCGGGGTTTAGGAGTGCTCGATGGCCTCTAGATCTATTTTTGGTGGTAAAATGGTCTATTCGTCCGAACCCTTATATCGATTCGCACACTGGGCATACCATTAAAAAGTGGATTCAGAGCCCTTCAAAGATTCATTGAGCTTCCACTCTGATAATAGAGTTGACCAGAGTCAAACGGGATTTGAGATCATCCGATGGCCTCTAGATCGGTACTCGGAGTATGATCTAGGGTTTGTAGTGAAATGGGTAGGTGCTAGGGACCTAAGGAGAGACTTGGGGGGTCCCTAGAATGTGGTGTCATGGGCTAATGCTCGCAGTCTTAGACCAATTTAATGATTTTTGGTAAAATATTATTATTATAAATAAATTTAACTGTCTTAAGTCAAATGAGGTCATCACGTGATCATTTTAGTCGTCCAAGGCTAATGTTAGTCATCGTAGACCAACTCGAACATTTTATGTCAAATTTGATCATTATAGATGAATTTGATGTCAAATGAGGCTGCCTTAGGCCGACTTTAGCCGTCTTAGTCTAATGTTGGTCGTTTTAGACCAACTTAACCATTTGAGGTCAAATTTTATTGTTATAGATCAATTTAACCATTTTAGTGTGACACCCCGCCTAATAAAATACCGGGTGATCAGTCCTATACCAAATTAAAACAGGAATCTCAGTTGGATCACCCTTAGCATCACGGTCGAAAACTTTTCAAAACTTACTAACCACCTAGTATTCCAAAAGCTGGTGCCAATTTTAACTTTTTAATTACACAAAATAGTACATGCGAAAATAAATATAAAAAATTCACATAACTGAATAAAACTCAACTGAATAATTAATTAAACAATTTGCCGAATAAACCATCGGCCACCAAAGTGAAATAATCCAAAACAAATATCCAACACAGGAATAAAACAAATCTGAAAATTGAACAGAAAGTCAGGGCGCCATGCCCTAAATAAAACTGAAACTGATACAAGATTCCTACTCTAGGAATGAATGAATGATGTGTCCAATCCAAACTCCTACTAGCATCCACATATGCCGCAGCTCCGTGTCCCTGGAATAGAATATCAATCCTGGAGTCCCTGTGGCTGGACACCTAAAAGGTTTTGAAAATAGTTTTATAGCAAGGGTTAGAACCCAAAACATTTTGAAAATATTTAGCAAGAGAATTAACTGCAGTAATTTAAAATGCATGAATGCGCTTCATATTTAAGTTAGTGTCGCACTCCCTTGTGGACATTCTCACCCCTCCACTAATGTGCACACCTAACGGTAACCTTAACCCCACCTAGTCGCACTATTTCGTCCAACTAGTCCCAGTATAACCTCCCCTTTCCATACTACTCTAACCCGAGTATAATGATTCTTGAATTATAAGTTATATCACAATTAACTTAATTAATTCCTCTTAAATAGTAGCATATATAACCGTGTCACAAGTTATATAAAGTAAATACATCACACACTGTATTATTACCCGCATATAATATTTACTACCATTATATACGTACCTTTACCACAACATCCACACATATAACATACGTATATCCATCCCTTCGAGTATACCCTCGCCGAATGATTCCCTCTAAAATGCTATCTCACTAGGTGTGCTCACAAAACCTAGTTCCCCAAGTTGGAATCGCTCACCAACTTGGCCCAAAATATAAACGTAGTGGAGGCGGTCATATTCCTTCCCTGAAAGTGAGATAAATCCCACCGGACGCTATGACCTGGGGATATACTCGCCCTACTCCTCAAGCTAGGGGATTCACCCACATCGCGCAACCTCCCTTGATAGCATTAGAGTATATAAATTGAATAAATATCTAGTCACTGATATTTAATATCACACACAATATACACGTATATATATACTATCACTACACCGTATATATATAATATAAACCCCGACTTTACCGTGTACTCAAAATCCCGTACAATGCCTGTAATTTCCTGAGTCTGTGGCCCGACTCAACACAATTAATTTTCTCACTTAATTATTTATCATCTTCCCGAGTCTATGGTCCGACTCTAATGTAATTAATTCACTCCTCAATTAATATAATACTTTCCCCAAGTATATGGTCCGACTCTAATTAAATTAATTAACACACCCATTAATTTAATACCTCCCCGAGTCTATCGTCCGACTCTAATTAAATTAATTAACACACTTATTAATTTAATACCCCCCGAGTCTATGGTCCAACTCTAATTAAATTAATTAACACACTTATTAATTTAATACCGCCCCGAGTCTATCGTCCGACTCTAATTAAATTAATTAACACACTTATTAATTTAATACGGCCCCGAGTCTATCGTCCGACTCTAATTAAATTAATTAACACACTTATTAATTTAATATCGCCCCGAGTCTATCGTCCGACTCTAATTAAATTAATTTACACACTTATTAATTTAATACCTCCCCGAGTCTGCAATCCGACTCTAGTTTAATTAAGTAACACACTTATTAACTTAATACCTACCCTAGTCTACAATCCGACTCTTATTAAATTAATTAACACATTAATTTAATACATCCCCTAGTCTAAAATCCAGCTCTAATTAAATTAATTAACACACCCATTAATTTAATACCTACCCGAGTCTACAATCCGACTCTTATTTAATTAATTTACACATTAATGATTCAACACAAATCTGAGTATGTGGCCCGACTCTAATATAATTAATTTACACATTAATTAATTCATACCAAACTGAGTTTGTGGTCCGACTCCCAGTTAATTAATTTACACATTAATTAATTTATACCAAATCCCGGGTCTACAACCCGACCCTAAACTAGTTAATTACAACATCAATTAATTTAATACGTTTTCGAGTCTACCCTCCGACTCTACCTTCATTAATTATCACATCCATTAATTTAATAAGTTTGTGTCACCCAACCATTATCCCCGAACCCACTTACTTGGCCCGTAACTTAATATTTCTCGAGTCTATGTTCCGACTCTAAATTAATTACTCTCTCTCAATAATTAATTTAATACTTTGGTGTCACTTAACCAACATACCCGGACTTGGTCACTTGGTCCATTTTACATCTCATAATTTCATTCCCACATATTCGCCCACAATGTGTCACACATTCATCTCCAGAAATTCCCCAATTATATTTACCTATATTTATCAACGTACCCGAACTCGCTCACTTGGTCCATTTTCAACATGTAAAATCAGCCCAAAACCTTTTTCTCAATAATTTTTTACATGTAGCAAAAACTGGCGGCACTGCCAGAATTCCTGCAGCATCGATCGATGGAACCCCCTGGGTCGATCGATCGATCGTTCTAGTGTTCGTCTTCTCCAACCCTCTGTCAGCCATAGACGAAACCTAAAACTTTGATTCTCAATCTTAATCCTTACCCAAATACAATTAACATATCCTCCATATAAGAGAAGGGTCTAAACATCCCACAGACCTTAATTAATCATCAATATCCATTAATTCCAAGGTTTTCCCGATTTGGGTATTATCTGGGTTTCAAATCCCAAATAAGAATTGCATTCATATTATCAGCAATTAATCATTTATTCTCACTGGTTTTAACATACGATTCATTCCTCTACATTCTAGAATCATAAACATAGCAAATCTCACTCAAAATCCCATTAAGGTATATCAAATTCCAAAAGCCCAATTTTAAGTTTTGGTTACACACCCAAAACGAATTTTGATTTACACATCACTATGATATGAATTGATTATCATCAATTTAAAAATCACAACAGTTAACCACTTGCCTGGAATTGTTCGTAGTGTCTGATCCGTTGGTGTAGTCCCTTAATTTGGCTCCAGCATCCCCAAATTGGCTCTTGAATTGCTTTCTCCCAATTTCTCTCTCAAGCCCTAGGCTTAGAGTTGAGTTGACTGTCGTTCCCTAATCTCTCAATTAGGTTAAAAACATTCAATCCCGTTTTTGGCCATGTGGGTCTAATTAAAATGGCTCAACTCACCCCGTGTAGGCCCGACTATGACCAAAAATACCCCGAGACCCAATTACTACTCCCGGGTACTCTTTTCTGACTATCTCGACCCATCCGGACGCAATCGCGCACTCGAAATGGACATCCGAAATACTTTTCGAAATTTCCAAATTTCGACCTCAAAATGTGACACACGAGATTTTGAACCATTAAATTTAAAGGTCGTCAGTTATAAATAATTCGGCTCACTCAATTAAATTCTCCAACTCATGAATTTAAGTTTCTCCTAATTTAAATATTTTTATAACTCCCAAAAATAATTAAATATTTAATCCTCAAAATTACGGGGTGTTACATACTCCCCCCTAACAAAGGAATTTCGTCCTCAAAATTAAGATGAGTGTAATGTTCCAAGCTTCGCATATTACTCTCTAGTCATGTGTCTCCAAGCCCGCTATATCTATCCCATCCGCTTCTATCCATACGTTACACAAGTATGCATTTAGATTACCCAGGGAGCCCATACACCCTATACCCGTGCTTAACCGCACAAAATTTGCCTTAATTAATCCGGGTGCCCATACACCCTATCCCCGCGCTCTACCGCACGAAAGTTACCCGACTATGCTAGTCGTAACCCGTAATATAACTTCGAACCCATAGTCATATCACATATATATATATATATATATATATATATACTGCCCGGGTACCCAACCCATGGAAAGTTTATCCACATACTATGGCTGCTACAGCCAACGCACTCACTAAGTTCGACTTACCCGCGAACTCTAGTGAAAAATAAGTCTTATATTGTGACATCCTGCTTGTCACTCAAAAATATACCCCACGCCCATAGGGTAAAAATAATTACCTACATACTCCAGCTGCAACGGCTGATCCTCGGGTTCCGGAGCATCTTCTCCCTGCCCGAATGCACCCATGGCTTGCTTTAGTGGTTGTACATCCAGGACCTCGTCCTGTAGTTGACCCCTACCTCGCTTAAGATAATCTCTCTTCATGTGTCTCGCTTCCCCCATAAACGAAACACCTTCTAATTCATTCACCCTGCCACTGGTCCCTTCCATGCCAACCTTGTTGAAATTCCTGGCCATCCTACCGATAGCCTCCGTTCTAAATCATTTGGCATGATTTCCCTGTCGGACATCCTGCCCCTGATCTCCCCCAGTCTGCTGCTGGGATACCCCACTGGTATTGTTCCCTCCTGCCTTATCCGACTGGCTAGTTCCCACTCCCCTCCCGCTTCCTTTCGCGTGGAAGCAATATTCCCGACAGTGCCGGAGTGATGCGTTAACGACATCAGTATAAGCTACTAATGTGGAATTACCAATTAAATGTTGTCTGATTCTCCAGACTAACCCATCCACAAACCTTTACTTTCTTTATCTCTTCATCGCTTACCTTATTCGGTACAAAATTTGCCAAACGAGTAAATTCCTCCTCGTAATCGGCCACTGAACGGTCCCCTGGAGTCACCTCATAAAATTTTCTCCTCGTTTCGGTCTCAATCGCTGGAGGAAAAATACTTGCGGTCGAACCGCACCTAAAACTTTGCAATAGCTAGTGTGTCCCTTTCCTCACTGTGGTGATCGACTCCCACCGCTTTAGCGCTGCTCCAACTAAACTAAAAGTGGTTATCATTTGCTTCCGCACCTCATCGCAATCTCCCATGCATAGGTGATGCTGGATATTTCTCTTCCTTGACACGCTAGCACTACATCTAAACCCCCTGGCAACTCTGGTGGGTTCCCACTAAAAATAACCTCTCTTTCTTGCTTCCACCCCGACGACCCCGCGTGAGTCTGAACATCCGGCGCCACTAACACTTGTGGCTGATCCCGTGGAAAGTACCCTGCCGTTGTGACCACCGTTTCTCCAATTGCTTGTGCCAATAATTCAGTTACCTGTGCTGCCAAAATTATCTCTGGCCGTTGCTGCGGTAACTCTTGCTCCTGATGAGCCTCCCTAGTCTCATCTCCCCCTGCTGCCCTAGTTGTTCCCTCTCTTGGGCGGCATCTGGAATGAGAATCGAATCGTATGAGTTCACCCTCAATTATAAATTTGGCAGAAGAACGTAAATGCGCATACGTATAAGAATACAACAATCCTATGATAGGGCTCTATATCAAAGATTGCTAAGCCGAAACGTGAAAAGCCGCACATACCCTAAGGACACTAGAACCTGATGCTCAAATACCATATGTGACATCCCACCTAATAAAATACCGGGTGATCAGTCCTATACCAAATTAAAACAGGAATCTCAGTTGGATCATCCTTAGCATCACGGTTGAAAACTTTTTAAAACTTACTAACCACCTAGTATTCCAAAAGCTGGTGCCAATTTTAACTTTTTAATTACACAAAACAGTACATGCGGAAATAAATATAAACCATTCACACAACTGAATAAAACTCAACTGAATAATTAATTAAATAATTTGCTGAATAAACCATCGGCCACCAAAGTGAAATAATCCAAAACAAATATCCAACACAGGAATAAAACAAATCTGAAAACTGAATTGAAAGTCTGGGCGCCATGCCCTAAATAAAACTGAAACTGATACAAGATTCCTATTGTAGGAATGAATGAATGATGCGTCTAATCCAAACTCCTGCTAGCATCCACATATGTCGCAGCTCCGTGTCCCGGGAATAGAATATCAATCCTGGCGTCCCTGTGGCTGGACACCTAAAAGGTTTTGAAAATAGTTTTATAGCAAGGGTTAGAACCCAAAATATTTTTTAAATATTTAGCAAGTGAATTAACTACAGTAATTTAAAATGCATGAATGCGCTTCATATTTAAGTTAGTGTCGCACTCCCTTGTGGACATTCTCACCCCTCCACTAATGTGCACACCTAACGGTTACCTTAACCCCACCTAGTTGCACTATTTCGTCCAACTAGTCCCGGTATAACCTCCCCTTGCCATACTACTCTAACCCGAGTATAATGATTCTTGAATTATAAGTTATATCACAATTAACTTAATTAATTCCTCTTAAATAGTAGCATATAATCGTGTCACGAGTGATATAAAGTAAATACATCACACACTGTATTATTACCCGCATATAATATTTACTACCATTATATACGTACCTTTACCACAACATCTACACATATAACATACGTATATCCATCCCTTCGAGTATACCCTCGCCGGATGATTCCCTCTAAAATGTTATCTCACTAGGTGTGCTCACAAAACGTAGTTCCCCAAGTTGGAATCGCTCACCAACTTGGCCCAAAATATATATGTAGTGGAGGCGGTCATATTCCTTCCCTGAAAGTGAGATAAATCCCTCTCCCATATATACCGGACGCTTTGACCTGGGGATATACTCACCCTACTCCTCAAGCTATGAGATTCACCCACATCGCGCAACCTCCCTTGATAGCATTAGAGTATATAAATTGAATAAATATCTAGTCACTGATATTTAATATCACACACAATATATATACGTATATATATATACTATCACTACACCGTATATATATAATATAAACCCTGGCTTTACCGTGTACTCAAAATCCCGTACACTGCCTGTAATTTCCTGAGTTTGTGGCCCGACTCAACACAATTAATTTTCTCACTTAATTATTTATCATCTTCCCGAGTCTATGGTCCGCCTCTAATATAATTAATCACGCCTCAATTAATATAATACTTTCCCCGAGTCTATGGTCCGACTCTAATTAAATTAATTAACACACCCATTAATTTAATACCTCCCCGAGTCTATCGTCCGACTCTAATTAAATTAATTAACACACTTATTAATTTAATACCGCCCCGGGTCTATCGTCCGACTCTAATTAAATTAATTAACACACTTATTAATTTAATACCGCCCCGAGTCTATCGTCCGACTCTAATTAAATTAATTCACACACTTATTAATTTAATACCTCCCCGAGTCTGCAATCCGACTCTAGTTAAATTAAGTAACACACTTATTAACTTAATACCTACCCGAGTCTACAATCTGACTCTTATTAAATTAATTAACACATTAATTTAATACCTCCCCGAGTCTAAAATCCGACTCTAATTAAATTAATTAACACACCCATTAATTTAATATCCACCCGAGTCTACAATCCGACTCTTGTTTAATTAATTTACACATTAATTAATCAACACAAATCCGAGTCTGTGGTCCGACTCCCAGTTAATTAATTTACACATTAATTAATTCATACCAAACTGAGTTTGTGGTCCGACTCCCAGTTAATTAATTTACACATTAATTAATTTATACCAAATCCCGGGTCTACAACCCGACCCTAAACTAATTAATTACAACATCAATTAATTTAATACGTTTCCAAGTCTACCCTCCGACTCTACCTTCATTAATTATCACATCCATTTATTTAATAACTTGGTGTCACCCAACCATTATCCCCGGACCCACTTACTTGTCCCGTAACTTAATATTTCCCGAGTCTATGTTCCGACTCTAAATTAATTACTCTCTCTCAATAATTAATTTAATACTTTGGTGTCAGTTAACCTACATACCCGGACTCGCTCACTTGGTCCATTTTACATCTCATAATTTCATTCCCACATATTCGCCCACAATGTGTCACACATTCATCTCCACAAATTTCCCAATTATATTTACCTATAATTATCAACGTACCCGGACTCGCTCACTTGGTCCATTTTCAACATGTAAAATCAGCCCAAAAACCTTTTTCCCAATAATTATTTACATCTAGTAAAAACTGGCGGCACTGCCAGAATTCCTGCAGCATCGATCGATGGAACCCCCTGGGTCGATCGATCGATCGTTCCAGTGTTCATCTTCTCCAGTCCTCTGTCATCCATATACGAAACCTAAAACTTTGATTCTCAATCTTAATCCTTACCCAAATACAATTAACATATCCTCCATATAAGAGAAGGATCTAAACATCCCACAGACCTTAATTAATCATCAATATCCATTAATTCCAAGGTTTTCCCGATTTGGGTATTATATGGGTTTCAAATCCCCAATACAAATTTCATTCATATTATCAGCAATTAATTATTTATTCTCGCTGGTTTTAACATACGATTCATTCCTCTACATTCTAGAATCATAAACACAACAAATCTCACCCTAAATCCCATTAAGGTATATCAATTTCCAAAAACCAAATTTTAATTTTTGGTTACACACCCTAAACGAATTTTGATTTACACATCACTATGATATGAATTGATTATCATCAATTTAGAAATCACAACAGTTAACCACTTGCCTGGAATTGTTCGTAGTGTCTGATCCATTCGTGTAGTCCCTTAATTTGGCTCCAACATCCCCAAATTGGCTCTTGAATTGCTTTCTCCCAATTTCCCTCTCAAGCCCTAGGCTTAGAGTTGAGTTGACTGTCGTTCCCTAATCTCTCAATTAGGTTAAAAACATCCAATCCCGTTTTTGGCCATGTGGGTCTAATTAAAAATACCCAACTCACCCCGTGTGGGCCCGATTATGCCCAAAAATACCCCGTGACCCAATTACTCCCCCCGAGTACTCTTTTCTGACTATCTCGACCCATCCGGACGCAACCGCGCACTCGGAATTGTCATCCAAAATACTGTCCAAATTTTGACCTCAAAATGTGACACATGAGATTTTGAACCATTAAACTTAAAAGTCGCCAATTATAAATAATTCGTCTCACTCAATTAAATTCTCCAACTCATGAATTTAAGTTTCTCCAAATTAAAATATTTTTATAACTCCCAAAAATAATTAAATATTTAATCCTCAAAATTACGGGGTGTTACACTTAGGTCAAAGGAGGTCGTTATAGGCTAATGTTGGTCATCATAATTAAGTTACCTATTTACGACATAAGTTCTCAAAGTCAAGGTAAACAGTTAAGATTATACAGGAAACTTTATTGTTCAAAACTCCCTAACGATGTTGTGAGCTGTTCAAAAATCTGATCTTTTGTGATCGATCCGAAACCTCACTAAAATTCTTACTAAGTATAATTGACCGACATATAAAATATATTTATAAACAGATATAAAGCATTCCCACAATACATGATTCACATTTCAATGAGCTTATGCAATCCCCTATTATAAAATAATAAATATCATAAATCATGGTTTTAAGAACAAAAAACTAACATTCAAAATTTTCCAACTGAATGAAGATATTAATTCATAGCTCAAAGCCCTTAATACTAAGTCATCAGGGGTGAAAACTTTGGCAACCTACACTCGACCTTCTAATTCCTTATTTTATAAGTCGTGCGAATCCTCGCAATCTAAGACCTTACTCCACTACCAAGGAAGACAATGGGGAGCATCATGATGACTTCCCTAGGAATATCAATCAGTTGGTCTACCATGCTTGTTGTGCAGTTTGAGGAGAGGCGCCTCTCATTGCGTTGGATTTAATAATTTTCTTGCGAGGCTCTTAATTGGATACACAACCATTATCGGGTGATAGGGGTGTCCTAGATGAATTGATGCTTCTTTTTGTTGTGATTGTTGGGACCATGGGTGCTGGATCCATAAACTTGTAATCTCCCACTCAATTGTCTCTGGATATGAGCATTCTCGTCAATACACCATGAACTATCACCATCATATTATAGCAAATACTTTTCATACAAGTTAATTAAGCGTATCACGGGATTGCGAGATTATGGTCCATGAGAAAAAAATTTGTGATGATAACTATGATAACTAGGATCAGACCAATGGTCTAATCTTTTCCTGGATCTGGCATCACTAGGGGAAGGCAAAGATCTAGCAGGTGAATATGCCAAATTTGTGGGACCGAGATTTTGCATAAACGATGCCACGGTATAGAGGTTTAGTATTATAGTGTGACAAATGTTAAGTTTTCCCAAGATTGCTATACAAAAAATATGATTTAATGTGGTTAAACAAGTCTTCATTTCCTACGTCCACGGGGGAAGGAGGAAGAGTGATATCTTATGGATATGAATATGATGAAGTGCTATAATGCTATCTAGAAGTCTAAACTACCAAGTACAATATTTAATGGTTATGACTGAATATCAACACTTGCCCTCATCATAATCTATGGTCTTATTTAATACTTAATAAGTGGTGTCTATCAATATTATCATAGTTGAATTGCAATATAACTCTAGATACTACGATATTCATCCCAAAGAATGTAACTTAATTATAAGTATTTGACTTAATCCAATTCTGGTAAATCACAGTGCGTGTGGCTAGTCTTAATCTTATGAAGGGATGAGTCGATGGATGATTAAGGTTATGAGTAATATGGGAAGTTTATCATGTGTCATGCTTTGTGGCTAAACCAATTTCAGCCTCTATTAAAAATCTAAATTATTTAGTCTTTATTAACACTTAAATAGTTTTAGATTCTTCTTAAAAGTGTCATTTGACCTCTGCCCCCATTAATTATGGCATAAATCCTTTGGTACCAAACTGAGCATAATATCATTTTAGGTACCATTTGGATGGAAAACATCCAATCGACGTCTTGACCGTTAACTTACATTAATTCCAACTATAAATCCCCCAAACACCCTTACAATATTTAAAGGTAATTTGACAATTTACCCCCATTTATGTTATTTATTTACTGGTCCTATTTCTTTTTTCTTATGTTCAACACTTTTTTATTTATCAAAAAGCTACTTTTCGTTATTTCTAAATTCAATTTTGTGTGTGTTTATCGTACGTATAATTAATCAAACATATGCAATTAAAATACACTTTCATAAAAAGTACTAATAACAATTTAATTGTTAACTATAAAAAAATATTAAAATTTAAACTCTTGTTAAATTATGCTGAACCTAATGTCGAATGTCAAGTGACTCTCAAATAATGTAAGGGTAATTGGGGGGGTTAATATTGAAATAAATATAAGTTTACGATCAAACGGATAACTGGATGATTTTCATCCAAAATGGTACTCAAAATGAGATTACACTAATCTTTTATACCAAAATGATAGACGACACAATTAGTGAAAGATACATGGCTAATGACCCTTTTTACAATTGTAAACATCAGGTAACCATCCATCGCATGACATGAGTTCAAATTTGATGACCCTCTTAAAAGAGATTAACGTAGCTCTTAAATGTCACTAGTTATAACATAAACAACTCCCTTAAATAGATTAATTTAGATGGTTAAGTTAGGGTCCGTTTGTTTTTTATCCTCTGAATGCTGAATGCTGAATGCTTAATGTTGAACTCTGAATGCTGAATGCTGAAAATTACGTATGTATATTTTATCTGGATGAATCTCGGAATGTAGAATGTTTGTTTGAACCTAAATGTTGAATACAACTAATTTGACCATTTTGCCATTACTAACAATTTACAAATTTATTTTATGTTAGCGTCATTTAGCAAATAAAATAAGGGTAAAACTTAAACGAAATTTTATTTAAAAAATCAGCATTAAATATTTAGAGGGATACTCGACTCTTAAAGCTTAATGCTAAATTTTGACTTTTTTTTAACATTAAAAAGTTAATGAATACCAAATATTATGATTAAATTCCGACAAAAACTTAGTTCAACATCTAAAGAGGTGAAAATAAACTCACTTGCTATAAATATTTGTATTTATTCTATTTAAGTGGATGTCCACTCATTTTAGGACTCTACCCACTTGTACTACAAATAAGGGGTGATCCCCCCATTATTGATACACAAATTAATGAGAAACTCCCCCTCTCTCTAAAATTCTCCTTGTGCCTTATTTCTCTTAACACGTTATCAGCACGATTGCACAACTTTTCAACAATTGTTTCAATTTTCTCACCGAAAAGGTATGGATCCAAAAGTAAGAGCAAGTGATGATATTTGTCTGGTAGACAGTGGAACAACCCACACTATTTTAAAAAAATAAAATTTTCTCTCATACTTGGTATATGATACAACGAATGTTTCCACTATAGTGTGACACCCCGCCTAATTAAATACCGGGTGATCGGTCTTCTATTAAATTAAAAATCAAGGTGAACGGTTAGTTCATTCTTAGCATCAGTGTCGCAAAATAAATTTCCAGTTTAAACACCCTAAATTATTAAGCCAAGTGTCAAAATAATTTAAACTTTATTTCTATTTTATTTAATTCCATTTTGAAAACCTTTTCAATAATTAAAAGTTTAAGAATCGTATAAATGTTAAAGATGGCAATTAACACACAAGAATTTAACCATTCAGATAAACCAATACCAAGTCTAAGAACTACAAATGAAATCATCCTGACACGAATTACATCTCAAAGAGTACCAAATACTGAAAATAAATAAACATAAATCTCTGACAAATCCAACTGAATAGGGAAACGGGCGGCACATGCCCTAACTAATTAGAACTAAAATCAGAGTATAGTCAACAACGAGGTCTTCTAAGCAATGGCTTGCAACTCCCACATAAGCTGCAGCGCATCCGTTCCAAGGAATCTAAGCATGACGCCCCTGTGGCTAGGCACCTGTAATATATACATATATATACAAGAGAAAAGAAATAGCAGGAAACGGGTCAGAGCCCGAGTGTAAAACAGTTTAAAAATAGTTTAGCAAGTATTTAAAATGCTTACCGGCTAATGAAACAACCATGTTAGTATGCGACACTCTCTTGAGAAATTCTCCCCTCTCATCTAGTGTGCACGCCTACCATACTATTAATCTCAAAAGTTTACTTTAACTTAACTTTCCCATAAGGTTTCGTTCTGATAAATACTATCGATAAGATAATTAATTTCTAAAAATTAAGCACTCTCTCATATATCTTATGTTATTTAAAATAACCCAGTGATGTCACAAAAATTCTCAAACACTTATAATAAAGTTGGAGTATTTATTCATTACTTTCCCATACTTAAGTGTATATATATATATATACACTATCGGCACCCCAGATAAAATCTATGGTGCTGACATACTCTGCTATCAAGTCCCCGTATCACTCGTACTAAGGGGAAATAATGGTTCGGAATCACTCTCGAACTGTATTAACACAAAACACATACAAATGGAGGCGAATCATAGTTCCAAGTCATTAAGAGGTCAGCACATACCCTCAAGTCTCTTAGGACCGTCTGACTATCAATCAGATAGCTTGTACCAAGGAATCCTATGTTCTAGGGTACAAGTCAATATCCTCCATAAAGGCCCAATCGAGATAAGACTGTCCCGGCGCGAAAACCCCCATGATAGCAAGTTGCTCGAGTATGATTTTTACACAGATATATAATATGCACAATCACAAAGTCATACATATATAAATATTCACATTTCTAAATTAGGTGCGCCCACGACCCATAATTATAATTATCCGTTCTTAGCACATATTACTCGATTATCTCGTATAGCGATTTCGTCACTTTTATTCTCATATATAATTTAATTCATACTTACTCCTCATTTCTCGAAGTATTCTACCTTGCTAAATATAATTTCAGTAGGCACACTCTCACTTACCTTCTGGTCTACCTCCCTTACGGTCTCGATCTTTTATTAAACGCACGCATGATTTGTTATACGTATGAATAACTCCTCGTTAACCCAAAATCTCATCCTACATTAAGTTTCACTCAACGGGGTCTACCTAGACCCTACTGGTCTTCTTTATATCCCATTATGTTCTAAAAATAGTATCAAGTTCCTACGCATTTTAACCGGATTAAAAAAATAGAAGAAAAATATGCATTTTTTAGGAGGGATCGATCGATCGAGGAATTGGGGTCGATCGATTGATACCATCGATCGATCGATGTTCTTGATCGATCAAGCAGTTATGACGAACCCTGTTATTGTTCAGTTACGGGTTTACCTCTTCAACCTCAACCAAATCTCCATTAACGATCCCCAAACTCCCAAACAACGTTACTACAAGTACTATATACCTAACTACATGATTTTGTACGTAAAATATGTCCGAATTCATCAAGTATAACGATTTAATGGGGTAAAAATGACATAAACTTCAAGAACCCTAATTTTTCTTTAAAGTCCATTCTTCCAATTCTTTTCCAGATTTCTTGCTTCTAAATCCATACAAATTCATGGATTATCCTCTACATGTGATTTAGATGTCCAGAATATGTCTACTTCCTTTACCACATATGATTTTACGTCTCAAAATTATTGGTTTCCTCTATGAAACATGTTCTAAACCACCTTAGACTAACATGATTGAAACATTAACTAAAATAAAGCAAGATAGATACTTGCCTGGAGTTTGAGTTTCTGATTTGTGGACGAAAGAGGTATGGTTGCGTTCCTTATCACGCGATCTACGCTTTGGTGGTGGTGGCGGTGCAAACGGGTGAGTCTTTGGCCTTGAGTTGCTTGGAAAGCTCTCCAACTTCTTCTCTAATGGTCGTTCTTTGATTTTGTGTTTGTTAACCCTGGAAGACAACTCCTAAAGGATGATATATCCTTAGGAAATTCGTGAGTTTAATTACCTAAAAATACAAAATGACTCTAATACCCTCCCGGTATTCCAATTAGGCATAAAAACGCTCCGAGACCCAAACTAAACCCCCGGGTACACTTTTCTGACTATCTCGACCCTTCCAAACATGTTGGCGCACTTGAAATGACCATACGGGCTATTTATAATTTATTCACTTATAATAATAATAATTTAGTCCCGACACGATAGAGGCGCGTCCTGACTTAATTTCCACAATTATCATATTATTTCCTCGTGACAATTTTAATAAATTCAATTCTACATATTTCTCTACTCAATAAGTAATATTTAACAAATTAATAATTTTTCCAATAATTACTAACTCTCGTCGCGCTAGTAAATATTTAAAATAAATTTCCGGATTAATATTGAATTAATCTATCTTAATTAAATTTAATAAATCCCTAAATTTAAAAGCCATAAAAATACGGGGTATTACATATAGTTGGTCCTGCTAAGATATTAAAGGTTCCGAAAGAGCCCACGTAGTGTTACCTAATGGTACCCACTTATTTATAACAATGTTATATACTCAAGAAATTCGATAAGAAACTTTTTCAATTTTAAGGACATAAGAATGAATGGGTATCATATGAAAACATGTAGTGAAAATATAATAAAAAGTTTCGTTGCATTACTTCTAGTGTTTGAAGACAAAATCTCACACTAGAGAAAATGCCTCCACTTTCCAGGGGGTTATACCATAGAATGACTAATGTTGTAGAATCATATACTGTCACGAGCCAGAAGCTTAATGATCCTAATAATTTAATACAGTGGCATGACCACTTGGGCCACCTTGGATCAATACATGTTGCGTCACATCATAAATAACTTGCATAGGCACTCGTTAACAAACAAACAACTTACCTTGCCTGATAATCATTTTTCCACCCCTTATTCTCAAGGTATATTAATCATTAAGCCATTTTTTTCAAAATAGCTTATGAGTCACCATCCTTTATACAAAGAATTCAAGGGGATATTTGTCCATCCACCTTTTTAGTGGACCTGTTAAATATTTGTGGTTTTAATTGATACATCCACTCATTGATCACGTGTTTGTTTGTTATCTACTCACAATTTGGAGTTTGCAAAATTACTTGCTCAAATCATAAAAACTTAGGGCTCGTTTTCCCGATCAACACATTAAATCCATTCGTTTAGATAATGTGGGAGAATTTAATTTTAAGTTTTTGATGATTATTGTTTATCACAAAGAATTGATGTGGAGCAACCAATCCTTCATGTACATACCCAAAATGGTTTAGCTAAGTCCTTAATTAAATGTTTGAACTTATTGCATAACCTTTACTTGTGCAATCCAAACTCCCAGTCTCTGCTTGGGGACATGCTATCCTACACGCTGCTAAGTTAATTAAGCTTATACCTACTGCTTATCATCATTATTTACCCTCTCAACTTTTGTCTAGATGTCAACCAAATATATCACACTTGCATAAATTTGGTTGTGCAATGAATGTGCCCATCCCACCCCAGCGTACCAAAATGGGTCTCCAACTATTTGTCAAGATCATACAGTCGAATTCACAATCGGAGAGGTTTTTTTTTCTTATTCATTTATAAGTTTGAGAGTTAGTCATTTACACCATATTAGCTAATTGTTTATTTTCAAACTTTACAGATATTTGTGTACTTATTAATTGGTCGGATCGGAGAAGATGGGTGACGCTATTCCAATATGGACGTTAGATGATCATTGGAAGAAGCTTACTATTGTCCTCGACGCCCCAAAGTATCAGGATCTTGATTATACACTTGAGATGATTTTACTCGGGAAGAGGTGGAATGAAGTGGGGGAGACCGGACGACAAATGATGCAAGCTAAACTAATGGAGATTGTTCAACCATCTTACACACCGTTGATGGAGCCCACTTCAGTTAAGGCAAAGGGGAGACCAAAGGTCTAAAAAAATACATCCACTAAGAGAACCCCAAGTGCGTGGTAAAAGGATGCTCCGAATATAAGTGAGCTTCGTGGCAAGATGTTAGAGGCGAGGGAACCTTATATATCTAAGAAATCGAATTTGTGGTCTACTAACTAGAAGTTATATACGAAGCACATACCGAATTTCTTCCAATTATTTATGGAGGACATATATAAAGTCAGGTCAGATGGTAATTGTGGCTTCACCTCCCTGACAAGGGGGGTTATTGGAGAATCACTTAGTCACTCTCATTCTATGTGTAGTCATATGTTGATTGAGCTAAGTAAGGACAATGAATTCTATGCTTCTATCAGGACATCATATACCATTGATGAGTATGAAAGTATATTGGACATTTTCAAGCATTCCATCACGAATTATCATTGGTTCATAATGCCTGAGTTTGGATATCTAGGGGCGAATGCTCTCAAAGTAATGGTATTGTTAATATCAAAGATTCAATGCCTAAGTTTTATGACGTTTGATGAGCGTCCAAAACCGATTCAAATGGATAACACAATAGTTTACTTATTAAACATATCTAATTGTTATTGGGTGACCATGAAGTCCACCCGGTTTTGTCCCATACCCCCAATTGCATCTAATTGGAAGCCAAAGGCATCGGTCGATGCACTAGGGTGGGAAAATCTATTCAAAAAGCGTCTATTTATATTCAAGGAAATTTGTCCAAAAGACGTAGCAGTAAGGGACGAATCGATTTTGATTGAATCGGATGACGAAGTTAATTTGACCAGATCAAGACTGATCAGTGGGAAATTATATTTTTTGTAACATAATATGTAAAGTAAATGGTGGGTTGGCAATTGTATTTTTTTAATGATTATGACAAACAATCACGTTGGATATGAAATGTTGAAAAGTTAAATGAATGTGAATGTTGGATGTAACTACATTCAACAGTGTTGATCATATTGGATATGAATGTTGAATAATCATGTTGGATATGATTGTTGGAAAACAATGTTGGATATGACTATGTTTAACATTTTTAATCATGTTGGATATGGCAGAGAATTGTAATGAAAACCTAAGGGTTTCCTAAGATTTGTAATGGTCGTAGTAATGCACACCACGTTTGAGGTTGGCCATGGGGTCATTACCACGGTTTGAGACAGTCATGGAATTTATGCAGAGAAATGTTAAAAAAAACTAAGGGTTTCCTACGGTCTGGAATGGTCATGGTAATGCACATTACGGTTGAGGTTGGCCATGGGGGTACTATCACGGTTTGAAACAGTCGTGGAATTAATGCAGAGAATTATTAAAAAAATCTATGGGTTTCTTACAATCTCGCATGACCGTGGTAATTCATACCACGGTTAATGTTGGTTGTGGTGTCACTACCACGGTTTGAGATAATCGTGGAATTCATGCAGAGAATTATTCAAAAAATTTAAGGGTTTCCTACGGTCTTGCATGGCCGTGGTAATGCATACTACGGTGGATGTTGGTCGTGGTGTCACTACCACGGTTTAACAGTTGTGGAATCCATGCAGAGAACTATTCAAAAAATCCAAGGGTTTCTTACAATCTGAAATGACCATGGTAATGCACACCAGAGTGGAGGTGGGTCGTGGTGTCACTACCATGGTTAAAGACAATTGTGGAATTCGTGCAGAGAATTGTTAAAAAAATCCAGGGTTTCCTACGATATGGAATAGTCGTGGTAATACATACCATGGTGGAGGTTAGTCATGGTGTCACTACCACGGTTTGAGACAGTCGTGGAATTCATGTAGCGAATTTTAATGAAAATCCAAGGGTTTCCTACGGCTTGGAATGGCAGTGGTAATGCACACTATGGTTGAGGTTAGCCTGGGTGCCTTACCGGGATTTGAGACAGTCGTGGATATCATACAGAAAATTGTTCAAAAAATCCAAGGGTTTCCAATTGTGTGGTCTAACAACACCAGTAATCTCATGTTCCTTTATAATAAGTTATCAAGCTACCTTACTCTCGGGCATGTCGTTTATCATATAATCCTTTATAAAAACTATAATTTTTAGTACAAAAACCAAAAAATTTAGTAATAAAATCACAATGTTAAGTAAAAACGTATAAACAACCACAATGTTTGGTAATAATAGATACAAACAACCACATTGTTTAACAAAGTAACAAAGCAGCAAGTGCTTTTTTATTTCTTCCTTTGTTTTCTTTTTTTTTTCGAGCTTTTCCTTGAAATTATAGGGGCATATTTCTTGTTAGGGGCGAAGTGACGTTTCGTTCGTTGTTCCGGGTCCGGTTCATCCCTCTCCTTCCGCTTTTCTTTTCCAACACAAGAACCCTTAGCCTTTACAAGGGCATCACATGCCCGAAAAGCATCAAAGAGCGCTTGGTAATCTTCAGCGGAGAGATCGTCAGATGGATATTTAAGTGCCTCTTCCAAGATTTGAATTGCAACGTCAACACCAGACACCTATCAATGTTGCCACAACGAATGTAATTAATACTGCAAATACATGTTAGCAAACCTTAAATGTTGAATTGAGGTATCATACTGGTTTTTCAGTAGCATACACCTTTGGTTTTATCTTTTTGTGAATAGGATTGTAGAATAAGGGATGTGGGCGCTCGTTATACCACACCATGTATCCTTCAACACATTCCCAAGGGTAGTTGCTGATGGTAGTACATCTTCAAATAGCCTTTAGGACATGATCAACCCATTCTCCTGGTACCATTTCTTATTGTTATACACTACTATGACACCCCGCCTAATTAATTACCGGGTGATCAGTCCTTAATTAATTAATCTCAGAATATCAAGTTGGTTCAGATAATGCATCACTGTCGAAAACTTAAATTTTAATTTAATAAAAACTAACCATCTAATATTTAAAAAGGGTTGGTGTCAAAATTTTATCTTGTTATTAACCATCATCATTAAAGGGGAATAATTACTCATCGCCATACATCACAATAGCATAAAGAAAGAACTAACTGAATTTAAATAAAGAACAGGAGTAAACACATCCAGTCAAAATCCCATACAATAATCCAATAACATGAAATCAAAGTCTAATGATAGAATAAAATAACTCTAAATCTCTGAATGTAAAATAGGAGGGACGACATGTCCAACTGAATTAAATGACTGATGGATAAGGAGAAATATACTCAGAATCGTCTACTAGTGACGCAACTCAGAAATTGTCTCTAATGTGCGTTCTCTTCTAGTCTCAAGTGCAAGCCTGTCGTGTTAGTAATAAACCCGGTGAGTCGGGATCGTATCCTCAGGGAAATAGGACAATGGAATTGTAACGACGTTGGATAGACAAGGAAATCCTAACTCTGACTCTAAAGGGAAAGAAAAAATGATTTGGTTTGTGGAATAACTACACTAGATACAATTATGAAAAGTGCAACTATGCTAAATTACCCAAAATACTGATGAATACTAATTTGAAACTTTAAACTATATGATGAGAAAAACAGGAGGGGAATACAATCCCCCAACCCTAGTGTATTGCAGGTATAATACTAATCTTAAATTTAAATGATTAATTAGACCCAGAATTTAGTACTCCCAAGCATTACGTATATGATATTCAAGCCCGCACCATACTTAATCAAAGGGCGAGTAAATCGGTATTACGATAGTTACACTCGAATTGCATTCTAAAGCATTCTGATTACTCGAAAGCAAACGAGATCCAAAAATCTACAATTGTCGTGTTCCTACGCAATATGGTCATAATAAATCACTAAATTCCGAGGATTAATGTTATACACATGCAACTATCACATCAGGCTGGGTTCATGTATCCCGACCTTAGAAAATCTAGCCTAACATGCTGAAATAAATGAAAACGATTTTTGAATTGAAGAAAATCGTGATTAAACTAAGGAAGAATTGTAGAATGATGTAAAAAGGAGATTGACCAGAAGAAATTAACTACTAATCTTACCAAAGCACTAAATGCAGCAGTTAAAAATACTTGTAATCACAGAAATCTGAACAATCTTCAATCTTGAAACTAACTTTGTAATCAATCTTCAAAACTAGGGTTTTACAGAAAGAATGGAAAATTATTTTAATTCTCCGTACTAAAAACGATAATAACTCGGGTTTAAATACCCTACAAAACTCCAAGAGTTTTAGCTGCACTAGGACTCTCCATTAGAGAAAGATAAAAAAATAAAAATTCGACACTCGGACCGGTCCGGTCCTCCTGCGATTCGGTCTGCCTGGAATCCGGATCGGTTCTTTTTAGGGGTGGAAGCGGTACAGGTTTTTACCGTACTGTACCGTTTTGGTCCGAAAAAAATGGTTTTGGTTTCATATATTAAAATACCAGAAACCAGTCTTACCGAAACCGAAATTACCGCAAAAAATTTGGTTGGTTTTGGTTTTAATATTTAAAAAACCGATTTACCAAAATTACATTACCGAATTTACTAAAACCAGAAAAAACCGTACCGAAATTACCATACCGTACCGAATTTACCGAAACAAAAAAAACGTACCGAAATTACTGTACCGTACCGAATTTACCAAAATTACCGTACGAAATTTACCAAAAATAGAAAAAAGTTGGTTTTGGTTTTGGTTTTAATATTTAAAAAAGTTGGTTGGTTTTGTTTTTGGTTTTTTGGGACTTTTAGTGTTGTTTACCGAAACCATAAACTAGAAAAAACCAGAATTTACCGAAACTAGAAAAAACCAGAAGAAACCAGAAAAAACCAAAATTTATCGAAACCAGAAAAAAAACAAAATTACCGAAAAAACCGAAATACCAGTCGGTTTGGTTTTGGTATTGATTTTAGTGTACCGGGTGGTAAACTGGTACGGTTTGGTTTTACCATCTAGAGTTTGGTTTGGGTATTGGTATCTACTATTTACCGACCAAACCGTAACGCTTACACCCCTAGTTCTTTTATTTCCGGGGCGGATCGGTTCTTTTATTTTTCTTCAGCTTCGATACGTCTTCGGTCCGCGGTTCTCAGGAATGGGACATTGCGGATCGGTCCGGGCCTCCTTTGACTTTTTCCTCAAACTTTAACTGCTCATAACTTTCACACTGGATTTCCGATTGAGGTGTCGTTTCTTCCTATGTACTCGTTATCGAAGGCTCTTCAACTTTTCTTTAGATGCCTCATCTGAATTACGGGTAAAAATTACACTTTTGCCCTTTTGACTTTTTCTTCTTTTCTTTCTTGATTCTTCCGGTTTCTTTATTTCGTTATTGACATTAAATACCTGCAAAATTAGTATGAAATACCAGAAACTCGGTTTACTCGTTAGGATAAGTCAGTAACAAGATTATGAGATAAAATCCAATCGATTACGTTGTTCGAGGTGCTAAAAGTAACTGAATTAAAGAAATAAATTTGTAAGAATTTATGCCTAATCAACTAGCAATATCGTGTAGCTTCCACAGCAGCTACATCTCGGCAAATGAATGGAATCTCCTAAGTCTGGTGTCGTTGTGGCTGAAAACCTAAAATAATAAAACAAGAAAAGAGATTTGTAGAAAAACGAGGCATAGCCCGAGTAGAAAACAGTTAAATATAACAAGTTCTTAAATTGGTTAATTAGCACAAATATTATTCATGTTAACTTAGCGTACTCACTTGGGATGCTCACCTCTCATCTAATGTGCACACCTAGCAAGCTTAGCTACCCATACTAGTCACGATACTCTACTTGGCTGTACGTAGTATAACCACTATGTCGGATAAACTATCTAAATAACCCGAAGACAATATATCTCTATCATTTAGGAATAGGTTTAATGATACTTTAACTCATTCTCATAGCATTCTTAATTCTCAACTGGTGACCCAATGAGTATATACTTTAATAAAGTAGCCAACATGAAACACAGAATATGAACTCAGTATACATTTGAAAAATCTCACTATATATACATACTAATATATATATATCAATACTGCACCCAAGTTTAAGAAACCCCTGGTGATAGGCATACTCGGCTATCTGGTCCCATTGCAACGCTCACGCATAAAGGACAACAGATTCAATCTCCGAAGAACCAATCAAACATGTACATATATTGGAGGTGGACATAGTCCCAAGCTGATGGTCTACGCACATACCTATGCACCCATACGACCGTCACCACTATCGTTATCACAGATATCCCATACCTAGGTTCCATGCTCTAGTGGTACGACTCAAAATCCCCCGAAGGCACACACGAGATATGGTCGTCCACAACGCGCAAACCTCGGTTTGATAGCCAGTAGCTAGGTATGTAATACATATAATATTCAAAGTAATAAGCAAGCACACAACTTATACAACTTAATAGGCATTCACGCAACCTAATTACCATAATACGTAGGTAATATTGACATGACTACTCTCCACGATATCCATTTATATATAAACTCTTTAGTACTATCACTCTCTCCTAGGTTTCCATACAAGTTCAATGACTCAAAGATCATTACACCCTTAATTCCTTAAAACTTTGGAATTTAAGTCACCCGTTACTCACGTAGGTTAATACACACGCTTGGATAAGCCTAGGATGGATTAAAACTAAATCGGACCCAAAAATCAAGTTCTGGAATCTTGTTCGAAGTTCCAGGATTCTCATTTGAACGAGGTCGTTCGAATGAAGTTTCCACTTCGAACGAACTTCAACATCTCGCTAGAAGGGTCGTTGGATTTCTCGTTAGAAGGCTCGCTCGAACAACCTGGGTTGGTCTTCTAACGAAAAATTTGAACAAGCCTAGTTCTTCCCCAAATTCAATTATTCCAACATAACACACTTCAAACTCAACCCAAATTTCATCCAACAACCAATTAGATAGTTCTAAACTATTCCTAATCATTATGGGACACTTTCTAAGAGAAATTAGTGTTCAAATCTTTATGTTTTCAAATGGCAACCCAACGATTTCTTAAATCTCTAAAAAATTGCATAATATGAACTCATTAGTTTAATTACTCAAAAACTCTTATTATAATTCATGATTAAGACATAAAATCTCCAAATTTAATAGTCTAACAAAGGGTAAACCCTCTACATGCATACCCATTTCCAATTCATAAGATTTCTTTACAATTCAGTCTGATTAACCCTAAGATTTCATTGCACTAAGTTTATAATATCTAATCTAAATCAAGAGGAACAATATTTGCTAAAAGAGGAGCAAGATAAACACTTGACTTGGAATTAACTTCTATATCTTGGACTAAAATTGGTATGTAGTTGATCCTCTCGTTGTGATCTACACTTTGGCACAAATTTTGGTGGGAATCCTTGAGTTCTTGCCCTTGTTCTCCAATGGAGTCTTCTTCCTCCTTGTTTCTCTCTCTCTCTCAATCTCTTTCACGTAGGTTAAAACTGACAGTAACCTTTAACCCACGTAGTTTTTAATTAAACATAATTTTCGTCCATTTAATTACTCACAAATCTCAAAAGACCAAAATACCCCTCCGGGGTGTCATTTTGGGCTAAAATGCCCCAGACTCTAAATAAAACACCCGAGTAGTGTTTTCTGACTATTTCGACCCTTTCGAACACACTAACGCACACAAAAAGGCCATACGAGCTATATAAAAATAATTTACCTTTTTAACCCCCAAATAGATAATAGTGACGTGACTCATACGCGCATCCCAACTAATTATATCTTAACTGTCGTGTATCTCATCCCTAGCCATATTTTTATTTCCAAAACCATCTATTACGTTACTCACTACGTAATGCTCAGCATAGTTATTAATCAACATGATTTCAACATAATTATTTTCGATAACTACTAGCTCTCGTCACGCTAGTAATTATTACCATTAAGTCGGATCAATTATAAATTAAATTTTTTCTCTTAAATTAATAAATCCCAATTTCCATATTTTCATAATAAAATAAATATGCGTAAAAATACGGGGTATTACATACTTCCCCCTTAATAACAGAATTTCGTCCCGAAATTCGAAAATGAAAGTATACCTGGCAAGAATAACTCTGGATAACATTCACGCATGTCATCCTCGCGCTCCCAGGTTGATTAATCAACATTATGGTGTTGCCACTGAACATAGACTGGTGATACTATCTTCGACCTCAACTTCTTCTCGCTACGGTCTAGGATAGCAACCGACCCCTACTCGTAGGAGCTATCCGGCTGTAAGTCGATCTCCTCCAACATAATGTGAGTGTGGGCCAAATCATCCCGAAGATATCTCCTCAGCGAAGAGATATGGAACACATCATGAACTCTATGCAAGTGCTCCGGTAAGCCAAGTTTATAAGCAACTGACCCAATCCTCTCGATAATGGGGAATGACCCTACATACCTAGGCGCCAACTTCTCCTTCTTCTCGAAACGTATAACTCCCTTCATAGGAGACACCCGAAGTAACACCTGGTCCCCAATATTAAACTCTCTGAAATGTCGTTTGGCATTGGCTTAGCTCTTCTACCGATCCTGAGCAACCCGAATACGGCTCCTTATCAACTCTATCCTCACCGAAGTATCCTGAATCACCTCCGGGCCAAGTAATTTTTTGTCTTCCACCTCTAACCGACATGTTGGGGAACGATAAGGTCTACCGTATAATGCCTCGAATGGAGCAATACCGATAGTAAACTAGTAGGAGTTGTTATAGGCAAACTCCACCAGTGGAAGATACTGCTCCCAGCCTCCGCCAAAATCAATGATGCACATACGTAACATGTTCTCTAACATCTGATTTATCCACTCGGTCTGTCCATCCATCTGCGGTTGATAGGCTTAGCTGCAACTCCGTACCCATCGCTTCCTGAAAACTTTCCCAAAATTGAGCCACAAACATTTTATCTCCGTTAGACACAATGTTTAGAGGTACTCCGTGAAGTCTCACTATCTCTGCTATGAATATCTAGGCGTACTGTCCCGAGGTGTAATCTGTCCGGACTGGCAGAAAGTGGGATACCTTGATTATTAGACGATCCACTATCACCCATATTAAATCGTGACCCCTTTGCGATGTAGGTAATCCCGTGATGAAGTCTATGGAAATGTTTTCCCATTTTCACATGGGAACCTCTAATGGATGTAGAAGTCCCGCCGATCTCTGATGGTCTACCTTTACTAGCTGACAAGTGGCACATTTCGAGATGAACTCGGCAATATCCTTCTTCATCCCGCTCCAACAGTACTGTCTCTGCATATCCTGGTACATCTTATCCCCATCGGGATGTACCACAAATCGTGAATCCTGCAACTCTGTCATCACCTCGTGTCGCAAGTCTTCTCCCTCAGGAACAGCCAACCTTCCATTGAAATATAGACCCCCATCTGAACCCACGGTGTAGTACTCGGTCCCCTCTACTAGAAGCTGCATTATCTGACTTTGGAAGAAAGGATCAGCTGCCTGAGCCTGTATTACTCTCATAATAATCTGGGGCGTAACTGTCCTCACAGACATAAACGATCGAGCCACCGCATCCTGGTGTCCTAACTCCTTCCATTTCACTTTCTATACCTCCGCCACCTCACCTACTGGCCTACGGCTCAACGCGTCTGCTACCACATTAGCCTTTCTCGGGTGGTATTGGATATCAAATTGATAACCCTTCACAAACTCAAGCCAGCGATGTTGACGCATATTTAATTCCTTCTGCGTGAAGAGGTACTATAGTGACTTGTGGTCCATGAACAAGCGAAATTTCTCTCCCAGGAGGTAATGTCTCCAAATTCGAAGTGCAAACATGACCCTTACTAAATCCAAGTCATAGGTGGGGTAATTCCTCTCGTGAGGCTTAAGCTTACGGGAGGCATAAGCAATAGCCTGATCCTCCTGCTCAAGTACACCCCCAAGTCCTAATAAGGACGCATCAGTGTAGACTAGATACTCTACTCCCGGCCTGGGTAATGCTAACACCGGTGCCGAGGTTAACTGTCCTTCAACTCATCCAAGGCCAACTAACAGGTGTCGCTCCAGATAAATGACACCCCTTTGCGAGTCAGGTGTGTCAACGGACCCGCTATCTTCGAAAACCCTCGAATAAACTGTAACACCGCGCTTATTAAAATAAGAGGTGGTCGACCCGATATTCTAATTAATACAGGAATCATAGATGGTCCATTCTTAGCATCACTGTCGATAAAATGATAATACGGGATAACCATGAATTATTTTAGAAAACGGATGTCAATTCAATTTTAAGTTTTAAAGAAAATCCTTAGACAATCCAATTTAAAAAGATGGTGGAAAGTAATACAAACAACTATACATGCATTCACCATATAATATAACCGAATAAGCTGCCGGTTAACAGACCAAAACAAGCAGGTTACACCGAGTAATTAACAAATGTCAAAATATATTAAACATGTACAAAACTTGGGCAACACGCCTGAATGTGTAAACTGATCATGGCTATAGTACAAAAGATAGAGTCGTCTATAAAAAATATCCTATAACATCCGAAAGATGCTATAGCTCCGTGACACTTGGATGGAAGGGACATTATAAGCGTCCTTGCGGCGGAGCACCTGGGCGTGAAGAGAATTCATGCAAAAACAAGAGATATAAATGGGTCAGGGCTCGAATTGATATGATCACCATGTGAATAAAATGCATGACAGTAATGAATATTAACTCATCATGAATAAGCTTATCTTACTCTCCAATAATTTATAATAACAGTCTTCACCTCTCAATCTAAATGCACAACCTAGCGCAATAGCAAATGACAATGATGAATATTCATTTATGCGTGAAAATATAAATCAATTTCACTTAATAAGATCCCATTTCCATTTAGCCCATTGTGACTTTACAAGTTTATTCCTTATTAGGAAACTTATTTCCAAAACAGTTTATTTCATAAAATGATTCACCACTTATAAAATACCACTTTCATAAGAATGGTTATAATCACAACATATAACGATTCTAAGACCATCCTTCCGGGAGTCACCCCACTGGATGCGCCCCTAAATAGCTATCATCTTCCAGGGTCTAGCACCAAGACAACTTGGGCATCCTAAATCGCGTGACGTTGGGAAGTGGCCATATGCCTTAGACAGTGAGTCATAACCATACCCGGAATTACCTCACTTCGAAAAATAACAACGCAATAAATAAGAACCGGTCCTATGGCCGAGGACTATATTCGCCTTGCATTTACTAGCCAAGGGACTTCACCTCATACGCGTAACTTCCTTTATTATAGCATTTAGAGAGTAATGTATATACAATTCATCATTCAAAAAATATGCCAATTTAAGGTACATTACATTTTATCCGGAGCCATAAGCTTTTCATGTCATAATTATAAACCATAACGTTTTATTTATCTCCACGAATTAAAGGTAATCCTCTAAACCATAATGGAAGATATTGCTTCATCTCAATTATAGAAGTTCACCATTAGAGTAAACTATATTCCCCCTACACTTAGACTAACACATTATATAAAAGAGACCCCTTACCTTCCTCTAACAGCTAACTAAATTAATCCTCGGTCTAAGCCCCAACTCTCATTTCGAATTTAAGTTCTTGAATACCACACTACTAGACTCTAAAACACTAGTTTTACTTCATTCAAGAAGGTTCCTAGGTCCCTATCCTAAAAGAAAGAAGTTAGAGAAAAACTAAGGATTTTGTGAGAAAAACAGGGGACCGGTAGACCGGGCGTTGGACCGCGGTCGACCGCGCCTAAGAAGTTTTGTCTAGGAAATAATGCAGTAAGCTCAAATTGAAGACCCAATCGATTGATCACAGAACCGCGATCGATCGTGCTTTAGAATTATACCTATCGAATAAAGCAGTAGGCCTTACCCTTAATGCCCGATCGACCGGGCTCTGGACCGCGGTCGACCGCGCCTATCAGACCCACGGCTAAACTTTCTTCTAAAACCCCAAATACAAATCCCTAACCCCCTATTCTTCCACTTCCTTCATCCTCATCAACCAACAACAAAGCTATAACAATACTACACCACAATAAGCCGATATAACCAACTTAATTCATTCAAACAACAAAACCTAAGGGCTAAACTCTAAAACTCATCAAAACCTACTATTTGCTACATTCTTCCAAATAAACAACTATCATTACAAATTATCCACATGAAATCATATATTTGCAAGTAAAAACTTGCCTTAAGGCTGAAACCTCTTATTGTCTTCCGGTAGATACAAGATCAAACTCAATTTCTTCACTTTTCTTCCCTTTCTCTCCTTTTCTCCATAATTTTCTATATCTCTCATTCTCTCAAGGTTTAGGAACATATGTAATTGGAAAAATGAGGGTTATAAGACTCAAATATTTATTTAACACTAAATCCCATCTTTAAATGTTATTACACTCTTAAAAGGACTCGTAACTACATAATTAAGCCATAACCTGTCAAAAGTACCCGAAACCCAAAAATACAATATGACACTTATTTTGACTATCTCAATCATTTCAGGACTAACCGCGCCCTTTAAATTCGCATTCGGGATAACATAATTCATTTTATGATCCAACATCACTTTAAACCATAATTGTCGCTTAAAGCACAACGACGAAATAAAACATAACATTATGTTATTTACATTCTCTAACAATAAATATGCAAAAATTTAGTAAACATCATCTTTTAAATCACTTAAAACAATATTTACTCCAACTTCCATCATTTTATATAATTACCTCACCTGGCAAAATTATATAAAAATAATTACTCAAAAATAAGGGTTATTACATACTCCCCCCTTATAGGGGAATTTTGCCCTCAAAATTTAAGCGTACCTTGCAAAAAGATATGTGGATATCTCTCTCGCATGTTGTACTCATGCTCCCACATCGAATCCTCGATATTGTGATGCCCCCATTGGACCCGAACCAAGGGCACCATTCTGGACCTTAATCTACGCTCCCCGTGATCTAAGATTGCAACTAGTTGTTCGTCGTATGAAATATCAGTCTGCAATTCAATATCATCTAAAGGAATGTTCCAGTGAGATCATTCACACCTTTTATACTTTTTCAAGGAAGAAACATGAAACACATCATGAATCTGGTGTAGGCATTCCGACAAGGCAAGTTGGTAAGCTACGGCGCCTACTCTTGCAATAAGGGGAAAAGGTCCTACATAGCGAGGCGTAAGCTTCCCTTTCTTCCCAAATCGTGTTATGCCCTTCATTAGCGACACCCACACCAAAACTTGATCTCTAACTTCCAATTCCATATGCCTTATATTCGCATCGGCATAACTCTTTTGATGATCTTGAGCGATTCAGATGCGGTTGCGAATAAGCTCAATGTTGGAAGAAGTATCTTGAATCATTTCAGGTCCAAGAAATTTATTATCCCCTACTTCCAACCAACAAGTAGGTGATCTACAAGGCCGTCCATATAATGCTTCATAGGGTGCCATACCTATAGTGAATTGGTACGAATTATTATAAACAAATTCGACCAAGGGAAGGTATTATTCCCAACCTCCTTTGAAGTCAAGTACACACATTCTGATCATGTACTCCAACATTTCGTTGACTCTTTATGTCAGTCCGTCCATTTGAGGGTGGTAGGAGGTACTCAACTTCAATTCGGTTCCCATCGCCTCTTGAAAACTTCGCTAAAAGTGGGAAACAAAGATCTTGTCTCGGTCGGAGACTATATTAATGGGCACCCCATGGAGTCTAACAATCTCCGCAATAAATAGCCGGGCATAACGAGCCGTATTGTAATCTGTACACATCGGTAGGAAATGTGCTGACTTATTTAAGTGATAAACGATAACCCAAATGGAAACATGACCACTTTGTGACGTTGACAATCCCGTGATGAAATCCATCGAGATGCTTTCCCACTTCCATACCAGTATTTCCAAGGGTTGTAGTAATCCCGTCGGTCGCTGATTATCTACTTTCACCAACTGACAAGTAGTACATTAGGAAACAAAGTCAGAGATATCTCGTTTCATACCCGCCCACCAATATTGACGGCGCATGTCATGGTATATTTTCTCCCCACCAGGATGTACTGAAAATCTGGACCCATGAGATTCTATCATTACGTCTCACCTCAAATCTCCCTCATCCGGGATAATAAGTCTCCTGTGGAAATGCAATCCACCCTCCGAACTTATAGAGTAGGATTTCGCTCCCTCGATTAGTAATTGGCGTATTCGGTCCTGACGCTCTTTATCCCTTCCCTGAGCTTCCAGAACTCTTGCCATCATCGTAGGCATAACGGTTAACACCGGCATGAACGCTCTCACAACTGCACTTTTCAGACTAAGTTCTTTCGATTTAGCCGTCCATACCCGTGCTAACTCCCCCTCGGGTTTCCGACTCAACGCATCTGCTACTACTTTAGCCTTACTTGGGATTCATCAAATTGGTAGTCTTTCACAAACTCCAACCACCGGCGTTATCGCATATTTAAATCTTTCTGCGAGAAAAAATATTGCAACGATTTGTGGTCCGTTAAATGGCTAAACTTCTCTCCTAGGAGGTAATGTCTCCAAATCTTCAAGGCGAATACCACTGCAGCAAGTTCTAGATCATGGTCCGGATAATTCTTCTCATGGGGCTTTAGCTTGCGAGAAGCATAAGCAATAGCCCGCTGTTCTTACTGTAACATACCTCCCAACCCTTGCAAAGATGCGTCAGTAAAGATAAAATATTCCACTCCCGGCCTCGGTAACGCAAGTACTGGAGCAGAAGTTAACTTATCTTTCAGCTCATCAAAAGCTAATTGACAAGAACCATCCCATTCAAACTGTTTAGGCACATATTCTTCACATTTATCCCCTTAATTTCAGTATTTTTATGATCTCGTGCAGTGTAAGTAGCTTGGATTTGTCTCAAATGTATTCTACTAACCTTTTTTGGCAAGTATTTCTTGTTTTGTGTATTTCTCATGTGTTTTACAGGTATTTCATGTAAGTTAGTGCAAAGGAGAACTCAAAACAGTGAAAGAAACCAAGAAATGGAGAGTTCAAGGGCATTTTCGTAATTTTTCAGCCTTAGTCCGGAGGTGGGGCCAACTAGAAAGTTGAAGAGCTCTAAATTACAAGAATACTGGAAAAATCGGCACCTCAATCCGAGCTACGGTGAAGAAGTTACGATGTTTTGAAGTTGCGGGATAATGAAGAGTCTGGATATACGGATTTCTGTCATTAATTATGCATTTAATGCAGTGCAACTCTTGGAAAACTTGTTCCACAAGCACTATTGGTTGTCAATTTCGAGATTTTGTGCTATAAAAGCCCATGACCCACATCATTTGAAGGGGAGTTGCTAGAGAGAGGCTAGGTTAGGAGTAGGTTAGAAGTTCTAGATTGAATTTTAGGGTTAGATTTTGAGAGCAAATTTCCAATTTCTTCAAGAGTTTTCATGAATCCTATTTTGTAAGAATTTCTGAATCCCAATTCCGTTCTTGTTGCTGAATTCAAGTAATCTCATTTCCATTCTCTTGTTTTATTATTTGCAATTTATTTATAATGTCTTGTAGATCTTTAATGTTGTGTATGAATTTGTTTTTTTTAATCCAATCATGAGTAGCTAAATTCTAAAGGGTTGGGGTACATGAACTCAATCCTAATACAAATTATTTGTATGGAAAATTAGAAAATAAATGAAAATATTGGTTGAATCGTGAATGAAAATCATATATGCATTGTCATATCTTTTAATCTCTCTTGCCCTAGGTACTTGGGATGTTTAAGAATGCTTTGTATGTATAATTTGTCGTTCACCGCCTTATATTGATCTTTGATTTCATATGATGCGGTCTTGAACCTCATATATGTAATGCTTAGTGATGATAAGGACTGGATTTAATCAAGAATTTTGATTTATAATTCTAGGATTCTAAAGGATAATTTGTTAAGGATTGAGGGATTGTACCCTACCCTATTTTCTCCCATTTGTCAGATCTAATTTCTTTTGCACTTTTCAGTTTGTTTTTCTTAAGTAATTTTTTAATAGAAATTTTCCCAATCATCATCTTTTTCATTTTTATTTTAGAAGTAATAAATCAATTAAATTCTATAAAACATTCCCTGTGGATTCGATACCCAGACTTACTACTATACTCCATAAAAGTGTAGTTAAAAGTTTAGGTTTTTTTTTTGTATTGAGGTTGGAAGCCGATAACAACGACTAGCGTATTACACGGACGCTCGGTTTTTCCACTCGATCAAAATGGCGCCGTTGCCGGGGAATGTTTTGTTATAGATTATAATTGATTTACTATTTCGAAAGATTTTTTTTCTTTGGATTTTTTTACCTTTTTTGTAGCCTTGCACAATTGAGCACCAAGAAATGTAGAATCCTCAACTGCACACCTTTGTACTCGAATTTCCATTTACATACTATTCGGTAATCATGTCTTTTCATGGTGAGTTCGGTAATTCTAATGGTTCATATGGTAATCGTTTTCAAACTTTTTATTCTCAAGACTCCGCGGCTCGACCTATTACCGTTGGTGAGGCCGTTCTAACTCTGGAGTGTGAAAGGCTTGCAAATGAATATAGGAGAGAAATTTATATTAATTATTCTCAAGAATCTGTGCCTCGGCCTATTACCATGGGTGAGGCCTTTCTAAATCTTGCGTATGAAAAGCTTGAAAACGAATATCGAAAAAAAAATCATTTTGGGGAATCCAATGAAGATTTTTTCTCCAATATTTGTGAAACTATAAAAGGTTTTCAACCAAAAGAGGAATCCGAGGTTCTAGAGCCAAGGGATCCTACTTTGGAAGAATACACGCTTTTTCTAACCAAAAGAGTACTGGATTTTCTTTCCACCCAAAGCACAAAGAATATCGATTATGGTCTTGTGAAGGAAATGGTCACACTTTGCGATGATGTGCGTTCTATTTTGGAAAACAAAGAGGAGGTTGAGACTTGTGTGTCACCTAAAATTTTTGAAGAACATCTCATTGAAAGTGAGTCTTGCTCCCTTGAAATTCAATCTCCAAGTGATGATGAATCACTTGAAATTGAGTTTATTTCATCACCATTTTCGTTCACGGTTATTGAACCATTAGAAGTACCGCTAGATTCCTATGAGTCGGTTGAAAATTCTGAAACGTTTACACCTTTTACCGACAAAGACACTTTGCTAGAATTGTTTTCTAATATGGAATGTTCCTTTTTGTGTGCCCCTCTCCCCATACTACTTGAAAAATCTTTGGGAGGTGATTATATTTTTCTTGGATCTCAATTGTACTTGTCCCACCTACCACCCAAACCCCCCATCATCCCGTTAAATTTTTTAATTGGTGATGGTTCATTTTCTCCATCTCACACATGCCTTCCGTTTTTCAAACGGAATTCTTATTTTTCGGGAGGCATGCACTATAGTGAGGGTACACCATTAATCCCTCAAAGTCAAATTGTATTTTGGGTGGACCCTCAAATTTTTCGACTTCTAGTGTATGATTTATTAGCCGTTCAAATTGTAGGTTGTACATAATTAGCTTTTTATTTTAATTTTTTATAATTTAGAGTCATTAGTTAGAGTTTTTGTTATTCATTTTGTTATGCTTGGTTCTAACATGTTTTGTAGATTCAATGGACTCGCACTTATCAGGGATCGCTCCATTTGGGTAATATCTTTCTTTTCCTCTCTTTATGTTGTGTTCTTGATTTGCATTGAGGACAATGCAACATTTAAGTCAGGGGGTGTGGGATATTCTTCCCATTTATTGTTTAGATTCATTGATTCGATCACATGTTCTTTCCAAGTGTGTTTTTTTTTAGAAAATTTCAAAAATTTCCAAAAGAAAAAAAAAAAAATTGAAAAAATTTGAAAAAAACCAAAAATATTTTTCTTCAAAATAAATAAAAATTGGAATTTAAATTTTTCAAAAATATCACCTTTATTCTATTTAAAGTCTCAAATTGTTAACAATCAAAATGCACTAAGCCAAAATTGACCGAAGATGGAAATTGAAAGAAAATTGACGACTTAACGAATAAGTGTGGAGATTAGTCCAACCCGGTGAGATTTTGAGCCTTTCAATTTTTTATGAGTTTTTAAATCAATCTGAGTTTATGATTAACTCAAAGTTCTTTTCAGCGTTTTAATAAGTCGTTGATGATCTCAATCCTTTGTTTTGATCGGTTATGGGAAATGTATGAAATGTTGTCTCGAAATTCGTGCTAAATATATCTCTAAACTTAATTAATCTCGAGATGCATATGGTAATGTGATTAGCAATTTGGACAATGAAGTAGGCCCTCGTTTGTTACCCAAAAATATTAGCCATAAAAAGATGTGAAAAATTATCCCTTTGCAACCCACTTTGAGCCTAATAAAATATTTCTCTTTCGTTTGACAACCCGAAAAACCCAAATAGCCCGGAATTGTGAAAATTGAATATTCATCAAGTCCAAATTGTGCAACAAAAAGGGGCAAGAAAAAAAAAATAGATATGCTCAACAAAAATAGTAAGAAAAAAAAATGAAAAAAAAAAAGAAAAAAAAAAGAGCAAAGGCCCGAAAAAGCACAAATGGACATCATAAAGACATTTTCCAATTCCGAACATTCCATCCATTCCCATTTTTACCCTTTACACCTTTTAACCCGAAAAAGTCCTAACCGAGTCCAAATTGCAAAATTAATTACTGCGTGGAGAGCTAAGACATGAAAAGATAAAATAAGAGATTAAAATGGTGTGAATTAGAGGTGATGTTCCCATTTCCTAATAACCGTAATCCGATGATGAGATCTTTTCACCATAAATTTCCTTCTTTTCAATTTTGTATGCATGAATTTGTGTCCATTATATTTACTCTTTATATCATGCATACCGAGAGAAAATAACCACAATCCGAGTGATTCGTTTGTGAGTGCATCCGTAAGAATTTGAATCAAAACGAATTTTCGAAAAGTAACGTAATGCTCAATCGGTGGAAATTTGAGGTTTAATTTTTGGCTTTGCACACACACACTATGGTTTGAGACAGTTGAATATGAATTTATGGTGATTATTTTTCGAAAAATTTAAATTGTACAATTTTTAAATATTTTGATATTTATTTGAGTCAATAAAGAATTTTTTGGGTATATTCACTGCAAACCCTCACGAGACAAAACTCGTCCTACTAGGGTAACCAAGGGGTTTAAAGGCTTGTTGCATACGCTAAATGCAATCGCTTGCCTGCGAAAGTGGAATTTTATTTTAATAAAAGAATTTTCAAGAGTAGAATTTTGGCTAATTTCATTTACATTGCTCGGGACGCGCAAAGTTCTAAGTTATGGGGTGTGTTTAGGCACATATTCTTCACATTTATCCCCTTAATTTCAGTATTTTTATGATCCCGTGCAGTGTAAGTAGCTTGGATTTGTCTCAAATGTATTCTACTAACCTTTTTTGGCAAGTATTTCTTGTTTTGTGTATTTCTCATGTGTTTTACAGGTATTTCATGTAAGTTAGTGCAAAGGAGAACTCAAAACAGTGAAAGAAACCAAGAAATGGAGAGTTCAAGGGCATTTTCGTAATTTTTCAGCCTTAGTCCGGAGGTGGGGCCAACTAGAAAGTTGAAGAGCTCTAAATTACAAGAATACTGGAAAAATCGGCACCTCAATCCGAGCTACGGTGAAGAAGTTACGATGTTTTGAAGTTGCGGGATAATGAAGAGTCTGGATATACGGATTTCTGTCATTAATTATGCATTTAATGCAGTGCAACTCTTGGAAAACTTGTTCCACAAGCACTATTGGTTGTCAATTTCGAGATTTTGTGCTATAAAAGCCCATGACCTACATCATTTGAAGAGGAGTTGCTAGAGAGAGGCTAGGTTAGGAGTAGGTTAGAAGTGTTAGATTGAATTTTAGGGTTAGATTTTGAGAGCAAATTTTCTATTCCTTCAAGAGTTTTCATGAATCCTATTTTGTAAGAATTTCTGAATCCCAATTTCGTTCTTGTTGCTGAATTCAAGTAATCTCATTTCCATTCTCTTGTTTTATTATTTGCAATTTATTTATAATGTCTTGTAGATCTTTAATGTTGTGTATGAATTTGTTTTTTTTAATCCAATCATGAGTAGCTAAATTCTCAAGGGTTGGGGTACATGAACTCAATCCTAATACAAATTATTTGTATGGAAAATTAGAAAATAAATGAAAATATTGGTTGAATCGTGAATGAAAATCATATATGCATTGTCATATCTTTTAATCTCTCTTGCCCTAGGTACTTGGGATGTTTAAGAATGCTTTGTATGTATAATTTGTCGTTCACCGCCTAATATTGATCTTTGATTTCATATGATGCGGTCTTGAACCTCATATATGTAATGCTTAGTGATGATAAGGACTGGATTTAATCAAGAATTTTGATTTATAATTCTAGTATTCTAAAGGATAATTTGTTAAGGATTGAGGGATTGTACCCTACCTTATTTTCTCCCATTTTTCAGATCTAATTTCTTTTGCACTTTTCAGTTTGTTTTTCTTAAGTAATTTTTTAATAGAAATTTTCCCAATCATCATCTTTTTCATTTTTATTTTAGAAGTAATAAATCAATTAAATTATATAAAACATTCCCTGTGGATTCGATACCCAGACTTACTACTATACTCCATAAAAGTGTTGTTAAAAGTTTAGGGTTTTTTTGTATTGAGGTTGGAAGCCGATAACAACGACTAGCGTATTACACGGACGCTCGGTTTTTCCACTCGATCACAAACCTCACTCACTTCGAGTCAAATTTATCAAAGGGCTAGTAATCTTAGAAAAAATCTTAATAAATCGGCGGTAATAGCCAACCAAGCCCAGAAAATTATGAATCTCTGTAGGTGTCGTAGGCTGACCCCATTCCCTTACTGCAATAACTTTACTCGGATCTACCTAAATACCCTGAGCTGTCATAATGTGACCCAGACACTGCACTTCCTGTAGCCAAAAACCACACTTCTCAAACTTGGCATATAATTTATGATCCCGTAGTATTTGCAGGACCAACCGTAAATGCTTGGTATGATCGGCTTTAGTCTGAGAATAAACTAGGATGTCATCAATAAACACGATAATAAACTGGTCTAAGAAGTCCCGAAACACTCTATTCATAAGGTCCATAAATACTGTAGGAGCATTGGTTAGCCCAAAGGGCATGACCAAAAATTCATAAGACCCATATCTAGTTAAGAACGCAGTTTTGGACACGTCCTGCTCTTGTATTCACAACTGGTGATACCCCATCCTCAAATCTATTTTAGAGAAGTACGATGCTCCTCTAAGTTGATCGAACAAATCATCAATCCGAGGTAGTGGGTATTTGTTCCTGATGGTAACCTTGTTCAATTCCCGATAATCTACACACAACCTGAGCGAACCGTCTCTCTTCTTCATAAACAATACAGGAGCTCCCCACGGTGACGTACTATACCTAATAAACCCCTACACTAATAACTTCTGAATCTGATCTCTTAACTCCCTCATTTCAAGAGGAGCCATACGGTACAAAGCCCTAGCAATCGGCCGCGTTCCCAGTGCTAAATTAATCACAAACTCAATCTCTCGACTTAGAGGTAAGCCTGGTATCTCCCGAAAAACATCCTCAAAGTCTCTCACAACGGATATGGAATCTAGAGAAATAACTATGTAACAAGAAGTCTCCTCTACAATGCAATATAAATACGTGCTAGAACCTCCCTCATAAAGGGGCATAGCCACAAAAAACATCTCTTGCCCCGGAATGGCAAAGACTATACTCTTCCCATAACAATATACCATCACACGATATTTCACTAGCCAATCTATACCCAAGATTACATCATACCCGACCATATTTAGGACGAGTAAATCGGCCTCAAAACATAAATTACCAAGATTTATTTTTACGCCTTTACAAACAAAGAAAATGAGCGAACCATCACCCCTGGAAGATTCGACCCTAGTAAAGGTACTTTTCGCAGATTTAATTAATTCCGTCGATTGAGCAAAACTACGATAAATAAACGAGTGTGTTGCACCCGTATCAAACAACACACGTCCCATATGCCCATGAATGGGAAACTTACCCTCGATAGTTGGCGGCACGGGTGGGGCTGGAGGAAGGAAAGCATCCTGAATATGGTAAACACGCCCATACTGTAATTGTCCCTGCTGTGGAGGGGTGGATGGAATAGGTGGTGGTGGCGATAAATGTGCCTGTTGATGGTGTGGAACTCGAGGTAACTGTCCCCCAATTAACTGGGGATAAGCTCTCCTAAAGTGACCCGTTTCCCCAAATTGAAAATAACGTCACGTTATATTCTCCTGATGACGGCCCCTATTATTTTGGAACTGCCCCAAGCCTTGACCCGGATGGCCTCGACCCCCATTATTACCCCGACCTGCTTGGCCTTCCTGGCCCACCTACTGCTGGGCACCCTGACCGTGCCTGAAACTGCTACCACCAAAATTAAAGCCCTCAAAACGTTGTCTCTTGGACAAATACCCTTGCTGGGTCTCCCTTTCCTTCTGTTTGCTTCCCGACGGTTGAGGCGAGGGTAGTGCTCCTCCAGCACCATTGCATCCCTGCTTACCAGGTTACCCCGATACTAAAACCTTCTTACTCCCTTGCACATGCAATCGATGATCTTGTCAATGAAGCAATGCGACATTCATCACATCACCAAATGTTTGTAAAGCCGAATTTCCCAGCAAGTGTTGTCGTATTCTCCAATGCAAAACTCTAATAAATTTTGAGATCCTCCGTTCCTTCGGAATCACCTCATCCGGTACAAAACTAGCCAGACGAGTAAATTCCTCCTCATGCTCTGCCACAGAACGTTCACCTTGGACTACATCTGTAAGTTTCCTTCGCATTTCCCTTTGGACTGCAGGAGGAAAATACTTTCGGTCGAATAAGACCCAAAAATTTGATATAGTCATAGTATCTCTCTGCTCTGGCATGGTAACCGACTCCCACCAGTGTAAGTCTGCTCCAACCAGTTTAAAAGTAGCAAGGATTTTCTTCCGTTCCTCACTACAGTCTACCATGTGAAGATGACGTTGCATGTCCTTCTTTCATTGGTTTGCTACAATTATATGAGAACCACTCTGGAATTCTGGGGGATGACCCTTCAAGAAAGATTCTTTGACTCTTTCCCATGGGGAAGGTACCGCATGGGCTTGCACCTCATAAACTATCGGTTGTTGGGATTAAGGAAACTGTTGAGTCAAGGTTATCATCGCAGCATTGACCGCCTGGGCGACAATATTAGCTACGTCCGCGGCATTAATAGTTTCAGGCTGTGACGGTGAAGGTTCTACATTATCTTCTACAACTCTATTTCTCCTCGCTGGGTGACCTCTTTTGGGCAACATCTGAGACGAAGAAAAAACTAAATCAGAATATGATTTAAAATAATTTATCTTTACCAAAGGTCACATACATATACAAATAAAACACTCCCATCAATAGGGCTCTACATTAAAGAACGTTAAGGTAGAGCGCGACAGTCCGCATAGATCATAAGGACTCTAGAACCTGATGCTCTGATACCATCTGTAACACCCCCGCTTATTAAAATAAGAGGTGGCCAGCCCGATATTTCAATTAATACAAGAATCATAGATGGTCCATTTTTAGCATCACTGTCGATAAAATGATAATACGAGATAACCACCAATTATTTTAGAAAATGGATGTCAATTAAATTTTAAGTTTTAAAGAGAATCCTTAGACAATCCAATTTAAAAAGATGGTGGAAAGTAATATAAACAAGTAATTATACATGCATTCACCATATAATATAACCGAATTGGCTGCCGGTTAACAAACCAAAACAAGCAGGTTACACCTAGTAATTAACAAATATCATAATATATTAAACATGTACAAAACTTGGGCAACACGCCTGAATGTGTAAACTGATCATGGCTAGAGTACAAAAGATAGAGGCATCTATAACAAATATCCTATAACATCCGCAAAATTCTATAGCTCCGTGACACTTGGATGGAAGGGTCATTACTGGCGTCCTTGCGGCGGAGCACCTGGGCGTGAAGAGAATTCATGTAAAAACAAAAGATATAAATGGGTCAGGGCCCGAGTTGATATGATCACCATGTGCATAAAATGCATGGCAGTAATGAATATCAACTCATCATGAATAAGCTTATCTCGCTCTCCAATAATTTATAATAATAGTCTTCACCTCTCAATCTAAATGCACAACCTAGTGCAATAGCAAATGACAATGATGAATATTCATTTATGCGTGAAAATATAAATCAATTTCACTTAATAAGATCCCATTTCCATTTAGCCTGTTGTGACTTTACAAGTTCATTCCTTATTAGGAAACTTATTTCCAAAACAGTTTATTTCATAAAATAATTCACCACTTATAAAATACCACTTTCATAAGTATGGTTATAATCACAACATATAACGATTCTAAGACCATCCTTCCGGGAGTTACCCCATTAGATGCGTCCCTAAATAGCTATCATCTTCCAGGGCCTATCACCAAAACAACCTGGGCATCCTTAATCGCGTGACATTGGGAAGCGGCCATATACCTTCGACAGTGAGTCATAACCATACCCGGAATTACCTCACTTCGAAAAATAACAACACAATAAATAAGAATCGGTCCTATAGCCGAGGACTATATTCACGCTGCATTTACTAGCTAGAGGACTTCACCTTATACGCGTTACTTCCCTTATGATAGCATTTAGAGAGGTATGTATATACAATTAGGGGTGGACAAAAAAAAGATCGACCCGATTGACCCGATTGGACCAGACCAGACCGAACCCATTTTTGTAGGCTTTTTTATAAATCGGTCCTAATTCGGTCCTAAATTAAGAGACCCTAAATATTCGGTTCGGTCTAAAATATCCATTATAAATTCGGTCTTAAGACCGGACCGTCTAATTTAATATTATATAATATATATTAATTTTATATAAATATATCATATACTAAATACCAAAACCGTAAACTTGACTTGAACCTATCAATATATCACTCACGCACGCACGACCGCTCCAACTCTCCTCACTTTTCCTCACTCTCTTTCTCTAACAAAACAACTCTCCTCACTTTTCCTCACTCTCTCTCTCCACTCCAACTCTCCGATCGATCACCATAGCCACCACCATGAACACACGATCCCATCATAGCCACGCCCACGGTAGCCCAAAACAAATGGCCACAACAGCTGTTCCGACGCACCTCGCCTCCACAGCAGCCGATCCGATGCACCTCGCCTCCACGCCCACGGTAATATTCTGATTTGATTTCCATTTTTTGGTTCTTAACAACAAACCCAGTTGATTTCAGTTTTTTTGGTTCTTAACGACGCAAGACGACAACACCAGTTTTTTGTTTGCTTCAGTTTTTGACTTTTGGTTCAGTTTTTGACAACACCATTTTTTGCTTCAGATTTTTGGTTCTTAACGATGCTCAAGGGTTTGCTTAGGTTTGTTGTTACCCACGTTTTGCTTAGGTTTGTAAATTGTAAACCAATCTGTATCTCTGTTTTTGCAAGTCTTTTTTTTGTTACAGTTAGTTCATATAACCTTTATAAATTGTAACTTTGTAAGGTTTAATGTTTTTGAACAAAATTATGTTTAGTTTAGATCTAAAGTTTTTAATCATAAAACATTTTAAATCTTTTAAAACATCTAGATCTAAAATAATTTTGGTCAGATTTCAAAATTAAAATGTTATTTCAAAATAAGTGTTTCAAATCTTGACTTTACAATATTATTGTGATGATGATCAGTGTTGAGTGACTCTAAAAAGTTTTCCAAAATTTTCTATTTTATATGTTGAGTGACTCTAAATATTTTATGTTTGCGGATTTTACATTTTGTGGATTTTATATGTTATGGATTTTACAATTGAGTGTGCATAAAATATTTTTTGTTATTTTTTTTCCATGTGTAGATGGATGGAGTGAGTGAAGATCCGGCGAATGCTACTTTACATGGTTCGCCAGCGTCGCCAAGATCTCATCTCGTGCAACAAAAACGGGAAAATGCATCTACGGTATGGGATCACTTCCATAAAAATATTGATGTAAAAAAGCCTAGAGCTATTTGTAATTATTGTGGCATTTCTTATGCGTGCGACTCTAAAAAGAATGGGACTAAAAATATGAAACAACACACTCCTTCTTGTAGAGAGTTACCCGCTAATAAGAGATTAGTAGAGGAAAATGGGAAAACAAAGTTGTCATTTATGTTGAAAAAATAACCAAACGGAAATGAGCCAAGTTCAAATTTATTGGCTATCTCTTTTAATGCGGAAGCTTGTCGTCAAGGGCTAGCTGAAATGCTTATAATTGACGAGCTACCATATAAATTTGTGGAGAATGAGGGGTTTAGGAGGTTTATGGCCCTCGCACAACCAAAATTGCATATTCCTAGTCGTCGAACAATTGCACGAGATTGCCTAAACATATATGTGGATTTAAAGAAAAGGTTGAAAAAAGATTTAAAAGGTCAAAAGATTTGCCTTACCACCGATACATGGACTTCCATTCAAAATGTAAATTACATGTGTCTCACCGCACATTATATTGATAAAGAATAGAACCTACACAAAAAGATTTTGAACTTTTGTCAAGTCAAAACTCATAAGGGTGAGGAATTAGGACAAGTTGTTAAGGATTGTTTGTGTGATTGGGGGATAGATAGTATTTTCACTCTCACGGTTGATAATGCTAGTTCCAATAATGGTACCATTAGTTATTTGAAAAGAATGACAAAACATTGGAATGGTACCATTTTGGACCATGAGTATTTACACATGAGATGTTGCGCACACATTCTCAATCTTATTGTTGGAGATGGATTAAGGGATTTGAATGAATCAATTGCAAAAGTGTGTAGGGCGGTAAAATATGTGAAATCGTCACCTTCTAGGTTAGTAAAGTTTAAAACTTATTGTGAGAAGAAAAAGATATAATCAAATGGTTTGTTATGTCTTGATGTTCCAACGAGATGGAACTCCACATTTATGATGTTGGAGGCAGCCATTAAATTTGAGAAAGCATTTAAAAGGATGGAGCAAGATGACAATGATTATTTGTCCTACTTTGGTTTAGAGGAGGAAAATGATGGTGATGGTGATGAGAGGGGAAGAGGGTCGGTGTTTGGAAGAAATTTAGGACCTCCAAAATTTGAGGATTGGGAAAAAGCTAAGAGTTTCGTGAAGTTTCTTCGAATCTTTTATAATGCTACCCTAAAATTCTCGGGGTCTTTATATGTTACATCCAATGCTTTTTTTCATGAACTTGTGATTATTGAAAGTAAGTTGGTGCATTTGAAAAATTATGGTGATGATTTTTTATCTTCAATGGCCGGGAAAATGATTGCCAAATTTTAAAAGTATTGGAATGTAGAGAAAATTAACTTCTTGTTGTTTATTGCCATTGTCCTTGACCCACGTTACAAGTTAAAATATGTTTAATTTGGTTTAGTGAGTTTTATGGTTGTGTTAAATCAATGGAGTTGTCAAGAAGAGTTAAAGATGCATTAATTCGTTTGTTTGAGTGGTATGATGGTCATAAATCATCTAATGTATCTTCACACAATATGAATCCACCAATTAATGTGGTTGGGGTTGATGAGGATGAGGATGGTCGTGCATTTTTAACATCTCAATTTAAAAGGCATTTAGAGTCGGAGGATAATTTAGGTGCCAAATCGGAGGTGGAAAAGTATTTATTGGAAACTTGTGAAGTGGAAAATGATAACTTTAATGTTCTTGGTTGGTGGAAAAATAATCAAGGCAAGTATCAAGTGCTATCTCGTATGGCACGAGATGTATTAGCTATTCCCGTGTCTACCGTTGCCTCCGAATCCGCTTTTAGTACGGGTGGTCGTGTGCTTGATCCTTTTCGTAGCTCTCTAGCTCCTACAACGGTGGAGGCACTTGTTTGTGCACAAAATTGGCTCAAATCTTCAACAAAACCTATCAACATTCGAGATGCCATGGATGAAATTCAAGAAATGGAGAAACTTGATGCATGTAATAGTTAAATTTAATATATATTTTTTATAATTTAAATGTTAAACTTTTGTTATTGAATTTTTATTTGACATAATCTTTGTTTTGTATTTTTTCTAGAAATATTGGGAGAAAGATTCAAGACCTCTATTTCAACTATTGTGGTGGATTGATGCGCCTTTTGGAGGAGACTCGAGGACTTTGTTTTACCTTACTTTTGGTTATGGTGGATATGTAATATTTTCTTATGTTGCTTGCTTGGGCGTAGTTGGACATGTAATATTTTCTTTTGTTGCTTGTTTGGACTTAGTTGGACATGTAATATTTTCTTATGGTGCTTGCTTGGACATGTAATATTTTTTTATGGTGGACATGTATTACTTTTGAAGCTATTTTAATGTTTGCATATCATTGTATATGTTGGAGGTGCAAAATAGCACATTTAAAGGTGCAAAACAACATGTTTTATTCTACTAAAATTGGGCAAAACAGGACAACACATTTGAAGGGAAAAAACAACACCTTAAATGGTGCAAAACAACACCTTAGATGGTGCAAAATAACACATTGGAAGTGGCAAAACCGCACCCTTAGATGGTGTAAAACAACACCTTAAATGGTGCAAAACAACATTATTTTAGTGTCAAAACAGCCTTTAAATAGTACAAACATAAAAAAATTAACAAGTTTTTATTCAAAAAAAAAGTAAATAAATGTAAATGTGGACCGATTATTAACCGAACCGGACCGAAAATAGCCTAGACTGAATAAATAGGCTAAACCGATTAAATCGGTCCAAATACGATCTTCTCAAATATAGGACCGAATAATTCGGTCCGACACCTAAAATGACCAAAAAACAGACCGGACCGGACCGCGCCCACCCTTATATACAATTCAATATTCACAAAATATGCCAATTTAAGGTACATTACATTTTATCCGGAGCCATAAGCTTTTCATGTCATAGTTATAAACCTTAACGTTTTATTTATCTCCATGAATTAAAGGTAATCCTCTAAACCATAATGCAAGATATTGCTTCATCTCAATTCTAGAAGTCCACAATTAGAGTAAACTATATTCCCCCTAAACTTAGACTAACACGTTATTTAAAAGAGACCCCTTACCTTCATCTAACAGCTAACTAAATCAATCCTCGGCCTAAGCCCCAACTCTCGTTTCGAATTAAGTACTTGAATACATCACTACTAGACTGTAAAACACTAGTTTTACTTCATTCAGGACGGTTCCTAGGTCCTTATTCAGGACGGTTCCTTACTTCATTCAGGACGGTTCATTCAAGAAGTTGGAGAAAAATTAAGGATTTTGTGAGAAAAATAGGGGACCGGTCGACCGGGAGTTGGACCGCGGTCGACCGCGCCAATGGAGTTTTGACTAGGAAAGAATGCAGTAAATTCAAATTGAAGGCTCGGTCGGCCGCTCTTTAGAATTATACCTATCGAAGAAAGCAGTAGGCCTTACCCTTAATGCCCGGTCGACCAGGCTCGGGACCCCGATCGACCGCGCCTATCAGACCCACGGCTTAAATTTCTTCTAAAACCCCAAATCCAAATCCCTAACCCCCTATTCTTCCACTTCCTTCATTCTCTCATCAACCAGAAATGAAGCTACAACAATACTACACCATAATAAGCCAATATAACCAACTTAATTCATACAAACAACAAAACCTAAGGGCAAAACTCTAAAACTCATCAAAACCTACTATTTGCTCCATTCTTCTAAATACACAACTATCATTACAAATTATCTACATGAAATCATATATTTGCAAGTAAAAACTTGCCTTAAGGATGAAACCTTGGATTGTCTTCCGGTAGATATAAGATCAAACTTAATTTCTTCATTTTTCTTCCCTTTCTCTCCTTTTCTCCATAATTTTATTTCTCTATCCTTCTCCTAGGTTTAGGAACATATGTAATTGGGAAATATGAGGGTTATAAGACTTAAACATTTATTTAACACTAAATCCCATCTTTAAATGTTATTACACTCTTAAAATGACTCGTAACTACATAATTAAGCCATATCCTATCAAAAGTGCCCTAAACCCAAAAATACAATATGGCACTTATTTTGACTATCTCAATCATTTCATGACTAGCCGCGCCCTCTAAATTGGCATTTGGGATCAAATAATTCATTTTATGATCCAACATCACTTTAAACCATAACTGTCGCTTAAACCACAACGACGAAATAAAACATAATATTATGCTATTTACATTCTCTAACAGTAAATATGCAAAAATTTAGTAAACATAATCTTTTAAATCACTTAAAATAATATTTACTCCAACTTCCATCATTTTATATAATTACCTCACCTGGAAAAATTATATAAAAATAATTACTCCAAAATAAGGGTTTTTACATGAACCTCCTGTAGTATCCGGCTAGTCCCAAGAAACAACGTATCTCGGTCGGTGTCGTGGGTTGTCCCCACTCCCTCACTGCTGACACCTTCCCCTAATCCACGGATATCCATTTGTTAGAGATGATATGCCCCCAAAACTGAACCTCCTTCAACCCAAACCCACATTTCTCGTATTTTGCGTACAACTCATGCTGGCATAGTGTCTGCAAAACCTGCCTCAAGTGTTCGGTACGCTCCTCCTCGGTCTGCGAGTAAACCAGAATGTCATCTATGAAAATGATGATGAACTAGTTTAGGAACTCTCTGAACACCCTATTCATTAAGTCCATAAACACGGCTGGGGCGTTGGTTAGCCCGAAAGGCATAACCCTGAACTCATAGGAACTATATCTTGTCTGGAAGGACGTCTTCGACACATCCTACTCCCTGATACGCAATTAATGGTATCCCGATCTCAAGTCAATCTTCGAGAAGAAGATAGCTGCTCTCAACTGGTCGAAGAAGTCATCGATTCGAGGCAACGGATATTATTTCCGTATCGTGATTTATTTAACTCTCGATAATCGACACATAACCTCAACGATCCATCCCTCTTTTTAACGAATAGTACTGGTCACCCCCACGGCAACGTACTCCAATAACTTCTCAATCTGGTCACGTAACTCCCTCGTCTTTGTTAGCGCCATACGGTAAGGTGTGCGGGATATCGGATGAGTGTCCAGCATTAAATCAGTGACGAAGTCTATCTCTCTACTCGGTGGTAACCCCAAAATCTCCCGAAACACATCGGCAAACTCTTGAACAACAGGAATCGAGTCCAGCGGTACCATCACCTCCATAGAGGTCTCCTTATATATATAGTATAAATGAGTGGACAATCCTCCCTCAGAGCGAGGCATCGCCCAAGGAACTTCTCCTGACCGGGTATGGAAAAAACTATACTCCTACTAAAACAATCAATCATGGCCCTATATTTGACAAGCCAATCCATACCCACAATCGCGTCATACTCGGACATATCTAATACGAGCATGTTAGCGGGTAAGATAAACCTCCTAATTTCTATGCCCACTCCTCGACAACTAAAAGAAATAACGGAACCTATACTCAATGGCGAATCCACACAAGTAACCATAATCTCTGCCGTATCAAATAATTTCGTAGTACGTGTAAACCCCGTGGTAATAAAATTGTGTGTGGCCCCCGTGTCAAATAAAATACGCCCTAAAGTCCCCTGGATAGAAAACATACCCTCAATCGTGGGTAGGTCCTACGAGACTACGGCCTAATGAAGATTGTAGACTCATTCGTACTGAAGCTGCCCCTGCTGAACTGGGACGGCTAGAATGGGTGGCAGTGCTAGCATCTATGGGGGTGCTGGGAGAGCTGCGGGAAATAACGGTCTCTGGGGCTCCTGGTGAGCACCCTGCTGCTGCTGGCCTCTACCCTTCTGAGGGCAATCTTGACGCTTGTGGTCGGTGTTGCCACAAGTAAAACATCTCCTTGGGAAGGGTCCTCCCCTCTGTCCCTGGCCCTGATGGCCATTTCCACTCCTCCCTTGGCCATGCTGACCCTGTTGAAACTGCTGTTGGCCGTGCTGACCCTGCTGGACATGTCTAAAGCCTCCCTATCCATGTCTAAAACCTCCTGACCTGAACCTCTTAGGATCCCCCTACTGGAAACCCTAATCACTGTGCCTATGCTGACCCTGGACTGTATGTGCCCCACTGGCGCCATTTCCTCCTGTCCTGCCCTGTTGACTGGGCTCTCCTACTCACTTAACCTCTGTCAGCTGAAAACGGTGGTCCTGGCAGTGGATTAGTACTGCATTAACCACGTCTGAATAGGTGGCTAAAGAGAGATTGTCTATTAAATATTGGCGGATCCTCCATGTCAACCCATCCATAAAGCGCTGAATCTTCTTCTCCTCAGTCGGGATCTCATCCGGTATAATGTTCAGAAGGTTGATAAATTTTGCCTCATATTAAGCCATGATCTTTCCCTCATGCTTCAAGTTCGCCAATTTTCGTCTCATCTTTATCTGGACGACAGAGGGGAAATACTTGCAATCGAATCGCACCCAAAAGTCTCGAATAGTGAGTGTGTCTCTCTCCTCAGCGGTGGTAATAGACTCCCACCACTGCAGTGCTGCTCCCACTGACTTGAACGTGGATAGTATCTGACTCTGCACCTTCGTTCACTCGTTCATCCTCAAATGCCTCTGTATATCCTTCTTTCATTGGCTCGCCACTACCATATCGGAGTTCCCTATAAACTTCGAAGGATGTGCCTTCTGGAAGGCATCCCTAACACGTTCCCAAGCAGATGGGAAGGCCTGGGCCTGAACTGGGGCCACCATCGGTGCCTGAGGTGGTTCTTGCTGCAAAATTGCCAATGCAACATTTACCACCTGATCTACAATGGCGGCAACTTCAGTGGCATTCATCACACCCTGAGTTGGTGCAGGCTGAGGCTCGGGTTAAGCATCCCTGGAAACTCTCCGTGCACGTCTAGAAGACATATAAAAGGAGAGAAGAGTTTCATAAGTCTACAGTTATTATCTCAAAGTAGCGGAAGAACGTAAAATGCATAAAGAGTACAATAATCCTAAAATATAGGGCCCTATATCAAAGGACGCTATGCGGAAACATAATAAGACCTATAGATCCTAAGGACACTAGAACCTGATGCTCTGATACCACCTGTGATACCCCGCCTAATTAATTACCGGGTGATCAGTCCTTAATTAATTAATCTCAGAATATCAAGTTGGTTCAGACAATGCATCACTGTCGAAAACTTAAATTTTAATTTAATAAAAACTAACCACCTAATATTTAAAAAGTGTTGGTGTCAAAATTTTATCTCGTTATTAACCATCATCATTAAAGGGAAATAATTACTCATCACCATACATCACAATAGCATAAGGAAAGAACTAACTGAATTTAAATAAAGAACCGGAGTAAACACATCCAGTCAAAATCCCATACAATAATCCAATAACATGAAATCAAAGTCTAATGATAGAATAAAACAACTCTAAATCTCAGAATGTAAAATAGGAGGGACGACATGTCCAACTGAATTAAATGACTGATAGATAAGGAGAAATAGACTCAGAAGCGTCTACTAGAAATATCCCGTAGCTTCCACAGCAGCTACAGCTCGACAAATGAATGGAATCTCCTAAATCTGGTGTCCCTGTGGCTGAGCACCTAAAATAATAAAACAAGAAAAAAGATTTGTAGAAAAACGGGTCAGAGCCCGAGTAGAAAACAGTTAAATATAGTAAGTGCTTAAATTGGTTAATTAATACAAATATTATTCATGTTAACTTAGCGTACTCACTTGGGATGCTCACCTCTCATCTAATGTGCACACCTAGCGATCCTAGCTACCCATACTAGTCACGACACTCTACCTGACTATACGTAGTATAACCCCTATACCGGATAAACTATCTAAATAACCCGAAGATAATATATCTCTATCATTTAGGAATAGGTTTAATGATACTTTAACTCATTCTCATAACATTCTTAATTCTCAATTGGTGACCCAATAAGTATATACTTTAATAAAGTAGCCAACATGAAACACAGAATATTAACTCAGTATACATATAAAAAATCTCACTATGTATACATACTAATACATATATATCAATACTGCACCCATGGTTAAGAAACCCCTGGTGATATGCATACTTGGCTATCTATTCCCATTGAAACGCTCATGCATAAAGGACAACAAATTCAATCTCTCAAGAATAAATCAAATATGTACACATATTGGAGGCGAACATAGTCCTAAGCCGATGGGCTACGCACATACCTACGCACCCATACGACAGTCACCACTATCGTTCTCATAGATAGCCCGTACCTAGGTTCCATGCTCTAGTGGTATGACTCAAAATCCCTCGAAGGCACACACGAGATATGGTTGTCCACAACGCGCTAACCTCCATTTGATAGCCAGTAGCTAGGTATGTCATACACGATATCCATTTATATATAACCTCTTTAGGACTCTCATTCTCTCTTAGGTTTCCATACAAGTTTAATGCCTCGAAGATCATTACACCCTTACTTCCTTAAAACTTTGGAATTTAAGTCACCCGTTACTCACGTAGGTTAATACACTTGCTTGGATAAGCCTAGGATGGATTTTAACTAAATCGGACCCAAAAATCAAGTTCTGGAATCTCATTCGAAGTTCCAGGATTCTCATTCCAACGAGGTCGTTCGAACGAAGTTTCCACTTCGAACAAACTTCAACATCTCGTTAGAAGGGTCATTGGATTTCTCGTTAGAAGGCTCATTCGAACGACCTGGGCTGGTTTTCTAACGAAAAATCTGAACAGGCCCAGTTCTTCCCCAAATTCGATTTTTCCAACATAACACACTTCAAACTCAACCCAAATTTCATCCGACAATCAATTATATAGTTATAAACTATTCATAATCATTATGGGACAGGTTCTAACACAAATTAGTGTTCAAATCTTTATGTTTTCAAAGGGTAACCAAACAATTTCTTAAATCTCTAAAAATTTGCATAACATGAACCCAACAATTTAAGTACTAATAAACTCTTATTATAATTCGCGAGTAAGACATAAAATCTCTAAATTTAATAGTCTAACAAAGGTAAAAACTTCTACATGCATACCCATCTCCAATTTATAAGATTTCTTTACAATTCAGTCTAATTAACCCTAAGATTTCATTGCACTAAGTTTATAACATCTAATCTAAATCAACGGGAACAATATTTGCTAAAAGATGAGCAAGATAAACACTTGCCTTATAATGAACTTCTGTATCTTGGACTAAAATTGGTATGTAGTTGATCCTCTCGTTATGATCTATACTTTGGCGCAACTTTTGGTGGGAATCCTTGAGTTTTTGCCCTTGTTATCCAATGGAGTCTTCTTCCTCCCTGGTTCTCCTTCTCTTTCTCTCAATCTCTTTCACGTAGGTTGAAACTGACAGTAACCTTTAACCCACGTAGTTTTTAATTAAACTTAATTTTCATCCATTTAATTACTCACAAATCCCAAAGGACCAAAATACCCCTCTGGGGCGTCGTTTTGGGCTAAAATGGCCCGGACTCCAAATAAAACACCCGAGTAGTGTTTTCTGACTATTTCGATCCTTCCGAACACACTGGCACACTCAAAATGGCCATACAATCTATATCTTAACTGTCGTGTATCTCATCCCCGACCATATTATTATTTCTGAAACCATCGATTACGCTGCTCACTACGTATTGCTCAACATAGTTATTACTCAACATGATTTCAACATAATTATTTCCGAGAACTACTAACTCTCGTCACGCTAGTAATTATTACCATTAAGTCGGATTAATTATAAATTAAATTTTATCTCTTAAATTAATAAATCCCAATTTCCATGTTTTCATAATAAAATAAATATGCATAAAAATACGGGGTATTACAACAACCTTGTACCTCGGTTGTATCCTACCCCTCTCTTCTTTTATCGGACGTATGAAAAGTCATAGAATCGTTTGGACCCAGCCAACTTAACGAAGCACGCACTTTGGATAGTATGGCCCGGCCACCTCATAACATATAAGAATACCGCAGTATCATGATATCTCCTGGAAACGATACGCCTCAACATTTTATTTATATGGATCCCGTACAACCTACATTTTAAAATATCACATGATTTAAAATTATAAAGTTAACTAAAACATATCGTGTACGCGCAAAACAGTAGTGATACTCACATTATGAACTTTTAAGTCATCCAAGGTCTCCTTCAAAGTAATCAATTGCTCTTTTGAGTCACCCGATACCATTTGCGCATCCCACCTACAAATTCGGGGCTCATCACTCATATAATCGAATTTACGAACACTTTGCCTCAAATCTAAGTGATCGTGTATCCATGCCTGCATATCCGTTAATATTTCCAAATAAGCTAAAAATTATAAAAATAATATGATCATTCAGAATATAATCATAAATAATATATATACACATTACCATTGAAAGAGGGTGATATCCAGTAACTTGGCCTACATGAGCCCTGTATGCGATCCCCAATTGGCGGTATATGTGGAATAAGAAGGCACCTTCCTAGTTTTTGTCCTTTACTTCTCCTTAGTTCTTCAATTATTGTATGTAATATATTGGGGCTCGGGTTTCGACTTGTTTGGGAAAAGAAAGCACCCAATCATGAATAGAAGATAGGCTCGTGTACATCTATCGATGTATTTAGCCTTTGTATTCTCACCCAAAGCGTTAACCCTACCCTTCTACATTTTCATCAACCAATCAAACCTAACCGCATGAAAAGATTCGCATTCATCCTCAACATCTTTGACCAAAGACCCAATCGACTTAGTAAACTTCTTAATTGTATAGCCTTGTCTTCAAGCATCTTTAGGATCACCCCGTACACACCACCCCCTCAAATGCTATCCCCAATAAATGAGAAACATCATTCAGTGTAATGGTCATTTTACTGACATATGAAAAGTATTAGTTTCGGGTTGCCGTCGTTCAATGAATGCATAGACAAGGGCACGATCAAAAAACCGATATGAGTTTTTTTTATCAAAGGCCATTATTCATCATTGTTCCAAATACCATATGACACGTGGATAGAAAAATGCTTTAGCATCTAGGGGTTATTAGGAGAGGACCCCTATAACGGTTGTGCATCGAATCTTTTTTGTTTAGTCCTTATTTTTTTCTTCTCAACCGGGGCCGAAGAAGATGCCCATTTAGATACATCGTCATCATCAAAAGATGAATGACTTGATTCGCTATAGCTACTCTCCCCCTAACACGTTCATCAACCCTCTCAACCATCTCACCAATCGACCCCTCACCAGCCACCTCATCACCAATAACCCCCTCACCAACCACCGCATCCTCACATTCTACTACCTCATCATAAACCGCAACCTCACCAACAACCACGTCATCACCAACACACCCTTATCAACCACTACAACCTCGCTAACCAACTCATCACCTACCACATCCTCACCAACCATCTCATCACCTACCACCTCATCCTTTACATCTTTACTTATAATTCTTTCATGTTTTCATTTTCTTCTTGACACAGTCATAACTGGTCTACCTTCCCTCCCCATTCATGATTTGTAACTAAATACGAGAACACGCATTTAAAATGAGAATACTTGTTTGAAATTAACAAATTAATCTGAATAGAGAAATGAACAAATTTAGGAACAAGCATTTAAAATGAACAAATTAGACTGGATAGACAAATGCAACGGTTTGGAAAAACCATGAGCTGGCTAACCACGACCACTCCATTTATTATGAATTAATAATAACGTAATAATTACAATTGTGAATTATAATTATTATAAGATATCCTTGGAAGAAATAATAATAATAATAATAATAATAATAATAATAATAATAATAATAATAATAATAATAATAATAATAATAATAGGTCTTTATTACATTAACTAAAGCATACTTATTTTTGTTAATTCCTATCACAACAGGATGGACTTTACCGAGGCTAAGAATGGACCAACTATCAAATCTTGGATGGAAATTTCTTTTACCTATTTCTCTAGGTAATTTATTATTAAAAACTTCTTCCCAACTTCTTTCACCGTAAAGAAATACGATATTCTACCTTGTAAGACCTACGCACGACAATGACTAATCGTGAGATGTTAAAAAACATGGTCAACCTATGCCGTTGGTATTACACATTAAACAGTTTACTATAGCCGTGAGTTACATGGTCTGGGTTGACCGTTGATTAGTCACAAATATTGTATATCTTGCGCCCGTTAATTATGCATGCACGCACGCTTGCGATCGATATTTCATGTATTTAAGCTCTTGTACTGTATAACCTTTAGTTTCCATATATATATTCTTTGCGAGGTTTATTTGAGCTTTTGTAGGGATTAGAATGCTAAACGGTGCAAGTGTGCGTTATCCGGGAACGTTCAGTATTTTTATGCAACTTCAGGGGTAATTCTATCATTTCTACATTCGAGCTTTGTGCCTGAACCCTTCACGGATGTTGTAGTTCTTCTTGCCAACTTCGCGTAGCCCCTGATAGTTTGTCAATTCGGCTCACGAGGACCAAGTTATGGGCATTTTCCCGAGGCCCCTTGTTGTGTATCGAAAGAGGAGAGATTCCATGATTTTGCAGGACCGGTCAACCGATCCCAGACCAGCGGTTGATCGAGTTTTCATATTTTGCCTTCGAAGTGAGACAGTGTGCCATCTCCCTGATCAGCGATCGACCGGTCCCTTACCAGCGGTCGACCGGTGACTCATTTTCTGCAAAACCTCCGTAGTTTTGGTTTGGTCTTACCACCCTTATTTTGTGGTTTTCTTCCACTTAGTATATATTTGAGGTGGTTTGATTTGTTGAAAAGATCTGATTACATTTGTGTGCAAGGAAATAGATAGAAGATATTTTGTTGGTTTCTCTCTCTCTCTCTCTTAGGGCTTGATAATTTCCTTGCTATTTTCATCATTAACTTCATTTATTACAAGTAAAGTTCCTTCCTTATTGTTTCTTGTTGACTATTGGTACAATTTGGTGCAATTAATGTTGTGATTGCGTATTGAATGCTTGTTCTCATCATGGTTATTAAACTTACGATCAATTTAATGATGTGTTTTGATATGGTTGGTGTTATGAGTAGCTAATCTCCTTAGGTTGGGAGCATAAAACCAGCTTGGAGAGTTCATTTCTTGGCTTGTTCAATGATTAAATCCAATAAATGGGTGTGTGGGTCGATATTGGAGTTTCATAGGATTTTATCTTCTCTTATCATGTAAGGGTTGCATTTTAAGACTTAACTCCAACATCAACGCATTTGTCCGATAATATATCGTTACCTTCATCTTATATTGTTGGGTTAACATCCTTCATATAGGATTATTGATATCGATATCTTATTCCCATTTGATTGTGATTCAATCGGAAGAATCCGTTGAGTTGTGCGCATCCGAGGTGGGGGAATGCTCCTTAACCTTTTGTTAAAGAATCGTTTCATAATCCTGTTTATAAATCTCGATTGTCCTGTTTCTATTTTGTGTAGCATTCCATTTATCTTGGTTCGCTTTAGTTCGTTACAATAAAACCTAAATCATCTTTTCTTTTATCTTTTATTCTTGTTTATTGATTTCTAACTAAAAAAATATCCTCGGTACTTCATATAATTCCCTGCGAAAATCGACCTCGGTCTTACCGGGATTTTATTACTCTCGCAATTAGCGTACACTTGCGTTATACAATTTTCTGAGCTAGCCAAAGTTTTTGGCGCTGTTACCGGAGAATTATTAGTAACGATTATATTGATTTAGTTCTGTGTCGATAAACCCTTTGCATTTAATTGTTTGAGCTAGTGTTGTTTTGAAGGATAGGTCTTTTGTCCTAATGAGCAACGCTTCGAACCAAGGGATCGCCGCGGACCACAGACCACTATTTTCTTCTAAAGGCTCAAACAATCTCTACAATAACTTTGGGGAATCGTCTAAACATCGTTAATCGCTTAATACAGTGCCATCCGAGACAGATTTGCCGTCCATATCACAATACCCGAGTGCACCCCCTCGGTACGATCTTTTGATCCCCCTATGGAGTATAATTATGCACCCCCACGAGGTGTTTCCCCTATGCGCCAATCATTTGGCGATTACCTCCGACCGGAGACAGTCTTCGTACCCGGATGCATTACATTCCCGTTTAACTATGGGGACTTCCATTTTCGGAATGGCATGATTAATCTTTTGCCTTCCTTTCACGGAATGGAAAATGAAAACCCTTACCGCCACATTAGAGACTTCAAAGAGGTGTGCAACACTTTTTCTAACCAAAATTATACACCCGATCTTGTGCGGCTTAAGTTGTTTTCATTTTCCATTAAAGACAAAGCAAAAGATTGGTTGATTACACTTCCCCCCAACTCTGTTGGGAATTGGCAGAAGTTGCAGGACCTCTTTTTAAAGGAATTCTTTCCCATACATAAGACAAATGCGCTCATGAAATAAATTCAAAACTTTCAACAATATGATCACGAGACGTTTGACAAATGTTGGGAACGCTTTAAATCTTTTAAGCGGTCTTGCCCACATCATAATTTTGATCAGATGAGATTAATTTTAATCTTTCACGGAGGGCTTAATCCTTTGACCAAATAACTGGTCGAAACAATGTGTCAAGGTAGTCTTGTTGACTTGAGTAGTGAGGAGGTAGAAGCCCATTTCGAGTTTATCTCAAAGACATCTCGGGGATGGGACACATCGAACCCTTACGATCGAACTGTTCGTGATAACACAGTCCCTCGTGGGCAAACCAGTAGTCTGAGTATCCTGCAGGAAAATCAGGATACCCAGACCAAGTACGATCAGTTATGACGTAGAATTGACGCAAAGTAACTCACACAACAACCCCCACCCATGGAAACCCTCAAAAAGGTTTCTGTTGTGGAGGAAGTTGTGTGCATTATATGTGACAACATTAGCCACCAAACGAGAGAGTGTTCTTCACTCCCTAGCATTAAGTGCCAGTTGCAAGAGAAAACCAATGCTATAAGGGCATATCGGAAGCAATACTCCAATGCCCTATTCGATCCTTACAATCCTAGTCGGAGGACGACCCTCCTCTGATGAGTTGGAAGGATCATAATTCTAATTCCCAAATAACCCAAACTCCGAACTTTCCAGGCCCGTGTCAGCCCTCGCAATTACAACAATAACCTCCCTCATATCAATCGCAGCAACATCCGCCCGCGGGACCTCCCGCTTCGTATTTTCCTCCTCAGAGACTCCATAATGAGGAACAATTCACGACTGTTCAAAAAGTGTCACAACTTGAACAGTCTATCTCATAAATGGCGCGGTCTATGCAAGAGATGCAAATCTCTCTTGCTCAATTGGTTCAAAACTCCCAAGGAGTTACGAGACCCCTTCTCCCGACACAACCTCAACCCAATCCCAAAATCCAAATGGGTAATAAGGGCTCCACCTCGAATACATCGCACATCGAGCACACTAAGGGTATTGCCACCCTTAGGAGCGGCAAAACGGTTGACAACAAAGTTATGAGACCATTACCGGATCCGCCCATTCACACTAAATCCCAAGGCAAAGCAGTTGCCACTGAGGACGTGCCATTGCACGGTCCCGCTAACATAGACGATGACATCCCCAAAGAGGGAGATGAGCCTATTGTTGTGAAGGGCACAATTTGTCCCATACCAGCACCTTTTCCTCAACGGCTTAAGGTAAAGCCCACAAAAGCCTCAGAAGAGGGGTTTCTCGAGTTATTTAAGTAAGTGAACATGAACATCCCCCTCCTTAAAGCAATCGAATATGTGCCCAATAATGCCAAGTTTATCAAAGACTTGTGTACGGTCAAAAGGAGACAAAATGTGCACACAAAGGCGTACATGGCTGCCCAAGCTAGTGCTATCATAACTAATGAACTAGCCCCAAAATTCAAAGATCCGGATTGCCCCACCATTTTATGCGTAATTGGGGAGACTATAATTGATCGCGCCCTCCTCGATTCAGGAGCAAGTGTAAACTTGCTTCCTTGTTCGGTATATCTCGAGTTAAAGCTCGGTGATATTAAATCAACTCCTGTCACGTTACAACTAGCCGACCGTTCGACTAGGATACCTAGAGGAGTTGTAGAGGACGTGATTATCCAAGTTGATTCTTTCTACTACCCAGTAGATTTTATCATCTTGGACAATCAACCCGTACCTAACGGGAGTGCACAAATCCCAATCATTCTTGGGTGATCGCTTCTCACCATCGTGAATGCGAACATCAATTGCAGAAATGAGGTGATGAAACTTTCATTTGGGAACATGACGGTCGAGGTCAATGTGTTTAACCTCCTCAAGCAACCCTAATTTTGCAATGAGAGTGAGGAAGCGGTTGAAACTGTGGCTTGCATCGACACTATTGTACAAGAGTATTTTGACCTCTCCCATTTTCATGATCCATTGGAGGCAATTCTTGCTAACTCCTTGGAAATCGATTTGCTCCCCGACAATAAGGGATATGAATATTCCCTTTATGCAAATTATTTTTCATTGAATGGGGAGTTAATGGACATGTGTAATTCCCTCGAGCACTTTGAGGAGGTGAATGAAGGTATGGATGGTAATAACATAGATGGTGATGGTGGAAGTGACCTCACGCATGATGAAAGCGACGGGGTTAACAAAGACTCGATGTGGATATCCCACTTTGAGAAACTACCCCCACATGACTCTTTTCCTTTCCCATCGAGTGTTTCGATGCCCAACCTCGAGCTCAAAACCTTGCCAAAGGAGCTCAAGTATGCTTTCCTAGGCGGTGAGAACACGTTTTCGGTGATTATAGCAGCAAACTTTGACAATTGTCAAGAGGAGGCTTTACTTGAGGTGTTGAGAAAATATAAGAGTGCTATAGGATGGTGCATTTATAACTTAAAAGGGATCAATCCCTCCATTTTCACTCGTAGCATTTACTTAGAGGAAGATGCCAAACCTACCCGTCAAATGCAAAGACGGTTGAACCCGGTTATGAGTAAGGTGGTGATGGCAGAGGTGATCAAATTGTTATATGTGGGGATAATCTACCCCATTTTTGATAGTGAGTGGGTGAGCCCGACACAAGTCGTACCAAAGAAATCGGGTGTCACTGTTGTTGAGAGTGCCGAGGGTGACCTTTTACCCTCGCGCATTCCGATCGGCTACCGTGTTTGCATTGATTATAGAAAGCTTAACGCAATCACAAGGAAAGACCACTTTCCATTACCCTTCCTTGACCAAATTATAGAATAGGTAGCCGGATATAGGTATTACTGTTTTCTTGATGGATATTCGGGGTACAATAAAATCGAAATAGCCCCCGAAGATCAAGAGAAAACCACGTTCACTTGCCCTTATGACACTTTTGCCTTCCGGAGAATGTTGTTTGGTCTTTGCAACGCACCGACAACGTTTCAATGGTGCATGTTTAGCATATTCAGTGACATAGTGGAAGACATTATAGAAGTCTTCATGGATGACTTTAGTGTCTTTGGTAAAACGTATGAGGATTGCCTAGCCAATCTTAAAAGAGTGCTAGAGAGGTGTATTGAGAATAACCTTATTTTCAATTGGGAGAAGTGTCACTTCATGGTGACACGAGGGATAGTTTTGGACCATATCGTCTCCAACGACGGTATTCAAGTTGACAAGGCTAAAACTGAAGTTATAGCCAACCTTCCCGCTCTGAAAAACCTCAAGGATGTAAGGTCCTTTCTTGGTCACGCCGATTTCTACCGATATTTTATTCAGGATTTTAGCTCGATCGCACGCCCCATGTGCGCTCTTCTTGCTAAAGATGCTCCGTTTCTGTGGAGTAATTCGTGCCAAGAATCATTCGATAAATTGAAATCAATGTTGACCACCGCCCCTATCATGCAAGCGCCCGATTGGACCCTTCCATTCGAGCTTATGTGCGACGCAAGTGATTATGTCGTGGAGGCGATGCTTGGTCAGAGGAGGGATAAAAAATCGCACGTGATTTCCAATGCTAGTCACACGCTAGACAGTGCACAAATGAACTACTCCACCACGGAGAAAGAGCTACTAGCAATAGTATTCGCGTTGGATAAATTCCGGGCGTACTTGGTTGGATCACCCATTGTGTGTTTCACCGACCATGCCGCACTTAAGTACCTTCTTTCTAAGAAGGATGCGAAAAGTAGGCTCATTCGTTGGGTTCTCCTCCTCCAAGAGTTTGACCTCTCTATCAAAGATAAAAAAGGGGTGGAGAATGTAGTTACGGATCACTTATCCCGACTTACATTCGATCATGATCATATTGACCCCATCCCTATCCGAGAGTGCTTATCGGATGAGCAACTCATGGTCGTTGCTACATTGCCATGGTTTGTTGATATCGCCAATCTCCTTGTCACCGAGGCCTACCCACCACACTTTTCGACTAAGGATAAGGAGAGACTTTCTATGGTGGCCCGATCATTTTTCATAGATGACCCATACATGTACAAGCTATGTCCGGGCCAAATCATACGCAAGTGTGTCCCAAATGATGAGATCGCAAATGTCTTGTTGTTTTATCACGACGGTGCATGTGGGGGACACTTTTCTTCCCAAAAGGCCGCCCTCAAAGTCTTACAATGCGGTTTCTATTGGCCAATAATCTTTAAAGATGCCCATGCCCTATGTAAAATTTGCGCCCGTTGCCAATCTATTGGGAAGATAACCAAAAGGCACATAATGCCCCTTGCCCCTATTCTCGTAATCGAAATTTTTGATTGTTGGGGAATAGACTTCATGGGTCCTTTCCCAAAGTCCAACCATTTTGAATACATTTTAGTCGCAGTCGACTATGTATCAAAATGGGTGGAGGCCATGCCTACAAGGAATAATACCGCAAAGGTGGTGTTGAAATTCCTCAAAGAGAACATTTTAGCTCGCTTCGGCACACCCAAAGCACTCATAAGCGACCAGGGCGCCCACTTTTGTAATGATATATTTCGCCGCTTGATGTCGCAATATGGGGTAACCCATAAGGTCGCCACCGCTTATCACCCGCAAACCAACGGCCAAGCATTTTTGGCAAACAGGGAGATAAAGGGCATTCTTGAGAAGATTATGGATCCTTTGACCAAGGATTGGTCATACAGGTTAACCGACACGCTTTGTGCGTATCGAACGACCTATAAGACGCACCTCGGAATGTCCCCTTACCGTTTGGTTTATGGGAAATCTTGTCACTTGCCGATTGATCTTGAGCACCGGGCATATTGGGCCGTCAAAAAGCTCAATTTTGACATTAACGAAGGCGGTGACTTTCGTAAGTTCCAACTCAATGAACTTGAGGAGTTGCGGAATGATCAATACAAGAACTCTCGTATCTTCAAGGCAAAAACCAAGGCCTTTCATGATAAAAGGATAGTGCGCAAGCACTTGGAGGTGGGCCACAAAGTCCTACTCTACGACTCTCGCCTCCACCTTTTTCCCAGGAAATTGCAATCCCGGTGGAACGAACCGTTCGTGGTGCAAAAGGTACACGATCACGGTGCCGTTAACATATTGAACCCAAGGACCGAAACCATTTTTAAGGTGAATGAGCAGAGGTTCAAGCCTTTCTTAGAGGGTTTCAATCCCGAGCTTGCTGAAATCCCTCTAGAGCATCCACCCCCTGCGGGCCCCTCGGAGGGTGTCACAACTTAGGCATCGGATTGTCCCTACTTTTTTGGATTGCCTCGCTTCATATTGATTCCGAGGCAATCATACTTATGCACATTCGATTATATATCTATCGCCCCGAGAGCGTCCCGTATTCGAGTAGAGAGATTTCTTTGGTTTTGATGAGATTTTAGTAGAAGGTGAGGAGAAATTGAGAAAAACAGAGTCGCGGTCGACCGGTCAAGGACCAGCGGTCGACCGTTGAAATCCATCCAAGCACACTGTTTCCATTCCCAGGGTAAATTTCAAAGTGCGGTCGATCGGTCCCAAAACCGAGGTCGATCGCTGATTGTTGATCGAGCATACTGTCTCAACACCCAAGTTTAATTTTTAAACGCGGTCGATCGGTCCCTGACCAGCGATCGACCGCACCTCTCAGTTATTTGGCACCAGCCGTTTCATTTCTCCCTCACTTCTCTTTTTATTCTCCCAACTTCTCCCATTCTCTCTTCACCCGAAAATCCCAAAACTTAACCCTAGGTCCTATTTTCTCTCCCCTTTCACCTCCAATACCCTCCTCCATCTTCCAAGGTATGAATCCCACTATTATTTTTATAATGTATTTGCTGATTTTGGGTATTTTTGGGTGTATTTCATGACTCTAGGGTTGATTATTTTTGGGATTATTGGGATAATTTCTGATTTTTTTTATGCTCTCCTCATCTTCACCCACACACACATATTTTCCATTGATTCATTATGTTGCTTGTGTCGCTGAAATGAATGAATATTATTTTGTGTATGTTGTTGCCCCAAATTGAGCCCACACCCATATCTATAAACCTTGCAAACTGATTTTGTTGTTAAAATCCCATTCATGGCAAAATGTTAATGTTTATTCTTGAGATTGCCATGAATGGGGGATCCTTGTTGGTACAAATTTTCCCCACACCCCTGTTTTCCAGTTTTGCACGCCAAGTGTTTGTTCAAATGCCTCAATGATTCTGTTTTCATATCCTGGACATTTTCTTGCTTGCAATTTCATTCCTTGCCATTGCAATTTTAGTTTCAACTACACTGTTGTACTAATTTCTGTTTTACAGGTATAAATGGGCGACGTTGACAAATACAAGTAGTCTCGCTGCGTGCCTCCCAAAGGCATTGATGGGTTCCGTTGTGCCTAAGAAAAGGAGTGGTTTGAGGCATACTTTGCAACTTCGAAATGTCCACTTGTAGTCAACTTGGCGTGGAAAATGGATGACCTCCCCCATCCAGTCATGGCCATTCTTAAGCGTTATAATTGGGACTCTTTTGTGGGAAGCCAGACCACAATCAATGAAGAACTTGTACGCATCTTCTATGCCTCGTTGATCAAATGTAAGGGAGAGAAGGGTGTCTTCGAGGCTTTTGTACGTGGAGTTCGGATCACGTTTCGACGTAAGGACTTGGCCCGATGGATGGGCAATATGGCAGAACCGTTCCCATTTGTGAGCCTCTCTGATGAGGCAACCTTTGACCTGGACATGCTTATCGAGTTTCTATCCCCGGGAGAGGTTTGGACAAAGAAAATGTTTTGATCGGCTACTATAGCAGATTTACCGAAGCTCTTGCACTGTGTCAACGTGCATTGTTTGATGGTGACTAATAACAAATTCGAGGTTCGCCATAAACATGCTATTTTCCCCTACACACTGCTGAAACAGTCGGGAGACATCAACCTCCCTCGATACTTCTTGGAGCAGATGTACTTGGCATCAAAGGAAAAGGCTTGGAACGTCTCCCTTCCGTTGCCCGGTATTATGACCCAGATTTGCCTTCAAGCCAGGTGCCCCGAGTACCCTTGTGACAGAAAAGTGGACCCTAAACCCGTCCTAACCAGAGACAACATCAGGAGGTGTTTGCAGCACTACTGGGGAGAGCCGGCGGTTCAAAAGAGGCCGAGGGTGGTTGTAGAGGATGTGGATGAGGAGACAGAGCTGAGGAGGGTTGAGCAGGGATCAGGACACCAGGGGTCAGGCTAGCACGCTGAGGTGCTTACCGCACTTACTGACGCCCGCTTTGCGACGTTCGAGGCACGACACGAGTGCATACGAGAGGAGACCCAATTGCGGTTGGCGACTTTGGAGTCGCGGTTTGACCAGTATGGGATTTATCAGCTCCAGGACCAGACCGAGCAGCGAGATGAGTTTCACATGGTCCAGGCCATGATGCGTAATCTCTATATCCAGCAGCATAGTCCTGATGTGCCACTTTCGCCGCATTTCCAGAGTCCGTACGACCCGGCTTTTCGGGGTTCGTCCAGTGGTGCGGGTTTCTATACCGTTTTGTGGGTATGGGTGGTTTTTGTGTGGCTGATGATATGTATCATTTTTGGGGGTGATTAAGCGAACTATGTATTTTCTGTTTTACTTTCTTCACACTGATTAAGATGCTTGTATTGAATTCTATGATATTAGTAATGATAATTTAGTCGTTGTTGAATTATCAGATTTTGATGTGTATACATTTTTTCCAAATCCTACGTCCACCATTAATTATCTAGTATCCGCATTTCAACCCCTTTAAACTATTGCGACTCATGGCATGTTTCTTTCTAACTTAATCATTGTGGTACATATTTTTATTTTTCTTATGTTGGTATAGGACGCACGTTGACAACCTCGGACTTCACTCCAAATTGGAGTGATTTATTCTACACCCTCTTTTTCTCACAATGTCTTTTAATTACATTGAGGACAATGTGCGATTCAAGTTAGGGGGTGTGTTTAGGCATCTCAGTTTCTTCGTGTGCTATATATATATATTTATTTATTTAAAACAAAATTCAATAAAATTCCAAAAATATTTTCTTTATTTCTTTTCCCTTTCTTGGGCATTTTGCCCTAGTTTCCCATGATAAACTTAATAATTGCCCTATCCAATTGATAATTCAATGATGAATTTTCTATTTCTTTCATGTTATTAAACTCTAGTCCTTATATTATTCAACATTGGGGATAAATGCATGAATTAAACCTTGAAACGCATGAGCACTTGAGCATATTTTCTAAATCATTCGGTAGGACAATTATAGCTTGGTATCTTGTTGTTGCTTTGTGTACACTAAAAACCTAGTGAGTTTCGTGCTTTTCTTCGTTTCAGAGTGTTTATACATTACTCTTTCTCTTTCTCGAATAACGTATTTTGTTGGCGATCTCATCTTCTTTTCATTGATTGCATATTAATTGATGTATCACATGAGCATGATTTTCAACGGTGTTGAGTCTCGAGAATCACATGAAACTTTAGGAAAGGATCATAGGCCCTCTTTGTTGTTAACCCATATGACCTTAACCTTACCCTTATACATGTCCCTAGTCAACCCCGTTGAGCCCTATTATGACTTTTCTTTTCATCCCAAATCCCCTAACCAACTCCACATTGGAGTTTTACACCATACACATTACCTTTCTTACCTATGCTTGGAATGATATTTGGGATTGAATGATGTTGTGTAGTGTGGGTGCAATTTAAGCATGAAAAGAGTGAGAAAAGAAGAAAGCGTGGTGAAAAAGAGAAGAAAAAGAGAAAGTTGAAAACAAAAGTAAACAAAAGAGAAAGAGAAATTTGTATATGATGTTCATAGTGATTCAATAATCCTTGTTACTCTCTCGATTGATATATTTAATGCGTGTTTGGAAATCATTTTCCAATTTTGAAATTACCCGCCATTTTCCATTATCCCAAGTATTTTCATCTGAACATCTTTCGTATCCGTAAATACATCCTTTCATTTCATTTCCCCCCGACCCCAAACCTACATTACAACCCAATAAAGTCCTATTTGATCCTAGGGTAACGTGATTCAAAGGTCGAACATTAGCGATAATCTGTTTATGTGCATTTCACATTGATTAATATGCGATATCCTTTAATGAGATTGTATTTTTTCACTTTTATATTGCGTTCTTCATCAATGACATGTGCACGACTTAGTTTCCTTTTACAATTACTCTTTATGCCCGCATGTCCCGTGTGTTACATCCTATTTCGAGTGCTTCTATTTGGTGTGATATCCGGAGAGGATTGAGTGGAAGCATGCTTTAATGGTTATCCGGGTTGTAGGCATTTTTACCGAATCAAAACTCCTTACATGTGTATGCACACCACTCACATTTGAGTTTCAATTCCATGCAGTTATTCTTTTAATGTTCATAGTTTTGGATTATTGGGCAGAACCTCTCCTTTGCTTTATTAATAATATGTTGAAATATCTAATTATTGTTGAGTTTGGCATATTGGTTGTTTGGCCATGCATGTTTTGAGAAAATTTGATGTTTGTGGGTATCATCCCTGAAAACCCTTTTCAGACAACACTCGTCCGCTAGGGTACCCTAGCGGTTTAACGGCTTGTTGCATTCGCTAAATGCAACCGTGCGCCCACGAAAGTGGCACTTTTTCTGTGTATATATTGTTGCTATACTTACCGCTCTTTTGTGGCGGGTTTTGTTTTGTTTCATAGCCAGGGACTAGCAATGTCTAAGTTAGGGGGTGTGATTAGTCATAAATATTGTATATCTTGCGCCCGTTAATTATGCATGCACGCACGCTTGCGACCGTTATTTCACGTATTTAAGCTCTTATATTGTATAACCTTTGGTTTCCATATATATATTCTTTGCGAGGTTTATTTGAGCTTTTGTAGGGATTGGAATGCTAAACGGTGCAAGTGTGCGTTATCCGAGAACGTTCAGTGTTTTTACGCAACTTCAGGGGTAATTCTATCATTTCTACATTCGAGCTTTGTGCCTGAACCCTTTACGGATGTTGTAGTTCTTCTTGCCAACTACGCGTAGCCCCCGACGGTTTGTCAATCCGGTTCACGAGGACCAAGTTATGGGCATTTTCCTGAGGCCCCCTGTTGTGTATCAAAAGAGGAGAGATTGCATGATTTTGTAGGACAGGTCGACCGGTCCTAGACCAGCGGTCGATCGGGTTTTCACATTTTGCCTTCGAAGTGAGACAGTGTGCCCTCTCCCTGATCAGCGGTCGACCGGTCCCTTACCAGCGGTCGACCGGTGACTCATTTTCGGCAAAACCCCCGTAGTTTTGGTTTGGTCTTACCACCCTTGTTTTTGTGGTTTTCTTCCACTTAGTATATACTTGAGGTGGTTTGATTTGTTGAAAAGATGTGATTACATTTGTGTGCAAGGAAATATATAGAAGATATTTTGTTGGTTTCTCTCTCTCTCTCTCTTAGGGCTTGATAATTTCCTTGCTATTTTCATCATCAACTTCATTTATTGCAAGTAAAGTTCCTTCCTTGTTGTTTATTGTTGACTATTGGTACAATTTGGTGCAATTAATGTTGTGATTATGTATTGAATGCTTGTTCTCATCATGGTTATTACACTTACTATCAATTTAATGATGTGTTTTGATATGGTTGGTGTTATGAGTAGCTAATCTCCTTAGGTTGGGAGCATAAAACCACCTTGGAGAGTTCATTTCTTGGCTTGTTCAATGATTAAATCCAATAAATGGGTGTGTGGGTTGATATTGGAGTTTCATAGGATTTTATCTTCTCTTATCATGTAAGGGTTGTATTTTAAGACTTAACTCCAACATCAACTCATTTGTCCGATAATATATTGTTACTTTCATCTTATATTGTTGGGTTGACATCCTTCATATAGGATTGTTGATATCGATATCTTATTCCCATTTGATTGTGATTCAATCGGAAGAATCCGTTGAGTTGTGCGTATCCGAGGTGGGGGAATGCTCCTTAACCTTTTGTTAAAGAATCGTTTCATAATCCTGTGTATAAATCTCGCTTGTCCTGTTTCTATTTTGTGTAGCGTTCCATTTATCTTGGTTCGCTTTGGTTCGTTACAACACATAAAACCTAAATCATCTTTTCTTTTATCTTTTATTCTTGTTTATTGATTTTTAACTAAAAGAATATCCTCGGTACTTCATATAATTCCCTGCGGAAATCGACCCCGGTCTTACCGGGCTTTTATTACTTTCGCGATTAGCGTACACTTGCGCTATATAATTTTCTGAGCGAGTCAACCGTGAATAGTCACCTCCTCCGATTACGGGAGATCGTGAAAGCCATCGCGCGCGCACACACACACACATATTAGGGTTCAACAAAAATTAGGGTTCAGATTCAACGAAAATTAGTTTTTTTTTACACTTTTGGTGTTCGAATGTTTTTTTAGTTCGAATGGATTTGATATTATTCAGCTTTAGATACGAACATAAATGCACAAATAAAGAGATTTAAAAAATATACCATATTAAGTTTATAAGATTTGAAATAAGGGTTTGATTTTGAATAAGTAGAGAGAGAACGGAGTAAAGAGAGAGAAAAGAGGGAAAAAATGAAATGTTTTTGAATTTTGATTTATATAATAGGGTTTAAATTCTGTGTGTTGATTTTGGTAGTGTTAAGAAAATATAAAAATATATTTCATAGTGTTTTGAAGTAAGTTGTATTTTGAAAAATATTTTGGGAGCGAGAATATTAAAAACCCTTTGTATCAGAGCATCTATACCGGTGGAGAGCAACTAAAGGTAATATACAAACTTAAAAATGTCAGCTGCCTTTCGTTCACATAAAGCGTATACAGTGTTGAAAGAGGAAATAAGTTCCTACGAACTATATTAATTCGTAGGAAATTCTTACGAATTAATATAGTTTGTAGGAACCCAAATTTAGTTTTTTAATGTGCTAATAATACTTCCTACGAACTTCTAAAGTCCGTGAAAATTCTTACGAAAAAAAGAAGTTCGTAGGAACCCTTACAAACTTCAGAAATTCGTAAGAATCCTTTATAAATTCTCCCACCAATTTATATCTTTACGGAACCTTTATAAATTGAATAACGGAATTTGCTGATTAAACTTCACTGGTGCAGACAGTGTAATTTGTAAAGAGACAAATTTCTTTGACATTTTGCATTTACATTGGAGATGCTCTCAAGAGAAATAGAATTGTTAATCAAGGCAAGCGGTATATTTTGTGAAAGGGGATCAAATCCAAGTAGAAAGAAAGAGAGAGAGAGAGAGAATGTATCATCCCTCTAGAGGCGGCGTTCGTGGTGGTCGAGATCGTAAGTTGTATTTCTTCATTTTTATTTTCTAGGGTTTCTAATTGTGTTTTCATGTTTATCGGAAAACAAACAAAGAAAGAAAGAAACAATTTTTGAAGTAGTTTTAGAGACCGACAACACAACATTGCGATTGCGAGGTGAGGGAAACGTATGTTGGTTCGTTTTGAGGTGTAGAAGACGCCAGGCAAAGGCGGCTTTAAAATTTTCAGTTTTCTATCCTTCCCATAGCATATAAGTGGCTTGCATTTTGGGTGGAACATTTCTCGTTTGGCACGGCATCCATTAGTTGCTCGATTGTCGGAAGGTGGAAGCAAGCTTAGCTTTGTTCAACTAAGGCCAAATCATATGCTCATTTTACATATATTTTTCAATACAATATGGAACACTAGAGATTCTTCATCCTAAAACTAACCAAAGTAAATCCTCCGGAAACTTTATCTTTCTCACTACTTCTTCTTACTCAACCAAAAGAAACAAACAAATTAAACTTCATGAGTGTTGCGTCATTGAACATTTATATATTGACTTTGATTTTTCTTCTCGCACGATCGAGTATCTTTTTTTTACATATATCAATATCTTTTCTTTTGCTGAATATTGAATGATCAAATTGTTAAACATATCTCATTTTGTAAATATATATTTTTGTCATATATTAGTATAAGCTCTTTCTTCTACTCATTTGTCCATTCATAACCATGTGTAATAATAATATATGCTATATATCAACTCTTAGACCATAAGTGATCGTAAATATACAACTTTTGCATGTTTTATAGACTTTGCACCTCATTTCGATCACGCGCGTACCTCTCCTCGTACCTTGCGCTAGTCTCTAAGGGAATTTTGGTGCCTTAATGCGCTTATCTCCTCTGACAACTGTGCCCAATATATAATACATTGCGTAATTACCAAAGCATCATGGTGAGGAGTCCTTACTCCTACTAAGTTCTTAGCGAATATGATATGCTTCGTGTGGTCAACACTCTGCTCGACGATGCTTCCTAATGCTTCGTGTGGTCAACATTCACCGGTACCTTATTTATCTCCATTTGAATCGTGTTCGCTTTGATCGGACAGAGGCTAGTCCCCATGAATGATGGTGAACATGTGACCATACTTCGCATCGTTAGGACGTTGGCCGGTCTTTGGTTGGTAAGGAGTTTTTCCTTGGCTGACTTCCTATTTGTCATTGCCTCGCTTGCACCAATTCTTCCAGGGTTAAACCCTTTATAGGCTTTGACGTTGTCTTCTTTGGTCCTTATTCTTTTGAGCTTCGGTGTGTTTGTTCACTCTATAAGCGCTTTTACCTTGCTATCCATGGCCTTTGTTTTGGCCACCTCATTGATTTCTTACCATGTCGTTTAATTTTGTGTATTTCTCAATTCTAGACATCAAATCATCAATCGTGGTGATTGGTATAAAAATAAGTTATTGGGCATACCGATCTTAAAAAAGGCCACTACCACCTGCTTCGAGCAATCTTCCACTTCATTATAGACCTCCCAATAACCTCGAACCAAGCGTAAGTGTTTCTTGGGATTTCTTTTGGCGTACGAGTAGAGTGTCCATCTTATTAGGGTGAGAATTGCTGGTGATTTTGGCTTAGTCAATTGTTCAAAGCTTTCAACGACCCGATGGTGAGCTATTCAAACCACTTTTATGAGGCATCTCTTGGATTGGTTGCAAAGATTCGACACATGAGTGCCTCATGTTGTTCCATAAAGCCATAGCTTGGTGGTATTAACGAACATGATAAGTGGATCTGTCTTCCCATCACGTCTTGAAACGCGTTGTTGTGAACTTCTTTAGGGGTTTTACTTCTTCCAAGGCATCTATTTGACCAAAGCTCTTCATGCCAATTTCCTTGGGGAAAGAACCCCCACTTAAGTCGTCCGTTTTGTAACACCCTTGATTTTCTAGTATAAGTTGGCCGATTTGATAAGCTGAGAATGGGTAGCATTTAAACAATTTATAGCTAAATGCACTCATAAGAGTAAATGACGTAAACTACACGTCAAAGGCCAAAAAGAAAATAAACACAAACTCTAGAGAGAGAAACTAAGAATTTCTTAAATTAAAAAATGGAGGAACGCCCTCAAATGAGGAGTACATGGGTATTTATATGGGGGAATTACTTGCTAACCAAGTAATTAGCAAAATGACTAAAAAGGACGATCATTAACAAAAATATTCCTAATAAGTCCCAAATATGCTTGAAGACCAATTAAAAGGAATGAAAGGAAATAAAAGAATTAAAATAAAAAGAAAACTAATAACAAATATTAAAATGACTAATATGAACCCATTCCCATTATTCTCTCTGGCTTCAAAACGTTCGTCCTCGAACAAATTGGAGTAGCCCGGGTTGCCCCAACAGGGCTTGCTCACTTTGTGTCCAACCATACCACATGAACAAATAATTTGAAAATATTTTATTAGGGGTAAAAAAACATTTTTTTTGAAAATTTTGGGGGCCTAAATAAAATATTTTTCATCACATTAAAAATTGAAGGCTGCCCACATTTTTCTACCCCAATAAAATCAATTTGTGGCTTATTGCACCTCAACCCAAGTGACTTGTCTTTTAAAATTGGGCCAAGACTAGACAAAGCCCACTTGGGCTGCCCACACTCTTCAAAACATTCAAGGTCCAACACTCCACTTAAAACCCTAGCTCTTTCCTTCTTCTCATTCAAAACCCTAGCAGCCACCTTGCTAAATCCACCCCCTTTACCTGCCACTTCAATCTTTAAAGTCAATGCCGGGGGTCGGACCTCCACCAAGGCTGGTTGGATCTCTTCAGCGGAGGTTGGAGATACTGAGAAGCAATCGTTTTTGTCGGAATGAGGGTTCACAGGTCTATGGAGTTGAACAAGGGTCCGGATCGGGCTGGATTTGGGTTGGAGGGGTTCGGATCTGACCCAAGTGGGCCGGATTGAGTGTGGCTGTGGTCGAAGTGTGCTGGTGATGCCGGAAAAGAGGTTACGAAGGGTGAGGGGTCCCATCTGCTGGTCGGAGGCTGGATCTGGTTGCGAAAGGTGCGACGGAGGCCGAAAATAGTTGGTTCAGGGTCGTAGGGGAGAGAGAGGGTTTGGGCGGCTCCAGAATGAGTGGACAAGTGGTGTTTTTGCTGATTGGAGGGTTTTGGGTGGGGGTTTTGTTTAGATTTGATGTTTGTGAGCACAAATTTAAGGTTCGTGAGGGAACTTTGTAGGTGGTTTGGGTTGGCGTTTTCAGATCTAGTAGGGTGGGTGGTGGCAGAAAAATGAAGGGACAAGGGGGTTGTGACACGAGGTGGTGCTCTCCCATAACGGTGCTTCCTTGCTCTCGGGTCGATGTCCATACACTGTAACAAATTCTTCATCGAAAATTTGATCGTTCACCGTGGTAGGTGGTTGAATTTTTTTTTAGAGAAGAGGTGTATGAAGGTGTCAAATTGTTGTTGTTTTTGTGCTAATTCTTCCAACTTTTGTTTCAATTCTTGATTAATCTCTTCTTGATATTGATTCAATTTCTTCAGGGGCATTGAGAATGTAGTGTACGACTTGTTGATAACCTACACACCGATACATCAATGTTGGAGCGATGCCCGCTCTGATACCAATTTGACGTAAACTACATGTCAAAGGCCCAAAACAAAGCAAACACAAACTCTAAAGCGAGATACTAATAATTTCTTATATTCAAATATGGAGGAATTAGTGCATCATCAAAAATATATATCATCAAAAACTAATAATGTAACATAACAATTTTCACTAAAAATATATATATTAATATCACTAACACTAAAATAGGTGTAATATCACCGAGAGAAATTAGTATATCATCAAATAATTCATTATTTAGTATATGTTGTTGATTAATAATTGTGTACCAAAAAAATATTATAAATATAATTTATTGATTAGTATGCACATATAATAAAATATATATATATATATATGGACGAGAGAGAGAGAGAGAGAGAGAGAGAGAGGATCACAAGTGTACCAAAAGAATGGACTTTTTAATGGACTTAACAAAAAACACTAATAACCCATTAATTTTAATTCCTATAGTTTAATTGGTCCGCGTCAGCGGCACCCGAGACCCATGACCCCACCTTCACCCTCTACCCCCCAACCCCCAACCCCACAACAACAAAAAATCTCTTTCCCCTCCAGATCTGAAAATACCACCCCTGACCAAGTCTGCTATTGAACCATCAAACAACAACCACAAACCACCTTTGCCGGCATCGATCGACCCTTACCGACCTCCGATGAGACCCCTCCATTTATCCCCAACACCCTGACGTCACCCTTCGGAGCACAACCACAAAAACCAACTCGAGACCCTAGGCCTGAGGTAGCCAACATCGAAAGCCCTAAATCTGGGCCTGTTCATGTTTCCCTACCTCCGACGAGTGTTGCTGAGGGTCAATATCCCCATATCCGAACACTCCACCTTCTCCGGCATTAGGAAGCTTTCTTCGACGTTCAGGTGTGCTGAGTTCGGGTATGGAGTTTGCGTGGGTGGGTGGGGGTGGGTAGGGGGTGAAGGTGGGGTCATGGGTCTCGGGTGCTGCTGGCGCGGACCCATTAAATTATAGGAATTAAAATTAATGGGATATTAGTGTTTTTTGTTAAGTCCATTAAAAAGTCCATTCTTTTGGTCCACTTGTGATCCTTCCTCCCTCTCTTTCACTCTCACTCTCTATATATTTATATATAATATATGTTAGCATATAATATTAATCAATATATCTATTTAAATCAATAGATATATTCCTGTAGCATCATAAAGTAATTAATTATTTAGTTTATATTTGATAAAAATTTTGTACGAAAAAATTATATGGAAATATTTTTATCAATTACATAATCAAATTAGTACATATATATATTTATTCCAAGTACAAAATGAATGAATGTAAAGGAATGGCTAAAAACTAATTTATTTAGTAGCATACATATAACAAAATTGGTGCACATATATCTTCAAAATTTGTATATATATACCAAGTGTGTGTGTGTGTACATATATTAAAATAACCAAAAAACAGGATTCGTGATCGAAGAAGATTTTTTTTTTTTGCCTTAATGAGGTGAGGGGATGAGTCGCATGGAGGCGTAAGCCTTTTCTTGGTCTTTGAGGCTTAAGCCTAGGCGATTTTTCCCCACCTCCTCGAGTGATGTTTTAAACATTGGTTTCGACTTCGAAGGTATGCAATTGCAACAAGAATAATGAAGGGTTTTAAAAAGTCGAAAGGAACTCTCAGTGTTTTCAAAAGTTTTCTAACATTTAGCCTTCTTTTTTGTTTTACCACCCACTAACCTGCTCGACTAAACATACAATATTAGAAAAAAGGAGGTAAAGGCACGTTTTTGTAAATGACGGGTCAAATAAGTAAACAAAACAAATCCAACATCACGAATCGTAAACCGAATCGTGAATCAATCCGATTCGTGATTAACCATGTGAATTGGGTGTTTCATTACGATTTCTGAGACCCTTGCGATATTAGGTGTGATTCGAATCGTCTAAGGGCTGAATCGAATTGTATGATTCAAATCATGAATCGTGCGATTTTGACAACTATGGTTCCACTCCTAATGGCTCGCAACAACACATAAATGGGGAAATTGCTACGCCGACACACCATCATATAACCACTTATCACATTACACAAAGGATTTATCCTCATATGTCTCCCTCACACGAGACGGTGGTCTCAAAACACGAAGGATTGGGATATAGACCCATACGCAACCTGCATCACCGGCAAATGACATAATACCTGGTCTCGTGAACAGTTCCATCAAATCCCCACAAATGGATTGCTCATTACTCTACTCGCACCCTGGTATGTTCACACACAATAGCCCCAACATATAACATCCAAAACACGCATAATATAATGATATAAAATCCTACTATAAGGTAGCCTAATCGTTCCCTTAGCTATCCCCGAATCCACATATTGATTTTTGTACGTATATTCACTTATATAATGTCCACACTCTGTTTTATAATAGTCATATTAGTCCTCTCTAAAACATCCTAGAATGGTTTCTAAGGGATTTTAATCAAATCTATCATTATAAGTTTGTTAAAAGAAGTGATCTTAACCTCCAACAATGCTTATTCCTTAAAATAATCATGTTCTTCAATTGGGTTCATTGTAAATCCAATTGTAACCATTTAAATTGCAGATTCGTACAATAGGGTATGATCTAAACATGTGAAACATATATTCATCTAATTTATCTAATAGATTTATAGATTCAAATATGAATTAAAGCATTAATCTAAATCTCCATTATCAACGTAATGATTCGACCCTAATCATAAGATTCAACCTAACTAGGTTCAGGATCATAACATTTAACATAAATAAATTCTAGTTAATAAAGGAAGAAAAACTAAATATTTCTTTCCTGGATTTTCCTCTGTAGCTAGAAGTTTGGTTCTCTTTGTATTATGTTAATTATGAGAGTTGATAACCATATTTTTTTCTTTAATTTTCGCAGTTATATATGGGCCTAACTTAAGAGCCATTAATAAGCCCAAAACACTAACCTCATGCTCCCAAAACTTAGTCCAAAGGGTTAGCCAACCGCTGGGGCCAACTTAATAGACCTAAACACTATTTCGAACCTCTATATTCCCTAGAGTCCGGTCTAACGGTTTATACTCGCAATTCAAAATAATTATCAACACTAATATTAAATTACGAGGTGTTCTTGTATAATTTAATTTTTCCAATTTAAATTTAATTATAACCGGCAACTAATGTTTCCATAAATAACACAACTACCATGCTTACAAGCAATTAAAATTAATATCAAATAACCATTAATTAATTATTTAAAATTAGAGGGTATTACACCATTTAATTATTTATGAATGAAGCTTTGGATTTCATCCCTTCCCCCGAGCCTAGGGGACCAACAAGACTTCTTTCCGTGACGGTCGCTTGCTATGCTGTTGGACGTTCCTTCCTCGACTGCGAGTCTTACTTGCCTGATGTCTAGGAGTCCGAACAACTTTCTGGTGCTTGCGCTTCTTCCTTGGAGATCTCGTTCGACCCTTTTCAGATGGCGCTGAAAACTGTCATTATCTTTTTGACGTTTCCGAGCAACTCTCTCTTACTCGCGTAGGCGCTCCTCATATGCATCAATCATTTGGGAACTTGTTTGGGGTAATGCTGCCCATATCCTCCATTAAATTGGTCATCTCTTGACTCATAACGAGAGCTGTGAGTTTTGAGGAATGCAAAACGTACCTTATCCGTTTCCATGGCAGTGACATATACCCTTTCTCTTGGATATCATGCTAACCGTGATTTTTTTTGGGAGTTAGCTATGGGTTTATGTTCTTGAGATTGATGGCTAATGTGATGGAGAAAACTTGTTCCCCATAGAAGACGCCAATTGTAAGAGAACAAACTCATATATCCAAAATGAGCTATCACACAAGCCAAATAATAGACACAAAATACAATTGAAGGAAACTAATCACATAGAAAGAACTCAGGATGCACGTGGTTCGACAACTTGCATACATCCATAAGGGATATTCTTTTATTAATTAAAGGGAGAAGGTAAGAATACAAATTAACATAAGCTCCACAATATCATGCCACAGCTAGGGGCACTTATTTATATTATTCCAAGTGGAGATCTAAAGTTGGTGGGCTTTATCTCCGATGCTTATCTTATTTGATAGGGGATGTTGGTATATTCGTATCCTCTCACTCGTTCTTATTAATATGAAAGCGTGGATGGCATGCTTCATGCGACGACAATAATCCCCGCTTAGCCGCCTTTGCCTTGGGGCTTCGACCGCTTGATTACAACACGATGATTTTTAAAAATCATAATACTGCAAGTATGCGAAACAAATTTCCCCTTTCATGCTCGATCTACCTGGTGTCGTAGTCATATTGCAAGCCATTGTACGGCATGACAAGGGCAAGCCTTCAAGTTAAGCTTAATTAGGTACGACTGCATGGTCTGGCAAGTCATGCCATGCGACGATAAATATGGGACAACTGTAAAGTCATAAAATCGTTAAGCTAGCAAGCTTGTCGGTAGGGTTGCTGTCCTAAAGCACCTTGGCTGTTCCCTAAGATTTCATGGCTAGCATTGAATGGCAAATGCCGTTCTCAACTCGAGTTGGTTGCGAGATATCGAAAGGTTATGTTGCACTTCAACAACCCTCGCCATCATGTTTCGACTCCAGCACATGATATGAAGATAAGCATCGGGATTGTGGTCCATGTTATTGTAGTGCATCACCGATTAAGAGACCGCTGTGATGGGACATCGCTGGTTCTTGTTGATGAAGGTTTTCGTAGGAATAACAATCGTTTCCCACAGACGACGCCAATTGTGGTGACAAAAATCTCAATACAAACAATAATGAAAGAAAACAATCACCAAAAGGTTAAGAACAAAAAAAAATCACAATCACAACATAATATACGTGGTTCGACAAATTGCCTACGTCCACGGAGAGGTCTACTGTTTTATTAAGTAACTCTCAAGAAGGTTTCTGTTGCATGCCCTTATGCTTCGGGCCAGGGGTACAATATATCTTTTGTTCATTGAGGGTGGTTGTAACACGTTGGGGCTGTATCCCTTGAATATCTCTCCTTGATTTTTGGGGACAGACTCGATCATATCTTCAAATTTAACTGCTAATCATGGCTCAAAATTTGGGTCGGACACTTGATTAATTCTCCTGGGCTTGGCCGGCTACTCTTATGGGCTTGATCGACAATAGGTACGCACAATAACTAAAAAAATAAAAATACCACTAACCATGATTAACAATATGTCAACAAATAATAAAATAAAATTAAAATACTTTTAACTAACTTTAAATGTATTAAATTTTTAAAAGGAATACTCACCTATTTTTACCATATATGAGCAAATTATATATATGTTTTTACTGTAATTTAGGCTAAGAAATAATGGCTAAAGTTTTATTTTTTTACTAACAAATAATGGCTAAAGAATTAGACGTGACATAAATTAATGGCTAACAAATTAATGGCATAAAAAATGGCTAACAAATACACTAAAATGAATAAAAATTATATAAAGTTTGTTATTGTAAAGTAGGGTGAATTATTGGCTGAATTATTATGGCAACATAAATCATTCACAAAAACAATTAATGTCTAACCAAAATTACACTAACCATAGCATTAACTAAAAATTAACAACTTACGAAATATTAAAGAATAAAAATTACCTAATAAAGTAGATAGCTTAGCTGAGAGTTGTAAAATGGTGGTGATGAAATTGAAGAACGGATGGGGTTAATATTTGTAGTGGTAAAATATTTAACGGGTTTGTTGGGTGGTTGGTTGGGGTTAATAAATTTGGGATCCTTATTTAATAAACATGAGTATGTGGGAAGAAAGTAAAAAATAACTAATTCCTTAAACAAAACATGTTTTTCCGCCTAAGGAATAGTGCACAAATCCTTAGGCGAAACATGATCTTCCGCGGTAGTTTTTTGGTTTTTAAACGACGTCGTTTCGGGTTGATCATAGTGTATATTTGCACTACATGTAGCATTTTTCTTATTTATTAGCGGGTATATTTGGGCTAACAATGTGTATTTTTGCACTACCCATAAGGGTTGCTCTAATTTCTTAAGCTGTTTAACTCATTAAATTTAGGGCAATTTACAATTAGGTCCCTTGTTCACAATTTTTAAACATTTAAGGCCAATTTACTATTAGGTCCACTTGTAATGCCACTAGCGTGGACTTCTACAAGAAGAGAATTAGTGGACCTAAGTGTTTAAAACTTGTCAAAATTCCTTTAGTGTTTAAAATTTGTTTGCGAGGGACCTAAGAGAACTTTCCCCTTAAATTTATATATCATGATGCTTACTTTCCTCTTACCATGCACAACCTTTAACAAAACCATCCATTTATATTGTTTATGCTTAAACACGCACATATATACTTACATCCTTTCATATTGTTTGTGCTTTAAGACACGCACATCCTTTCATATTGTTTGTGCTTTAACACACGCACACACACACGCGCGCGCGCGCGCACACACACACACACACACACACACACACATATATATATATATGTGCATATATATTGTTTGATTTCTTTTAACTATATTTTTTTTGTATACAAAAAATTTATATTAACATATTTTTTTTTGGTATCATTTATGCAAGTGCTTAGGAAGTGTCGGCCATGTCTTTGAAGTGATGAGCTCTGTACTTTAAATTATAGACACATTCAACTAGTTTGTTTTTGCCAGTGTGTGTGTAAAGTATTGGTGTCTAATACTTGATTGACACCGCACATCTTATTGGCCGTACTTCTTTGGCTAACAACCAACTTCCTAATCAAAACATTATAGAACTTCCCTATAAATTTATACATGGGTTTTGGGTTTGCGCCTTCACCTAACTTACGTAGGGATATTCTTGCCTCTAATGATCATCCGAATCCCTTCTCCTCTTTAAGGAAGCAGCGTGGAGAAGAGAAACTTGTTTGACATAACTTATCTCCAACATATATGGTACCAATATTTTATTTATGATCTGATCTCAAATTTGCTTGAGGTTCTTGACTGCTAATAAATGTTTGTACTCATCTTCAAAGTTTTCATACAATGCTTTTGCAACTTCATTCATTTGCACATTAGGCTTTCTTGTGTGTTTTTCTTCTTACTGAAAAAGAAAAATTAGTTGATATATTATCTGCTGTGACGCGCAGAATTTAGCTGGGACGATGTGAAGGTTGATAAACATAGAGAAAATTATCTAGGTCACAGTCTCAAGGCACCTGTTGGAAGATGGCAGAAAGGTATTATCTTGTTATTCTTGAATGTAAATTTTTTTTGACTTGAAAGATCGACTGACATCCGTCTCCTGAGCATGGAGTCTGATGGGCTTTTTGCTTCATTAACTGAGAACAGATGAGCTTCAAAATTTTTGTGCTATGTTTATGGATTGCAGTCATGAAGCCATGATGAACCTCTGATTGCATAATGTTCCTAAGTTAGTTATTATAATCAAATGTAAAAATTTTGTTCTTACATTTTTTTGGATTAGAAAATTCTAAAGAGTACCAAGGGGCGTAAACAAATGCACACGTGTATGTGGAGTTTGCAAAATGATTTTTGTAGGCTTGGCAATGTCACTCGTGTATCTGTTCAGCTTGGTGTGGCAAATATGTTTTAGCACTCATGCTTATCTTTATGGCTCAAAGTCTCGGTCAAAATCGAGTCTAGGTATCGCTTGGCACCGAAACGAGTTTGAGAGCCACGAATCGTAAGCTAGAAGAAATAGTGTTAATTCAACCTAAACTTGTTTGTTTTTAGTGCAATTTGCCTCCTTTGGTTATGGACGTTATAATCACTGAAATGTATTGATAGTCATATATATTTAATATAGATATATAATTATACATATATATATATATATATATATATATATATATATATTGTAATTTTCTTTCTATTTATAAATTCTTTTTCAATTATTTTTTTTGAAAATCCCGCGCTTATAGAATCATCTAAATGATCTATATTACTGTGCTTAATTTTTTTTGAACTTTTTATGTTTATATATATATATATATATATATATATATATATATATATTCATAAATTGGGTTCTATAAATCGTTTGAGTATCGGGGGAGGGATGCTTTTTAGATGCCTTTTATACGAAGCTTTTGTTCTCATGTCTGGAAACAAGGACCTGCTGTTAGCATCCCAGATTACGATTTCAAGAGCCATAAGAACACTTAAAGAACACATGGTACTAAGCCGCATTTGTCAAGTTGAATTTTTTTAGTGCACGAGTTGTGGATTATATTATCTTTATCTAAGCTTATTGCATAAATTATAAGCACTACAATGTCAACTTCTAAAGAAAGCAGTTTTGATTGATTGAACGCTATTGACTCCACCTCTTGCATGTGCAATCTAAACTAACCTCTGTTCTTTGCGACTGCTCATCTTAGCTCTCTCTCTCTCTCTCTCTATCCTCTTCTTACCTTTTACTTCCTATCCCTCTCCCCCCTTATTTTCTTCTCTTCGTCCTTTCTTTTCCCCTTTTCGACACGCAGTCTGTGAACTTGCACAAATAGCTATATTATATAGGATTCGTTTTATATGTTTTCCAATGAGATCATAAAAGAAGTAGATTGGCAAGAATCCAGCGGAATAATTTAAAAAAGAGTTCCCCAGAGAGTGAACTCCGGGAGAGTAGAGTCAAAATTAATAGGGCAATTTACATTTAGGTCCCTTATTTATAATTTTTAAGCATTTAAGGACAATTTGCTATTAGGTCCATTTGGTATGTCACTAGCTTGGACTTCTACAAGAAGAGAATTAATGGACCTAAGTGTTTAAAATTTGTCAAAATTCCTTAAATGTTTAAAATTTGTTTGCAAGGGACCTAAGAGTACTTTCCCCAAATTAATATAATATGAGAAAATATTATAAAGTAGTCAAAATGAATGAACACGTTCAATAAATTCAATAAAAAAAATATTTCTTCTTCCCTGTTTCTTTTTTTTTCTTACGACACTATAATCAAATCTGGATTCTCGGATTTTTCGAACAAAACAGGATATAGTATGTGGAGATTGTGCACTTGTATTTCAGAAGGCAAGGAATAAAGGAGGACCCTCATCATCACTAATGTTGTGGATGCCAAAATCACACACTGAGTAATGACGCATAATGAACTCGTGGGAACAAAGATTGAACGGGAGGAAATGATGGTATGCCATAGGGAAAGGGCAGGGGATTAAAGGACCAAGATTGTGAAAGCTTTGTGTACGTCCTTCAACATCAGAGCCTGTCTAATTCTGTTTCAACCGGATAAGGCAGTGATTTTCACTAATGATGTAAGTGCGTTAATACATTTGAAAATAAACAAATTATTTTCTTTGAAGTACCATATAAAATCATAATGCAAAACTGAAGAAAAGAGATAGCACAATTGAACCAAATTAAAGTTTTCACAGTGGGTGGGTGGTTATACAAGGTGTACCTTTTGAACTCTGGAGTCGAGACGTGTTTGAGGAAAATGGTGATTTTGTGGTGGTTCGGTGGATATTCATCCAAGTTTAAAGGGTTTTTGAATTTTTCAGATGCAAAGACCTTGTGAAAGGGAATGGGTCAGGGTTAGAATTGGCGAGTTCGCTTTGACAAGAGAATGATGCCTTTGACAAGGAGAATTTGCAGTGGGGTTACATTGCAGTTTCAGTTGGAGATAGGTATGGAAGGAGTGTCGAGTGGAAAAATTCATTAAAGATTTCATAAGTGGGTCAAACTTTCCGATGTCCCTCTTCGACGCTAAGGGAGGGGTGGGAGCAGCTTGCATGGTTCCGATCAAATCTATTAACTTTGGTGATGCGGATGATGAAGTGAAACAGTCTACTTACATGGTTGGGTCCATGCATGTGAGGATACGTGGTTAACGAAGTTTTTTGCGAGGCTTCGGAGGGCGAAGATGTTGAATCTTCTCCATTTCAAAATTGGCGACTAAGGGTGACATTATTGAAAAAGAGAAGGATTTTAGATTTCTTTACAGCAGGAAATAGCAGGAAATGAAAGGGGTCATTATCTCTGGAGAAGAGGTCAAGCATGAAAGTATCATTAGGTTTGAATTTTGATGATTCCAAAAAAGAGTTAAATGAAGCCACATATGAGGATTTGATAGCGGATGGGTCCTTTGTTGAAATTGGCGATTTTATGTCCATGCTGAACCAGGAACGTCTTTTGAATAAGGATCATGTGTTCCCTCTCTCTCACTCTTCCCATAAACTCATTCCTTTACATAATGTAGTCTCTTTATCATGTTTCGTTTGAGGGAGGCGTTTCTATGGTGGGGGCTTTATCAGACCCTTTCTTTAGTTTGATTATTTTTGGGAAGTCGAATGGTGTGGTGTGGGATATAAATTGGGATTTCTCTATCGAGTCCTTTCTTCGGCCGGATCTAGGCTCGTTATATGTTTCGGTTTCACCTGCCTTTTAAGTGTCTGGTGGTGCACGTTAGGGACTCTTCTTTTGGGTTGCTTCCAGTTTCAAGGAGTTAGAGTGGGATTTTTAAAAGAATATTGGACATGTTGAATTTAAAAGTTGTCCCGTAAGAAAGTTATTCGATTTTGAAAAAAGGGGTAATGATCCAAAAACAAAATCCAGGTTAAAAGGGAGCTTAAATTTTTTGTTAGGCTTATTAATTATGATAAACATTGTGTGAGGAAGAATTGCAAAGGGGGCAAGATCTCTTATAATTGAAGATAATTTCCAGGAATATGAGAGGATTGGGATTGAAGAAAAAAAATAAAAAGTAGTCAAAGACTTTTTTGTTGAAAGAGAAACTGGGCATTACGTTTTTTCAAGAAACAAAAAAAAAAAATTGAAAGGAAGTTGGTTGTCGGACTTTAGGGCGATACATTAGCCTTTTATTTTTATTTTTTAGGGTAATAGTTATTGGTCTGAGATATTAGATTCATCAATGTAGTGAGTGGCTCATGGGGAGCTATTCGTTGTTAGAGACGGTGAGGAAAGAATTATTGAAGGAGTTGGCCGGGTTGTAAGGCCTTTGTGGTCTTAACTGACATATGTATGGCGGGTTAAGGAATATTGGGTTGTGTAACGGGAGATTTGCATGGTCTAATATGAGAGATTAGTTGTTTGTTGTAGATAGAATAGGATTTTGTTTTGGAGGGGTGGCGATTCTCTAGGGCTAGTCAAGAATTGGGTTTTCGAAAGCGTAGTGGGTTGGGGACCATCACCATTTAAGTTTGAAAAGATGTGGTTGGATCATAAGGATTTTCAAATAATGTTAAACATGGGGGAATGAATGTTAAACGCAAATGGCGAGAGGGCTATTGAATTCATGAATTCATTGAAAACCATGAAAGCAAATTGAGAGTGTGGAATAAGGAAGTCTTCGGGGATATAAGACTTGAGAAAACTGTTATGAGGGAAAAGATAAAAATATTGGTAAAAAAGAAGAATTGGAGTTAATTGATGAAACAATGGGAAAGGAGATAATTGATTTAATAAATAATATCAAAAAGTTAATCTCAAGTGGGGAGAGATCATGGAATCAAAAGGCAAAAGTTAATAGATGAGTCGGGTAACAATTCTATACTTTTCACCGATTTGTGAGTGCGCAAAAAAACAAGAATGTGATTACCAAGATTGAGAGGGAGAATGGGGTGTTGATCTTTGAGGACAGAGAAATTGAGGAAGGGGTTCTTAATTTTTACAGAAATCTTTACTTTAAAGGTAGTAAGCGAGAGTGGGAATTGGAGGGGAATGGATCCCCATTGAGTTACCAATAGCCGAGTGGCTTGAAATGCCTTTTGAGGAGGAGATGAGATTGAGCAAATTGTTTTGAAATGCAATGGCGATATGACTCCGGGACTAAATGGTTTCTCCTTGTCTCTTTAGACAGAATATTGGGATGCTGTGAGAGGAGTGAAAGGAGATTTGATGAAATTTTCTATTGGATTAAGATGGTTTCGGGGATACCATGTTGTTCGCTCAATGAGCTTTTGTCAAGTGACGTCAAATTCTAGATCTTGTGTTTGTTGCGAACGAGCTTGCCAAGCATTATAGAGCTTTAAAGAGCACGTTCTCTCATTTTTGCTTATAACTTCAAGTTTGCCCTTTTTAATGTCAATGACTCCGCATACGACTCACGAAAGGCTACTTGGAGTTCGCTCGCCTCCTCTTCTTCATTCTCACTCTCTTCTCCACTTTCTTTACCATCAAACTCATGGGATTCACAAACAGTGGCCTCAGAAGTGTCATGTATTAATTTATCCTCAACGGAAGACCTTCACTATCGCTCACATGACGAGCCGTGAACGTGGTAAAATTGCGCTCAATGGGGGAATCGGGTCCCTCTTCCAGTTTACTGTCATTAAGGGTGGCATTATATGAAATAGGTCTCTTGCCCTCTTTCTTCAGTATAGTGGGACACTCGAATGCCGTATGGCGATAACTCTCACAACCATAACATCTATTTGACTCGTCCCTATTAAGGTCCTCATTACTATTTTTAGGGAATTTCTCGGCTTTATTATGTTTAGACTTCTCAAACTTCTTATAATCATTTTTAAGTTTCTCTTTATTAATCTTGAGAAATTTTCTTTACATCCTTGCAAACAAAGCCATATCTTTTGAGTCAATCTCAAACTCATCATCCGAAACCGATGTTTCCTCCTTCTGGGCTTTCAAAGCTATGCCCTTATCTTTGTTCTTCTCAGCCTTTGAGGGAAACATGTCAAGTTCATAGGTTTGTAAGTCACCTACAAGCTCTTCAAGTTTCATAGAGTCTAAAGTGCCTAAAGAATTTAAAACGGTCACCTTTGTAGTAAATCTATCGGGTAAAGACCTCAAAATCTTCTTTACGACACGGTTGTCGGGTATGCTTTTTCCCAAATTAAAACATGAATTCACAATATCGGACAATCTCGCATAGAATTCATCGAAAGTCTCACTTTCTAATATCTTTATGGTTTCAAATTGAGTGGTGAGATTTTGGAGTTTAGAAGCTTTAATGACACTTGTACCTTTATGGGTGAGTTGAAGAATATCTCATGCCTCCTTAGACGTTTCGCACGTCATGAAAAAGAGCATTTAAACCTCGAGAATTAAAGTTTGCTAACTTAAGCTCAGTCTCACTCCATCTTTCTACGGGTTTAGGTACACGAACCTCTTCTTCTAGGCATGTTGGTGGGGACCACCCTTTAGTTACCGATTGCCAAACCCGCTCATCTAACGATTTAAGTACCGACCTCATATGCGCTTTTCAATATGCGTAGTTAGAACCATAAAAAATAGGAAATTTTGTAAAAGGTATATTTTCCATATTTTAAACCTAAACAAAAATGAACAAAAAAGGATCTTAACGCAATAATTTAGCGTTCCCGCTCTGATACTACTTGTAAAGGTTAAAATGCTCTGATACCACTTGCAAGGAATTATGTGTCAAATTTTTATATTCAAATTGGGATGGTTCACACAATACACCAACTTTTAAAATTCTTTCAAAATAGTCAAATTGCAATTTCTTCAAAATTAAGATATAAACAAATTAAACTAAACATATTTAAATTTCCACTTAAACAAGAATTAATTCAAGTTCTAACTTTGCCAAACAAACCAAGCATGAATATTTTCAAATTAAATTAGTTGACTCGAATTAAACTAAAATTACCCAAATTTAAGCTAGCACCCATTTACACAAAAGTTGTGATCAAACCAAATTTTATCTTTTAAACCTAAGCATGCATTAGGTGATTTTTGTAAGAGAAAATAAACACACAACCACAAGACCGCGATGTACGAGGAAAACCCACAACGGGAAAAACCTCGGACGGCCCATTCACAAGTCCACTAGGTATGGTTTTACAAACGATACGACAAAAGACTGACTTCCTCAACCTGGCTTCCCCTTAAGCCTTGACGCTTCTTCGTTCTTCTACCTCCGCCTAGTCGACAACTCCGGAATCCACCTTCGTCTCGGAATCCACCGATGGGGCACAACTACCGTCAATCACACACGAAGCCCTCCTCCGTATGCACACCACGAATCAACAATCGGAATCCTCCATAGGAAACTATCTCCTTTTGGGGTAGAGAATAAAACTCGGTGCCAACAAGATGATCTCAAACAAATATATATATTGGAACTTTGATCAAAGTAAACTATGGGTGTAAACTTGGTGTTTTGATGGAAATTAAACCATTAAAGATTAAGAACACAAAATGGGACTTTTGGATAAATGATTTTTCTCTTAAAGTATGTTGGAAAAACTCTCAAAAGTATGTGTAAAAACTCATTCCCGAACTGCTTAAAACGGGCAAGAAGAAAGTGGGGTTAGTGGGAAGTTTCTTAGAAAACTGACGAAAAACTGCCTGAAAACGCAGGTCGTTCGAACGACTTCGTTCTAACGAGAAAAGAGAACAAAACAGTAGAATCTCGTTCAAACCAGTTCGTTCGAACGATGACGTTCTAACAACATTTCTAACGAGAAAATAGAGAAATAGAAACGAATCTCATTAGAATGTTCGTTCGAACGACCTGGGAATCTCGTTCGAATGAGATCCCAATTTGGTTCGAACGACTTTTCAGAAAAACGAAATTTGCTTTTAAAACCCAAAATTTTATTGTAAGATTTAAAAAGTTTTTTTGAGAAAAATATAAAGCCGTTTTGACAAAAGCTTTATAAAAAGACACCCATAAAAATATCCAAGTCTCTCTATATATTAAATGCATTCATACCTTTCGAGACTTTGGACAAATTGAAGTGTTGATGACGATAAACATAACACGAAAACCGTCACTGATGATATCTCCACTTTAGGCTTGGCCGCTCCGGCTTCAACTCAATCGTCATAAGCTTGAAAGAACACAACAAACTTTTATCCTATGACTCAATTAGTTTTGACCGGAATTAAGCCAACACTAACAAATTGACTCAATTGGAAATTTGTCCTTACAATATCGGTGATATATCGACCGAGGTGGTATAAGTTGCTAAGCATCGATCTCTTTTTCTCAACTTCTAAATCACTCAATTGAGCCTCGATTTTACATCCATGTCACGATCGGAGCAATTGTTTTCATTTCGGTACGGGATATATAATGTTTCGTGGTCGCCAATCGTGTTTTTTGGTTAAGTCTCTCATTTCTTTTCTTGTAGTGTTACAAAAGAGGTTATCTCCCATTTAACCTTCTTTTTTGTATTTACTTAATTTGTATTAAAATGTATCAATATTCATCAATACTTTAAGTTTATGATTATTTACATTATATATATATATATATATATATATATCCTTAATCAGTAATTGGTACTATTATAACGTTCACGAAGAATATATTACAATAAATACATTGATTTAGACAATGTCATGCATATTAAATGATGATTCGGTATAAACAATTAGGCAATGATATGCATACTAAATGTAATTCTGTACTTGTCTAATTGAGCCATACTATTATTCTAATTTTTCTGAACTTATACTAAATGTAATTCTGTACTTGTCTAATTGAGCCATACTATTATTCTAATTTTTCTGAACTTTTCATTATTTTTTTCAAATTTTTTTGAGTTCTTTTAATAGTGTATAGTTGTGTCTCGCCCGAGACTGAGACTGATACCGAATAAAAAATTGAGCGTTCGAGTCATAGACCGATACCACGACTTTGAACCATGGTTGTGGATGAGTTCGTACCTATATTGAGATATTGAGCAAATACACCTCTCAACTATGTGTCTGGAGCTATGGAGCTAACAGTACTTTGAGAAAATAGTTGATGGGGAACGAAAAGGGATTGGATGAGGATTTATTTGCTATTTTATTTATTTATTATATTTAATATATTAGGATATTTCTTAGTATTTATCTTGTATTAATTATCCTTTATTATTTATCTTTAGTAATTAGCTTTTAGTATTATCTTTAGTAGTTATCTCTTAGTAGGAATCTTAGCCTATAAATAATTGTAACTATCAATATTGAGGGGAGACTTGAATGGATAAAAAATTGAGTACAACATATTTTAGTTTGATAATTAGTTGTGTAGTTTAATTTTTCTCTTTGATGCTCATTCTTGGAGCATTTCTGTTTCTTTTCATCAATTTCGTGTAGGCCATTCTTCTGTCACATTAGTTGCAGCTCATATTCTCATTTTCTTGTCAAGGTATGCATACTCCTTTTAGTTAATTATGACCATTATACTCTTCACTGATAAATTAATAACAATTTTTTTGAAGGGTCCATAAATTTTATTTTCATTTTGTTTTTTGCACCTAAATAAAAAATAAATAATGAAATCATTTGCCTAATTTATTTTATTTATGACTTTTTGAGTTTGTTTTCACTTGTCGATAGTCAACCATGAGTATATATGATCCTTATGCTTACCGCACCCCACCCCCTACACGAACAATGCCATACATTTTCCTCCCATCACTATCTAGACGATCATAGCTATGCCTAACCCCCTTACCCACTCCCTATACTTCTTTCCATTCAACACACGTGCAAGCACCTCCTACTTTTGGTGGTGATTCTAATGTGTTGTTAGAATGGCTAGAGGAGATGGATGATTATTTTTCATGGTTAGGTGAGACTGGGTGACAATTCGCTTATATAGCCAAAGAACAAGTAGTGAGGTTCGCCAAGCGTCATTGGCGATCATTTCGTTAAGGTAGAGTCATTTGGATCAAATCCTTTATCACCATATGGACTGAAATGAAACACCATTTAAAGGTGAGATATTTACCCACTTTTTATGGAGATCCTTTATTATGCCCAATGAGATGCACTTTTACAAGACTTTTGTGGTGTGTCTCATTATTTTGAACAATTTAAATATCTCACGAAATTATGTGACACGAGGGAGAACCTAAAGGATACCATTGATAAATTTATTACGGGTTTAAATTCTTATATCATAGTGAAACTTAAACGGTCCAATCCTAAAACTTTGGAACAAGCCTATTTTGATGCGTTAGAGGTTGAAAACTCCAAGTAATGGCAGGGAAATGCCTCCTCAAGTTAGTGAGATGAACCGTCATGAAACAATTCATAATGAGGGATCTAATAACGTTGCATCATTCGTTATTAGGGATTGAAATATGCCTAGTTATGATCACATTTCCGGTCAATCATCGCACGCCACTAGTTATGACGGAGACAATAACTCATCCTCGAAACAAGGCATTCGGGACCTTCAACAGGGCAGATTCAATGTTTAAAAAGGCGAAAGGCCAGGCGTTTTGGTCGAGGCGCTTGAGGCGTAAGCCTCACCGAAAAGGAAAAAATAAATAAAAAGTCTAATAAATTCATAAAAAACAGTGGACAAAACATAATTTTTATACAAAAAAACAGCAACTTTATTGAAAAAAATTAAAAAACCAGAAACCTTTTAAAGTTATTTCAACAAATTAGTAGCCCTTTTAAGTTATTTCAACAAATTAGTAGCCTTTTTAAGTTAAAAAAACAATTTTTTTTACACAACACAGTTATTAAAACTCAAATATAGTGAAAAACAGTTAAAAAAAACAAATTACAATTATTTAAAACAATATTTATAATTAAAATATAGTTTCAAACAGTTATTTAAAAAAATTAGTAATTTTTTTAAGTTAAAAAAACAATTTTTTTAAACAAACACTGATTAAAACTCAAGTATAGTGAAAAACAGTGAAAAAAACAAATAACTGTTATTTAAAACTAAATTTATAATAAAAAAATAGTTTTAAACAGTTATCTCAAACAAATAAATAAGTTATGAAAATATGTCCAGCGTGCTTACTAAGGGCAGACGAAGGCCGGAAAATGAAAACCGAGAGTCGGATTGGAACAAATCAACGCCGGAATGAACGAATCAAGGAAGGAATGATCAAATCAAGGCCGTAAGGAAGAAACGATGGCTGCTGCAACGTTTTTTTGACTTGGGGCGTACGATAAAATGAGGGGATATGATAAAAGTTTTTTTTTTTTAAAGTTAAAGCCTCGGTTATACTTAACTTCTTCTCTTTTTTTTTAACCCCCAAAACAGAGGCGTACGCCTCACAGCCTCGAGGCGTACAACCTCAAGGCGCTACGCCTCAAGCAACAAAGGCGGTAGCCTCACCTGTTACACATGAGGCTTAAGCCTCGAGGCTTTTTTCCTCCGCCTCGAGGCGTACGCCTCGGGCGCCTTTTTAAACATTGGCCAGATTACGTGACTTTCTCGATAAAAGTTGTTCAAATGTCCTCGAACACTCCTCGACTACCACCCGAATCTCGTAAAGAAGAGACCGAACAACTTAGTAGGTTGCCTATCCATCCAGATATTAGTGGTAAGAGTCACGCAATCTCGAACACGAGTGAGTACGTGCTAGAGAAATATTATTTTCATCTAGTCAACCACTAAACACTTCCACTTAAGAGTATCATGACTACATGAATAATATTCATGTTGTGTCGATATGTTTTTCTCACCCATAAAGCTAAAAAGTCAAAGTTGATGGTTGAATTATCACCCCTTGTGGCAATGACGAGCACCATGTTGACTTAATATGCGTTGACAATGTTGATATAGACAAAGATTCTCAGTATACTACGGAGGGATCTTTGCATAATATTGCAACTTCAACATCCTCTCCCGCACTTATTACGAATGTCTCTTTGCTTAATGATAAATATTTGATTGATCTTGTTATTAAACTATATCCTTTGGATACTATTGAGGTTGTCCATTCACCTAGTTCTTTTCCTTTTAAACAAATTCTATTGATGATGTTCTCAACTACTTTAGTCATCAGGGTCTTATTGTTACTCAATTGTTACCCGAGTCACAAAATTTATCTCCATCCAAAATTTTGAAATTTACATTTAATGGACTTATTCTTGCTATTCTCGAGTACGCACTTAATGCATATTTCATAGATTTATCATTTAATTTAAATACTGGTCCAATAATTTTAAGGAGGGCTTGCTACTTTTACCGAGATATGTTGGAGTCTCCTATTGTGATGACCTATGAAGCACGTGTAACACCCCGCATGCCCGGGGAGAGCGACCGAAGCGCTACTGCGATAAAATAAATTCAAATCCACAAGTAACAAGGTATAGAGCATCTAAATCCCACAATAAAACAAGAGAAACCACTAATCTCAATCTTCAAATAAATACAACAAAAGTCTCTCGAAAAAACAACTATCTATCTTGAAACAAAATAAATCTCCAATTTACATCAAAATAAATACAAATCTTCTCTCTCGAATATTCTTCTCAAAATAATCCTCGCAAAAATCGTCCCAAGTGGTCCATAGCTCTCAAATCCACGCTAACCTGCTAACTAAAAGAAAATATGGGGAAGTACACAATACGACAGGAAAGATGCTCAACAAATATTAACAGGGAATAAAGCGTAACAATACGAGTACGAATATTAAAATTAAATGCGAATCTCATAAGCATTTTTATCAATATAATTTCTCAACACATTAATCCGAGTCACCAGGTCTCACCATACCGCGCCATACTTTATCAAGTAGCCGGAACAGGAATCTTGGCGGGTGCCCAACATCAGTGTCATATTAAAATCTCATTACAATATGCTCAACACAAATGTAATACCACATGAATCAAAATCAGATTCCAACAATAATTTTCAGATTTCCAAATTAATTAACAATTCAAATATGAGTTCAATTCAACATGAAATCAACGGGATAATTCTCGAGAGATTTAAAGAGTATATTGTGTAAAACTCCATACCTTAAACCACCAAAAGAATCCAAAAATATTCTGCCCCAAAAAAAAATCAGATCACACCATCATAAACATCTCCCAAAGTCATAAAGTCATCTCCAAGAATTAACACCAAAACAGCCCCAAGAACACCTCCAAAAAACTAGGGTTGAATGCATAATTATAAAGGAGCTAAGTGTATAAAAAGAGAGAATAAAATATGTTTGTTGCATATTTTTGTGCCAAAAGTTGGTTCCAAAATGGTCACCCACGACCTCTTCAAAGAAGGTAAAGGAAAGAGTTTGAAACAAACAGAAACTCCTCAAAAAGCCTTGCAGCGCACGAAATCTGCTGGGGTCGATCGATCGATCGCCCAGGTATTTTGATAGTTCCGCTTAAAAATGTTAAAAAGGGATAAACTTTAAAAATCAATTAAAAATCCGATTTAACTCCGTTTTCGAAACCGTTAGAAATTCTCGTCATTAAAAATAAAATTCAACATTTTTGAGCAAGAAAAAAATAATTTTATCGAAAACTTTATTTTTCCACTATATTTTGACAATACCCCAAAAATTACGCGGGTGGTTACACTTCCACACTAACAATGGAATTTCTCCCTTGAAATTCGTCGAAAGCCTAACTCTCAAAAATCAGGCCACTACAACTATCTCCAAAAATAATCTCATCACCAAAAATAAATTCCTCACATCTAATCTCGGAACGTAACACGAAACGATCATCTAAAATTCTATCTCCAAATATGCGCCACAAAAATGCCCCAAACCCAAAACCGAAGACCCGAGAGTGGTCGTAAACCTAAGCTCTGATACCATTCTGTAACACCTCGCTCGCCCGGCGAGAGCGACCGAAGCGCTACTGCGATAAAATAAATCCAAATCCACAAGTAACAAGGTATAGAGCATCTAAATCCGACAATAAAACAAGAGAAACCACTAATCTCAATCTTCAAATAAATACAACAAAAGTCTCTCGAAAAAACAACTATCTATCTCGAAACAAAATAAATCTCCAATGCTCTGTACATAAAAATAAATACAAATCTTCTCTCTCGAATATTCTTCTCAAAATAATCCTCGCTAAAATCGTCCCAATTGGTCCATAACTCTCAGATCCACGCTAACCTGCCAACTAAAAGAAAATATGGGAAGTACACAATACGACAGGAAAGATGCTCAACAAATATTAGCTGTGAATAAAGCGTAACAATACGACTACGAGTATTAAAATCAAATGTGAATCTCATAAGCATTTTTATCAATATAATTTCTCAACAACACATTAATTCGAGTCACCAGGCCTCACCATACCGCGCCATACTTTATCAAATAGCCGGAACAGGAATTCGAAGTCTCGTTCGAACGAGCCTTCTAACGAAGTTCCAGTGTGAACTCGTTAGAGTCTCGTTAGAAGTCTCGTTAGAACATCATTTTTCGTTCGAACATGTTGTTGACGTAGAAACGAGGCACGTTAAACTCGGCATTTGGTGAAGCTTTAATATCTTGGCCGCTACGTCTTCAACTTTAGTACGTCATAGGCTTGAAGGATGATCAATAATTCTATCCTATGACTCAAACGTTTTTGTCCGGAATTGAGCCAAAACTACAAAGGACTCAATTGGAAATTTGTGTCCTTACAAATCTCCCCCTTTGGCTATTCCAGGACAAAAACCAAACAAAAATCCTAAAGGGCCGTCAAGCTCTACTAGACTGACAAAAATGTCCCACCCAAAATAAAATACAATGCTTGACTCAAACAACCCAAGGATCATAATGTTTGCCTGTGAAAGTCATAAATAGAATATAATTCCTGCACACTTAAGCAAACACATTAAACGCATAGGGATTATCAAAATATTAAATGCAATTAAATAAAGACTCCCCCTTAATTAATTCTCCCCTTGATCAACTGTGATATACCTAAGAAGGTCGCGACCCCCCCTAAGATAAATCTCCCCCAAACTAAGATACGATTACAATAGGATTCGATCCCATTTCTCCCCCTATCGTTCTCCCCCTTTTTGTTCAGGAATAGACAAAGGTTAAAGAATCAAAACATTAACTTATCTTCCCCAATTAAAGCATATACACCCTCCAAACTAAGCAAGGGATAAATAAAATGGGATAACAAGCTAAAAACATGCAATTGCGCAGAAAGTGATGAGAACATTAAAGCACATAGGCAACAAAATTATAACTAATCCATACAGATGAATACCAACTATGATGCGAAAACAAATGATACCAAATAGACAAATAAGATTCTGAGCATGTGATATCAAACAAACTACGCAACAAACAAGGTACCAATTATGAATTGAAGCATAAATGGACTAACTAAACATGGCAAAGACATAGACAAAATATCATATATATATGTATACACAATAGATACAAGCTATAAGCATAAGTACACACATATAGATATAAACACCAAAATGACACAATAAGATAAGCTTTTCACACTCGTATGGCAAAAATGTGTCATATGGAAACGAAAGGGATGGGGTGTGAACTAGTAACAATTAAATTTAGACCCAATCACTTAAAACATGTTCACGGAGTTCTCAATTGATTGCAAACTTCATCACATTTGAATATAACCTCATGTGACAATATAGAGTGAACTCAATGAACAAACATACACAATGCATACAAGCCTAGCATGTTGATGATTCTACAAACCAATAGAGTCATGACATTGATAGCGCAACTAGGATAAACGGACATTGTGCAAACCGTTGATATACCATCCAATCTCCCTCAATAAGCATATATATTATTCTTTTGCATAAATAAATCAACTAAAACATAGGCCTTGGCAATTTTTCTTTTTAATGCCATATTTTCTTTTAGGCCTTTGGACCACGTATTTCTCTTAGGTCCATTCAAACGGTGGCTTACAATCGCAAAGGATAATAAATCCTTTCGGAGCCCTTCCCCGTGCACATTTATATATATCATTTTTTATATCTCACACAAATCTCACGTGCAACGGATTTTGACATGCACTAGTCCTCCTAGGTCACAAATATGTAGATGACAAGATTGGTAGGAGAACACCTCACAAAGCTCAAATATACATATGAAGTTAAATTTCAAAAGAGCTCGTGCATGTGTGAATAGAGGCATATAAAATTAGAATCCATTTAAACAACACAAAATCCAACTACTCCATGTACGCATGGTAAAGAACATAATAAGGATTGACAATCTAAACCAAAAGTTCTAGTCACATGGGAGCGTAAAAGATGGGATTCAAACACAAGTATATGCCACATAAAGTGTCAAACTAAAAATACGCAAAAAAATCTTTTTGAGTTTTTCTAATTTTTGACCAAAAATAAAAATATTTACCCAAAAGACAAACAAAAATCATTTGTGTTTTTCATTAATCCTAAGTTTTAAAAAAAGATGAAACACAAATGATAAACAAAATCTTTTTGTATTTTTCATTTAATGCAAACTAAAATGAATTAAATAAAGTAAAAAAGATAAACACGTCATGATTTCTAGCATGAGGTAGGAAAGAAAGCAATGACTAGAAAATGACTAAACAAGCATACTATTAACATGATAATATAGCATGAAAAAGCTAAAGTATGCAAATAAAACTAACACATTCAACCTTTAGATTTTGCAAGGGAGGAAGCATGTGAAAGTAAATGAGAATCAAATACCCTATCTTGTAAAGCGACCAAGTCGGATCTCCCAACCCAAACTAATGACGAATGACAATCTCGAGGTGTAGGAATCTTGGCTACCTTGGTTGCCTTACGTTGGGATTTTCTTGGACCTCGTTTAAGATCAAAACAAAATTTCCTATGATGACCTTTTCGACCACAATGCGCACAAGTAAAAACACGTCGAAAATTGGTACCTAAGGATTGATCTCTAAAGGCTTTCCTAGGGGATTCTCCTAAAACATGGATTTTGGCTTTATGAGATGATTCATTACACGTATCGAAGCCTTAACCACAAGTGTCATTTTTAATTTGGACCGTGCCTAAGATTTTATCTAGTTTTTCGGACCTACACTCCAAATCAAATTTGACATTACTTGAGTCTTTTAATTGTTCTTTTAATTCTAGAATTCTAGACTCTAACAAACCATTTCTCTCTTCAAACACAAGAAGCTCCTTTTTCAAGGATTCCATTAAACCTCTAAGGCTATCTCTCTCGCCTTCTACATATTCAAGCTTCTCTCGAAGAGTTCTCTCTCGTGTCCTAAGGTCTTCCACTAACGTATTATCATCAACGACCTTGACACGCTCTCTTAAACTTGCTTCTAACTTCAAATTAGCTCTTTTCAATTTAATAGATACTTCAAATAGTTCTTGAAAAGCATTTTGATGTTCACTCACATCAACCTCATCATTTTCATTCTTTCTCTCGTCTTCACTCTCACTATCATAAAAAACAAGGGAATAATAAACATTGACCAAGGAAGTGTCATGTGTTTGAATATCTTCATGAGAAGATTCACTATCGGTGCTCACATGACTAGCCATAAAAGCCACAAAGTTAGGTTCAGTGGGGGAATCGGGTCCCTCTTCCTTATCACTATCACTAAGGGTCGCATTATATGAAATAGGTTACTTACCCTCTCTCCTTAGTTTAGTGGGGCACTCAAAAGCCCTATGGCCATACCCTTCACATCCAAAACACCTTTCTGACTCGTCCCTATTTAAATTTTCTTTAGGAGTTTTAGGGATCCTTTCGGCTTTGTCATGCTTAGAAGATTCAAATTTCTTAAAATCATTTTTAAATTTATCTTTGTTAAACTTAAGAAATTTTCGAAATTTCCTAGCAAACAAGGCCATATCTTCCGAGTCACTATCACTTTCGCTCTCTACTACTTGTTTTTCCTCTTTTCGGGCTTTTAAAGCAATGCCCTTTTCAATTTTCTTTTCAGATTTAGAGGGAAACATGTCCAGTTCATAGGTTTGTAAATCACCTACGAGCTCTTCTAATTTCGTAGAGGCTAAAGTTGGTAAAGAAATTAGAACGGTCACTTTTGGTATAAATCTATCTGGTAGGGACCTTAAAATTTTCTTTATAACTCGGTTGTCGGGTATTTTCTCTCCCAAATTAAAGGATGAATTAACAATATCAAAAAGTCTATCATAAAATTCCTCAAAAGTTTCTTTTTCATTCATTTTGATGGTTTCAAATTGAGTGGTGAGGTTTTGGAGTTTAGAAGCTTTTACGACACTTGTACCTTCAAGAGTGAGTTGTAAAATATCCCAAGTTTCACACGTCATAATGCGTCGGAATTCATCCGATGTGACGGCGCTAAACAAGGCATTTAAACCACGGGAATTAAAATTAGAAAGTTTAAATTTGTTCTCACTCCATCTATCGGCGGGTTTTGGGACACGTTCATTATCTACTAAATGCGTTGGTGGGGATCACCCGTTAACTACAGACATCCAAACCCTCTCGTCGATAGATTTTAGTGCCGATTTCATTCGCGCCTTCCAGTACGCGTAATTAGAACCATCATAAATAGGAAATTTTGAGAATGGGGAAAATTCCATTTTAGCCAAAATATTTTAAAGGATCTTAACGAAATAATTTATCGTTTTGGCTGTGATACCACTTGTTGGAATGTGAGGCCCCCAATTTTTGAGAACTTACCAAACATCTTAATTTCCTTTTAGATAGATATGCGGAAGCGAAGATGATGGTTCAATTAAAACAAATTAACAAAATTTTAATTTGTTTCCAAATTAAAATTAAACAAAGTGAAATAAGGATAAAACACACACACAATTTGATTTCACTTAAACACAATTAATTAACCCAAGTCCTAGAAATTTGCCTAAGTCATATTTCTCAATTTTAACAAATTAGGCCAAACCAATTTTATCAAATTAAATCAACGACTTGAATTAACTACACATTACCCAATATTTATTTAGCACCAAATTAAACATAAGTAGTGATTAAACCAAATTTTATCTTTTTACCTAAGCATGCGTTCTAGGTGATATAGCAAGATAAAATTAAACAATGAATCACTACGCCGCGATGTACGAGGAAAAACCCACAACGGGAAAAAACCTCGAACGACCCTAGCCTTAAGTCCACTAATTATGGATTTACAAATTACAAGACAGTAAAACTTACAACACTCGACTCGATCCCCCTCAAGCCCCGACGCTTCTTCTTGTAAACACCTTCGCCTAGTAAACAACCCCGAAGCTCCACCGGAATCTTGGCCTTCACCAATGAGACATAGGTACACCGTCAACCACACATGGTGCCTTTCACCACATGAGAATGCCGCAGCAAAAGAAGCTCTTCTTTTAGGGATTTAGAAGCAAACCCAAACTTCTCTTGAAATGGTAGAGATCAAACCGGTGCCAAACTCCAAGCAATGATATATATATATATATATATATATATATACATATATATAGTAACTTGGATAGACAAACTTTGGGTGAAAACAAGATTGTTAAATGATTTGTTCTTGAAAAATTAGACATTCAAAACCATGGACTTTTCTTGGAAGAATTTGCTCTCAAAAACTCTCTAGGAGTTGGAATAGAATGAAAAGTTCAACCAAAAAAGTTGGTTCCCGCACTAGTTAAGTTCTGTCAAAAGTTAGTGGGGTAAAGAAGTGGGAAACATGGGAAAAACTGCTCAAAAAGCTGTTCCCGCCAAAACTCGTTCGAACGAGATTTTCGTTCGAACGAGCTTTCTAACGAAGTTCCAGTGTGAACTCGTTAGAAGTCTCGTTAGAACATCATTTTTCGTTCGAACGAAACTTCGATCGACATTCCAGTGCCAATCTGGGAACTCGTTGGCAAAACTCGTTCGAACGACATTGTTGTTCGAACGACAAACTCGTTCGAACGACACTTCGAACGAACTTCCAGAAGGTTGAAAAATTCTATATTTAGCCCAGAAACTTTAAATAGTTTATATTAAAGTTTTAATAAAATCTTTCTGAAATTAAACAACAGTTTTAAATAAACGTTCACCCAAAGAAACATGTTCCAAGCTCCTATATATATTTACAATGCATTCATACCTTAGGAGTAAACGGAACATGTTGTTGACGTAGAAACGAGGCACATTAAACTCGGCATTTGATGAAGCTTTAATATCTTGGCCGCTACGTCTTCAACTTTAGTACGTCATAGGTTTGAAGGATGATCAATAATTCTATCCTATGACTCAAACGTTTTTGTCCGGAACTGAGCCGAAACTACGAAGGACTCAATTGGAAATTTGTGTCCTTACATGATAAACTTCAAAAATCAATTAAAAATCAGATTTAACTCCGTTTTCGAAACCGTTTGAAATTCTCGTCATTAAAAATAAAATCCAACATTTTTGAGCAAGAAAAAAATAATTTTATCAAAAACTTAATTTTTCCTCTATATTTTGAATATACCCCAAAAATTACGCGGGTTGTTACACTTCTCCACTAACAATGGAATTTCGGCCTCCAAATTCGCCGAAAGCCTAACTCTAAAAAATCAGGCCACCACTACTATCTCCAAAAATAATCTCGTCACCAAAAATAAATTCCTCACATCTAATCTCGGAACCTATCACGAAACGATCTAAAATTCTATCTCCAAATATGCGCCACAAAAACGCCACCGATCCAAAACTCAAGACCTGAGAGTGATCGTAAACCTAAGCTCTGATACCATTCTGTAGCACCCCGCCCGCCAGGGGAGAGTGACCGGAGAGCTACTGCGATAAAATAAATCCAAATCTACAAGTAACAAGGTATAAAGCATCTAAATCCCACAATAAAACAAGAGAAACCACTAATCGCAATCTTCAAATAAATACAACAAAAGTCTCTCGGAAAAAAACAACTATCTATCTCGAAACAAAATAAATCTCCAATGCTCTATACATGAAAATAAATAAAAATCTTCTCTCGAATATTCTTCTCAGAATAATCCTCGCTAAAATCGTCCCAATTGGTCCATAGCTCTCATGGTTCAAATTAGCGCCTGAGTCAACTCAGAATCAGCCGAGTTGACTCGGAATCGCTGGCCGGTGCACCGATTACGAGACACGAGTAAAAAAAAGTATACATCTCACCGGATCGGGGCATCTCGCCGATATTTCGACGCATCAGGGATAACTCGGCGATATATCGGCGTATCGGGAGATATGTCGGCGAGATGAATTTTTTTGACTCAGATTTTTTGACTCAGATGAAGTGACTAGCCAAAAAAAGTGAAGGAAAGAAGCCTTACCTGGTTGAGATTGCAAAACCACAGCTTTCTCCATCCTTCTTCCTCAGCCGAAGTAAACCCTCTTCCATTTTAAGCCACAACATTTGTTCTGCCAAGGTAGATTTAAGCATGACAGGTTAGAGCATGACCGACTAGAACATGGCCGATTAGAGAGGCACAACGAAAGCAATGATCATCAAGATAAGAACATCATCAGAATTTTGGTTTGTAGAGAGATGGACCAACATCCAGCCCATTGAGTAATCAGGTCACCCAGGGCTATCCAGGAGAGCTCTCAACACCCAGATGAAATCCCCTTTTTCAAGGGCGATTGAAGAAGATGAACCCCCAAAGAAGTTCACCATTCCCAGGTTCAGGATTTATGAGGGGAAGACAGATCGCATCGACCATGTTCGGCAGTACATGCAAGTAATACCAGTAGAGCCACAATGTTGCCTTGATGTGTCAAATTTTCCCCTCTAGCCTACATGACGTAGCACAAAAGTGATTCAATAAGCTTCCTCACATATCGGTCAGGAGTTTCAAGGCCTTATGAGAGGCTTTTACTACTCGCTTCATAGCAGTTTGGGGCCTTAATGTCAGTCGACCCCAAACACTTATTACCCTTTTTCTTTTTCTTTTTTATTTTCAAGTTAAAAGTTTCGTTAAAAGTTAAAAAGTTTTGCTTTCTCTTTTTTCCAAGTTAAAAGTTTTGTATAAGGAGAGTTTAACACTTCTAGAACAAAAAAAACATTGTTATTTGTGTACAAAAAAAAAACACCTTTTGGCCAAAAAGTGTTATTTGTGTACAAAAAAGCTTATTTGTGCACAAATTTTTTTTTTTTTGCCAAAAAATGTTAAAATATTTTTTTTTTGTAAATAACACATTTATTTGTACAAAAAAACATTTATTTGTACAAAAAATATTAAAATACATTTTTTTGTATATAATAGTGGAGAGCAAGACATGAATGTAGTCTATACATAAAATACCTATAATATCCTTATTTTCTCCCTTCTCCCTTTATGAGTCATCTTTCATTTTCAAAAATTGTTCTTAACCCTTATTTAAAAAAAAAAAAGAAAAATAAGTTTTTACTCGAGTAAACTTATTTTTTTCATTTTAGCCAAAAATATTTTATACAAATAATTAAAATTTTACAGAATGCCTCTTGTATAAATTTTTATCCGGGACTCTTTTATAAAATTTTATAAATACTCCTAAAAAACTCGTACAAATATATTTTGTTTGAAATAAACTGTTTTGAGGGGAAAAAAACTATTTTTTTTGTAAAAATTGTTAAACAAATTGTAAAAAGTTTTAAACACTTGTTCTTTAATTTTTAATAAATTAGTACTTAAAAAAAATCAATTTAATACTTATATTTTTGTTAAATAAATAATGAACATTTGCATTTATATATTTGACTTCCCTTTTTCTATTTTTTTTAGCTAAAACCCATTTCTAATTAAGCCGGACCCTTTCTTTTTCATTTTTTTGTTCCAACTCTCACAAATACTACAAATGTTGTCTAAAAAACATTTTTGTACAAAAAAATGTATAAAGAAATGTTTTGTATACATTTATTTACAAAACATTTCTTTGTACACTTTGTAAAAAACTTAAAAATACGTTTTGTAAATAAAAAATGTACACTTGTAAAAATTAAAAATATGTTTTGTAAAAAAAATTAACATTTCTTCGTACAAATTTTTGTAAAAAAAAAATGTACAAAGAAATGTTTTATAAATAAAAAAATATACAAAGAAATGTTTTGTAAATAAAACCTTGCTACATAATTTTTTGTACACTAGTTATTTTGAAATTTATTATTTAAAAAAAATGTTAATACACTTGTTATTTTGAAATTTATGAAACAAATGCTTGTTATTTTGTATTAAAAATATTTAGAATTCTTAAAGAAATGTGCACCTAAAAATATTTGGAATTCATAACAATAATGTTTTGTACAAAAAATGTTTAGAATTCTTAAAAAAATGTTTGGAATTTCTAAAAATTCCGAAAAATAATGTTTTGTACAAATAATGTTTAGAATTCTATAAACAAATTGATTTATTATGGAATATTGAATCTGACATGACCGCCGCGCTTCAGTATAACCAATGATACAATGCAATGCATATTAAATGATGGTTTTTAACGTATTTGATTGGACCGCATTGTTAATCTTATTTTTTTTAAATTTTCTATATTTTTTCGGAATTTTTTGCGCTTTCTAAATAGTGTATCTTTGCGTATCGCCAGATACCGCGACCGAGTTGAAAATCGGATGTCCGATATCGGGTCCGATACCGAGACTTTGAACCATGGTAGCTCTCAAATCCGCGCTAACCTGCCAACTCAAAGAAATATGGGGAAGTACACAATACGACAGGAAAGATGCTCAACAGATATTAGCGGTGAATAAAGCGTAACAATATTCAAATCAAATGTGAATCTCATAAGCATTTTTATCAATATAATTTCAAATCAAATGTGAATCTCATAAGCATTTTTATCAATATAATTTCTCAAAAACACATTATTCCGAGTCAAATACGAGTACGAATATTCAAATCAAATGTGAATCTCATAAGCATTTTTATCAATATAATTTCTCAAAAACACATTATTCCGAGTCACCAGGCCTGACTATACCGCGCCATACTTTATCAAGAAGCCGGAACAGGAATCTTGGCGGGTGCCCAACATCAGTACCATATTAAAATCTGATTACAACATGCTCAACACAAATATAATACCACATGAATCAAAATCAGATTCCAACAATAATTTTCAGATTTCCAAATTAATTTAGCAATTCAAATACGAGTTCAATTAAAAATAAAATCAATAGGATAACTCTCGAGAGATTTAAAGAGCATATTGTGTAAAACCCCATACCTTAAACCACCAAAAGAATCGAACAATATTTTGCCAAAAAAAAATCAGATCACACCATCATAAACATCTCCCAAAGTCATCAAGTCATCTCCAAGAATTAACACCAAAACATCCCCAAGACCACCTCCAAAAAAAGAGGGTTGAATGCATAATTATAAAGGAGCTAAGTGTATAAAAAGAGAGAATAAAATATGTTTGCTGCATATTTTTGTGCCAAAAGTTGGTTCCAAAATGGTGACCCACGACCTCTTTAAATAAGGTAAAACAAAGAGTTTGAAACAAACCAAAACTCCTCAAAAAGCCTTGCAGCGCACGAAATCTGCTGGGGTCGATCGATCGATCGATCGCCCAGGTATTTCGACAGTTTAGCTTAAAAATTCTAAAAAGGGATAAACTTTAAAAATCAATTAAAAATCCGATTTAACTCCGTTTTCGAAACCGTTTGAAATTGTCGTCATTAAAAATAAAATCCAACATTTTTTAGCAAGAAAAAAATAATTTTAATCGAAAACTTTATTTTTCCTCTATATTTTGAAAATATCCCAAAAATTACGCGGTTTGTTACACTTCCCCACTAACAATGGAATTTCGCCCTCCAAATTTGTCGAAAGCCTAACTCTAAAAAATCAGGCCACTACAACTATCTCCAAAAGTAATCTCGTCACCAAAAATAAGTTCCTCACATCTAATCTCGGAACCTAACACGAAACGATCATCTAAAATTCTATCTCCAAATATGCGCCACAAAAACGCCAGAGACCCGAGAGTGGTCGTAAACCTAAGCTCTGATACCATTTTGTAACACCCCCCCGCCCGGGGAGAGCGACCGAAGTGCTACTGCAATAAAATAAATCCAAATCCACAAGTAACACGGTATAAAGCATTTAAATCCCACAATAAAACAAGAGAAACCACTAATCTCAATCTTCAAATAAATACAACAAAAGTCTCGAAACAACAACAACTATCTATCTCGAAACAAAAGAAATCTCCAATGATCTATACATAAAAATAAATACAAATTATCTCTCTCGAATACTCTTCTCAAAATAATCCTCGCTAAAATCGTCCCAATTGGTCCATAGCTCTTAGATCCACGCTAACCTGCCAACTAAAAGAAAATATGGGGAAGTACACAAAATGATAGGAAAGATGCTCAACAAATATTAGCGGTGAATAAAGCGTAACAATAAGAGTACGAATATTAAAATCAAATGCGAATCTCATAAGCATTTTTATTAATATAATTTCTTAACAACATATTAATTTGAGTCGCCAGGCCTCACCTTACCGCACCATACTTTATCAAGTAGCCGGAACAGGAATCTTGGCTGGTGCCCCACATCAGTGCAATATTAAAATCTCATGACAACATGCTCAACACAAATGTAATACCACATGAATCAAAACAGATTCCAACAATAATTTTTAGATTTCCAAATTAATTTAGCAATTCCAATATGAGCTCAATTAAACATGAAATCAACAGGACAACTTTCGAGAGATTTAAAGAGCATATTGTGTAAAACCCCGTACCTTAAACCACCAAAAGAATCCAACAATATTCTGCCAAAAAAAAATCTGATCACACCATCATAAACATCTCCCAAAGTCATCAAGTCATCTCCAAGAATTAACACCAAAACAGCCCCAAGAACACCTCCAAAAAACTAGGGTTGAATGCATAATTATAAAGCGGCTAAGTGTATAAAAAGAGAGAATAAAATATGTTTGCTGCATATTTTTGTGCCAAAAGTTGGTTCTGAAATGCTCACCCACGGCCTCTTTAAATAAGGTAAAAGAAAGAATTTGAAACAAACCAAAACTCCTGAAAAAGCCCTGCAGCGCACGAAATATGCTGGGGTCGATCGATCGATCCCTGGCGGATCGATCGACCAGGTATTTTGACAGTTCCGCTTAAAAATGTTAAAAAGGGATAAACTTCAAAAATCAATTAAAATCCGACTTAACTCCGTTTTCGGAACCGTTTGAAATTCTCGTCATTAAAAATAAAATCCAACATTTTTGAGCAAGAAAAAAATAATTTCATCAAAAACTTTATTTTTCCTCTATATTTTGAAAATACCCCAAAAATTAAGCGGGTTGTTACACTTTCCCACTAACAATAGAATTTCGCCTTCCAAATTCACCGAAAGCGTAACTCTAAAAAATCAGGCCACTACAATTATCTCCAAAAATAATCTCGTCACCAAAAATAAATTCCTCACATCTAGCTCGGACCCTAACACGAAACGATCGTCTAAAATTCTATCTCCAAATTTCGCCACAAAAACGCCACAGACCCAAAACCCAAGACCCGAGAGTGGTCGTAAACCTAAGCTCTGATACCATTCTGTAACACCCCGCCCGCCCGGGGAGAGCGATCGGAGCGCTTCTGCGATATAATAAGTCCAAAGCCACAAGTAACAAGGTATAGAGCATCTAAATCCCACAATAAAACAAGAGAAACCACTAATCTCAATCTTCAAATAAATACAACAAAAGTCTCTCGAAAAAACAACAACAATCTATCTCGAAACAAAATAAATCTCCAATGCTCTATACATCAAAATAAATACAAATCTTCTCTCTCGAATATTCTTCTCAAAATAATCCTCGCTAAAATCGTCCCAATTGGTCCATAGCTCTCAAATCAACGCTAACCTGCCAACTTAAAGAAATATGGGAAGGTACACAATACGACAGGAAAGATGCTCAACAAATATTAGCGGTGAATAAAGCGTGACAATACGAGTACGAATATTCAAATCAAATGCGAATCTCATAAGCATTTTTATCAATATAATTTCTCAACAACACATTAATCCGAGTCACCAGGCCTCACCATACCGCGCCATACTTTATCAAGTAGCCGGAACAGGAATCTTGGCCGGTGCCCAACATCAGTGCCATATTAAAATCTCATGACAACATGCACAACACAAATGTAATACCACATGAATTAAAATCAGATTCCAACAATAATTTTCAGATTTCCAAATTAATTTAGCAATTCAAATATGAGTTCAATTAAACATGAAATCAACGGGATAACTTTCGAGAGATTTAAAGAGCATATTGTGTAAAACCCCATACCTTAAACCATCAAAAGAATCCAACAATATTCTGCCCAAAAAAACTCAGATCACACCATCATAAATATCTCCCAAAGTCATCAAGTCATCTCCAAGAATTAACACCAAAACAGCCCCAAGAACACCTCCAAAAAACTAGGGTTGAATGCATAATTATACAGGGGCTAAGTGTATAAAAAGAGAGAAAATAAAATATGTTTGCTGCATATTTTTGTGTCAAAAGTTGGTTCCTAAATGGCCACCCACGACTTCTTTAAATAAGGTAAAAGAAAGAATTTGAAACAAACCAAAACTCCTCAAAAAGCCTTGCAGCGCACGAAATCTGCTGGCGTCGATCGATCGATTGCCCAGTTATTTTGACAATTCCGCTTAAAAACCTTAAAAAGGGATAAACTGTAAAAATCAATTAAAAATCTGATTTAACTCCGTTTTCGAAACCGTTTGAAATTCTCATAATTAAAAATAAAATCCAACATTTTTGAGCAAGAAAAAAAATAATTTTATCAAAAACTTTATTTTTCTTCTATATTTTGAAAATACCCCCAAAATTACGCGGGTTGTTACAGCACGGACACGTAATATGTATTTCGACACGCGACACATGATTGACCCAAAAACTAGGATACGACACGCTATGATACGTATAATATAAAATATATATATATATATATATATATATATATATATATATATATATATATATATATATATATATATATATATATATATATATATATATATATATATATATATATATAGAGGCCCTCTCCTGTAAGGACTCCTTATGGTGCAGACCCCGGTACATACCATTTTTTTAAAATAGTAAAAAAATGAATTTTTTGATGAAACTTCATGGATATGATCTTCATGGTGAGAAGATCATCTCCAATTTTTTTCGTCGAAAAATTCAATAAAAAAACCGTTGAGATGAGGTGATATGTAAAAAAATAGTATAAATACGCATTTTCAACCGTTGAAATGTTGGCGATCATCTCACCCACTTTTTGATTGAATTTTTTGATGAAACTTCATGGATATGATCTCGATAGTGAGAAGATCATATCCATGAAGTTTCACCAAAAAATTCAATCAATAAAGTGGCTGGCGCCGACCCAACATTTCAACGGTTGAAAATGCGTATTTATACTATTTTTTTACATATCACCTCATCTCAACGGTTTTTTTATTGAATTTTTCGACGAAAAAAATTGGAGATGATCTTCTCACCATGAAGATCATATCCATGAAGTTTCATCAAAAAATTCATTTTTTTACTATTTTAAAAAAATGGTATGTACCGGGGTCTGCACCATAAGGAGTCCTTACAGGAGACTTTCTGTATATATATATATATATATATATTAATGAAATAAAACAGATTTTCTCCATAAAGTACATTATTAGAGCATTCTTAACATGAAATTGAGAAAATGGACGATACAAAACAAAATTCAAACACACTTTGACATTATGAATCATAAATAAAGTAGAATCACCATCACTTGAGTCAAAGCTGACTCGTGGCTTCCGGGAGAGTGTCCGTGCTTCATAGGTGTTCGACACGTTGTCGGACATGGGCACGTTGGCTTCCGAGAGAGTGTCCGTGCTTCATAGGTGATGACAGGTGTTTGCATAGATGGATATCCTACTTGTCTAGCACCAATGCCAGTTAATCCGCTTTCACCTCTAACATCGTATGCGTGGACCGTATTGCACTTTTTGTGGCCATTGGATGCATTACCTTTCCCTATGTGGATTTTTAGCGTTATTTTGCGCAGTTGATTCACCAGCATGATCCAGCTCTCTGGGAGTCTTCTTGCCATCTTCACTCATCAGAGTCGAGTTCTTTTCAGCAGGGTAGAAATAATGGGGAACGAAAAGCGATTGGATGAGGATTTATTTGATATTTTATTTATTTATTATATTTAAGTTATTAGGATATTTATTAGTATTGATCTCGTATTAATTATCCTTTATTATTTATCTTTAGTAATTATCCCTTAGTATTATCTTTAGTAGTCATCTCTTAGTAGGAATCTTAGCCCATAAATAATTGTAACTCTCATTATTGAGGGGAGACTTGAATGAATCCAAAATTGAGTATTGCACATTTTAGTTTGATAGCTAGGTGTGTAGTTTAATTTTTCTCTCTGATTGCTCATTCTAGGAGCATTTCTGTTTATTTTCATCAATTTCGTGTAGGGCATATTTCTTAGTAGTTTGTCCTGCACCAGTAGTTCTTAGCAAAACTTACACTTGGGCTACTTTCATGGTTGCTTCTGTGGTTTATTGATTATTTGTTATCCTCCTTTTTATCTTTTTGTTTCTCTTGGTTAAAAGAAATTAGTATCCATCCGCTTAACTGTTTATGATACGTCTTCATTTTGTTCTTTCAATTATTACATATAATTTACTTTTTATGTCCCATGTTCTATTTCCCCCAGTTATATGTTCTGTTACACTGTATAGTATATGTTTTTCATTTTATTTTATCTTATTTGATTTCTGGCATCCTATTATTGTATGTTAATTATTGTTTAGATTTATTTGTCTAGCTACTAAACAGTATTTCAATATCATTGGCACGGAAATAGAATTTGCAAGATTTATTTGTAAAATCACAAATGAAAATACATTGATTATCAATTGGATCTATACCTTGCGTGAAGCCTAGAGGTGCATATATCAAACAGAAATGATTTTACCTTTTGTATTAGTTTTTTTTTTTCCTTTTTAATGTGAAAGAAAACAGCATTCCACTCCAAGGTTCTCTTAATTTGTCTTCATGAAATTATGAAAGCGCTTAACTTCCTCTGTTGTTTTGATGTATAGCTGGTTTTGTGTGATTAAATGGACAGTCACAGTAATGAAATATGGAAAAAGATCACCTGGCATGAAAACATTGGACCCAACAAAACACTATGGTAGTGCCATTAGTAGGGGCATACGCGTAACGATATCTATTCATTTCTTGATCACCATGCAAATCTATTTAAATTCTAGAATTTTGTTTCGACCTTTATTTTTATCATCATAATTGAAGTTACCTTTCATAAAATTAAAGTAAAATTGATGTAAAACCTTTTTTCTTCTAAATCTTACCATTTTTCAGTAATTTTTGATGCACATTACTAAATTTTTATCCGGGTTGAAATATCTTTTGAATTGTGTTTCATGTGTTTGTAATGATCACAAGTTTTCAACACGGTTATAGAAATATTGGCGTTGCTTCTGGAAAAATAGACAGCGTGCTAAGCATAATCTCAAGCAGATGATGGAGTTTCCTTTATCCTTCATAAGAATGATTACATATCCAATCATGAAAATATATCAGCAAGTCGCTTTTACTTACTAAAATAATCAGAATTTGAAATTGAGTAGTTTTCTTAATCTTTGAAGCATCAATAACTTTATATGCATCATATATTTACATGTGATAATTTATACTATGTTTTAGTTAATCTTTGCTAAAGTTACGTATCTTTTGCAGTAGTCATTTGTCCTTTTAAACTCTCTGGTCAACTCATCTGTGTAATTGGTTATTTGTCATTGATAAAATCTATAATGTTTCCGATGGAAAAGGGAAAATTGCAATTTGACCCTGATTTTTGGAGGGTTTTGCAATGTCCGACCCGCTTTTCAAGTTTTGCAGTGTTAACTCCATTTTTAATCAACGCAATGTTAACACACGGTCTAACATCCATTCAATAGTTACCAGAAAATGCTTACATAATTTCAAATATATTAAATTTTTTTGTTTACCCATTAATCAAACAAAACCCACCCAATTATCACCCCTCTCTTTTCATTACTCTCCTTCCCTCTCTTTCTTAGCACCAACTTTCACCAGTAAACCGCCACCACCACCAATAAACCATCAACAATCAGCCAGTCAATTAATGAATCAGTGCTGTGCCCATTGTATATATTTAATGTCAATTCCCTTCCTTCACCATCTCATAAAGAGGGCTCATCTCTCTCTAAAATTCCTACTAGATCCACCACTCGATCAATCCGCCTTTGTTGTGAACCTCGCGATCCCAAACCCAATCGAAGTGTGAGCCCATCAAGTCATGCCACTGCCACCTTAAACCCTACGCCATCTTCTAGACCAATCCCAACAGACACCTCGCTACCAAGTCCGACGACTTCGGCTCCCCTCTCCCCATCTGGAATGAGCATTTCCTGCTCCTCTTACCCCTCTTCGGCGAATACTCTCTTCACTCTCGAAATCTTCAACCGTTTCCCCATCAAAGAACTCTCTCTCTCTCATTTAATTTCTGTATAGAGAAGTGGTGTGGTGTTTGGTGGTGGTTGTGGTGTTTTGGTCCTGGTGGTGTGATGTGTGGTTTGGTGGTGGTGATTAGTTGGTGAGAGTTGATCGTGTATTTTTGCTGGAGGTGGCGGTTTGCTGGTGAAGAAAAAAGAGCAATGAAGAGAGAATATGTTAGTTGGATGGCTTTTATTTGATTAATGGGTAAACAAAAACAGATGTTTATTATATTTCAAAATTACGTATAATCAACAATTTGTGTTCAACTCTTTTAACAAAACTTAGACCGGGACTCAACATCGCATTGATTAAAAATGATGGGGTTGGCATTGCAATAATTTAAAAAGCGGGTCAGACATTGCAAGCCCCGTAAACTGTGACACCCCGACTAATTAAATACCGGGTAGCTACTCCTTTATTAAATTAATACAAAATGCCAAGTTGGTTCAGTTAATAGCATCACTTTCGAAAACATTTTTATGATTACTAACCACCTAGTATTTAAAAAGTGAGTTGTCAAATTTAAATTAAATCTGATTAACATGCAATAAATGAATTATAGAAATGTAGCACAACCATTCACGATAAAGTCTCAATAGAGTAACCAACAAATAATAATGAGTCTGGAGGAAATACTCCTCACAACAATCCTAATATGGGAATAAATAAAACGAGTCTGCATCCTGAATGAATTACAAACCAAAGTCTGAATAACTGAAATATAAAATGTCTCTAATAGAAATGGGCGACATGCCCCTACAAATGATGAAAATTGAATAGAGTCAAGACAAAAAAAACGTCTACTAGCAAGGCCCTGTAACTTCCACAAACAGCTACAGCTCGTCACCTGAATGGAAATCCTATGCATGGTGTCCTTGTGGCTGGGCACCTAAAAGGTTTTTACAAAAAAATAGATTTGAAAGCAAACGGGTCAGAGCCCGAAAGTGGAGAGTATTTTGAAAACAACAAGTGCTTTAATAACATTAAAACAATGAATGCAAAATACATGTTAGGACGTACACTCACATGAAATACTCACCTCTCGACTAATTGTGCACTTCTAACGTACCGTACCCATCTAAGTGACCTTCATATCTAACTAAACCGTCATAAGTTCTACCCCTTTCTACTCGATTCCCATTATACATTCTAACGTTATCAATTAAATAGAGGCTTTACTTAAACTCGGATTCTCAATTATTAGCAATACCATTCACTACAGGTTATCCCTTTTTATTTTCTCAAAGCGTTACCATAATTATACTCACAATACCAACGTGAAAATTCTCATTATTTAAGCGTATATTATTCACGTCATGAATATACAATACAAGCACCCGAGACTAAGCTGCGGTGCACATATACTCTGCTATCCATCCCGGTACATCACGTACATAAGGATCACGCATTCCGAATCTCTCAGGAATCGTTCTCAGATAACAACAATCACAAACAATGGAGGCGAACACAGTCACATCACATGGGTCACGCACATACCTACGCTCCCACGATCAGCAGTCTTATTAACTTCCCAATAAGTCCTTCTCTGACCTATGTTCTCGAGGTACCAATCTAAATCCCCCCGTAGGCACACAAAGAGTAGATGGCCCTAAGCGAACGCGAACCTCCCGTGATAGCAAGTATGGTAGGTATGTCATACACATAAAATCATATACATATACTAAGCATGCACACATCTTAGTAATTACCATAATTTATTAGTGGTATACTTCTCATTCCTATACCAACTTATAATGTTACGCAATTCACATATCCCCGGTTAATACTAACGTTTAAATCGTCAACTATTCTCACATCGTAATTAGTCACTCACGTCCTAATCCACAATTTTCATTTGGTTCAAGTCACACTTCTATGTTTTACTCCTCAATATATCCCAAATATCCCAACTATATCAATTAATCATCAAGGGAATGTTATCTCTACAATTAAACCAGGTTACGGGACATTAGAAATCAAATCAGGTCAAAAAGGCCAATTTGTCAACTCGTTAGAAGTCTCGTTCGAACGAGGTCGTTCGAACGAGAGTTCGTTCGAACGAAAGGGGCATCTAACGAGATCTCGTTCGAACGAAAGGCATCGAACGAACATCCAACTCGTTAGAAGGCAAACTGTCAGCTCGTTAGAAGCTCGTTCGAACGACCTGGGCAGGTCTTCTAACGAGGTGACAGTTTCGAGCCCAGAATTTTCCTATCTCGTTTTTCTCAATTTTCTTCACCTCTAATCTCATCTAAAAGTCGCCCCAACAGTATTTTAAGGTTTCTAATCATCACTAAACATTCATAGGCCATAACACAACATTTATATAAGGACAAATCTTCCTACACATCATCTAATTATCATAATTCCCCAATTTTTTCCAAACCTTATGAACATGAACCCTAGAAATTTAAAGTCATCACTTTCCATAAATAAATCCGTTTTTGTAACATAAAAATAGTAATTCCTTTAGTCTAATCACCCAATAACAATTCTACATGAAAACCTATATCCAAATCTGAATTTATAACTCCAAATTTCATGGGTTTTTATAAATCTCCCAACACAATGCAAATATATCAATTTTCTAATCATGGAAGAAACATTCGCTTGAAATTAACGAAATTAAACCACTTGCCTGATCTTTCTCTGAATTTGGTGTTGAATCTTGGATGTAGGTTGCTCTTTCCTTTTCTCCCAAGGTTGAAGGTTGAAGATGAGGTTAGGGTTCTCTCTTTGGGAACTTCTCCTAACTTCTCATGAAACCCCCGTAGCCCTCTAATCAGTTAATTGCTGGTAATGGGTTAGTGGGTCATTTAATTTTCTATTTTAAACTCCCAAAATTCGTTGGTCAAAATTCCTAAAATTCCAAAATTATCAAAATACCCTTTTAAGTTGCCGGTATGGCCTAAAAATGCCCCGGGACCCAAATTAAACCCCCGGCTAGTGTTTTCTGACTATTTCGACCCTTTCGGACGCGTTGGCGCACTCAAAATGACCATACGGTTGATAAAAATAAAATTCACTTTTTAATTAAAATAATTATATTCCTGACGCCACTGTCACACGCGTCCTAACAAAATTTTCAAATTGCCGTATTTCAATTTCACGACAAATTCAATATTTTCAATATTCATTATAATCAAATAATACCCATTATAATCAAATACCAACTCACATCTCGCTAGTATTTTATCCGGATTAATTCCCAATTAATACACATTTAATTCAATTAATCCCATAAATAAATATCACAAAAATACGGGGTATTACATAAACATCGGGTTAAAATTTGCAGTTTTCCTAAAAGATATATTGTTGAGTATAAATTGAAATCGATACTTATACCGAGACCTAGTTGAGAATAGGGTGACCAACAATCATTTGCTTTTGGTCAATCAGTTGTGTGCTGCTCGTTAATTTAAAATCTTCATGTTAATATAAAAAAACAAAATTGATAATTTCAATCTTTTTTCAAATTTTATATAAAAATCGTTTTGGAATCTTTAGAATTTTAAACCTTGTTTGTTGTTCTTGCAACTTCCGTATCTGCGTGCATATATTTTATATTTGTTAGTAAATAGTTAAAACTTACATTTTTTTTGTTTTTGTTTTTGAGGTCAAAGTAGATAATTTTTACATTTTGTTGTGTATTCATTGAAGAAGCTAATCTTATATGATATAAATGGATTTAATTTGGAGCAAAGATGGAACTCCTCTTGGATCTGAACTTGTAATTTCTTGACGAGATGTGTTCTGTCTGTAAAGGTTTCTAATTCTCCCTAGGAGCATTGACACATGCACGGAATTTTCAGTCAGTGGCAAAAACGACGACATTACTTAAATAACTTCATTAAAGAGTATGCCAATATTTCAGAAAATTGTTTAAATTTCCAACTTGTTAAATATATTCAACAAATTTACAACCCAATCAAAGAAAATAAAAGCTCTTAAATTGAAAGTACTACTAATGAGAACGGAGGAGTATGGGGGGCCTAATTGTAACATGTTAAATTGTACCTTTTTTTATTGTAATTCTTTATTTAGTTTAGTATTATGGGTTAGCTAATATTCTCTTGATATATTCTACTTTTTACCCTTTTAAGTTGGTTTGGCTAGAATGATACCGTAGCTTATAATCAAGGCATTGGCCAGCCATTTTAATCGCTTGATATGTAAGCGAGAGTTTATTCTAACATCTACGTTCTGCTACCTAACTCTACCTCGATCATCTTCCTAGTACTAGAATAGTCCATGACCTCACAATCACTCTCAGCTCTCCGAGGTCAAGTACTTGGAAAATTGTGAGGATATGATTTTGGTTTGTCATTTGTGACGGAAGTCTTTAGTAGACTTGTTTTGAGATTAGGAGACGGTGATCTTTTGGAGTTTTTTCTGGTTGGGAACGTCGGCAACTCTTCCGTTCTTTTATTCATCTCCTCACTAACGATGTCATTGACTTTCGTGGAGCTGTAGAGAGTCAACTAAAGGTCCTTAAGATGTTATGTGTTTTGAGACTGCGTCAGGTTTGTGGGTCGAACGCTAAAAAATGCCGGGCCATTTCTGCTGATTAGCTCCACGATTGAATGCTTTGGCTGATATTTTAGGATTCGAGGTAGGATCTTTTCCTGTATTTGGAACTGCCTTTAGCTGCTCCTCACAATTCTAAAGCACTTAAGGATCCGACAATTGATAAGTTTAAGAGGTGACTAGCGGATTGGAAGAAGGCTCATCCCTTTAAGGCACTCTCTAGCCTTGCTATATATTCTCTCACCATTCCCCCTCTTCAGGCATCTCTGCATTTGAGGTTGGAGAAAAGCATGCCTGACTTCTTATGAAAATGCAGTAGTGGGGAGTGTAAAATACGTTATAGTGCGATGGAAGGAGTGTTGTTATCTGATGAAAGTAGGTTGATATGCGGATTTAAGACATGAATGACTTCAATTAAGCTCTTCTATGGACATGGCTTTGGCTCTGTGGTTGGTGAAGGAGAATTATGGAGATCGGTTGTCATGGCTGGGTTCGGTTCCCTGCAGCTGGAATGGTGTGCCTCGGACTCAATGGAATGGCGGGCCCAAGACTCAAAGACAAGATGATGGGGTTGCCTAGTGGAGGTAATGACTAGCCAGGTAACATGTGAAGATAGTTTTTTATTCTCTCATTCAAGGTAACACAATTTCAACTTTCCCTTGGAGAGGTATATGGAAGGCTGTGGCTCCCTGGGGAAGGTGGCTTTCTTTGGTGGTCTTTGGCTAGAAGTGCTATTTAACGTCAGAGAACCTTAAGAAGATATTTAAGCGGCTTGCAATTGAATGTGGGATTGTACCAAAGTTTGGAAGAGACAATTGACTACCTTTATTGGACTGTGAGGTGGCCATGGGCTTGTTGGCTCTAGTGTTTCACCTATTTGGTATGTCGTTGGTGATGCCTAAAACAGTTTCAGAATGGTTCTTTGGAAGGAAGGGTTTTAGGGTGAAAATGAGTTGAGGAAGTATTGAGAAATGGCCCCATTGTGCATCCTTTTGGACCATTTGGTGGGAGCGAATAGGAGATGTTCCGGTTTGGAAGTTCTGTTTCTTGCTTTTGAGTTGCTTTGCTTTTTTGATTTAGAGAGACATACTCCTGCCATTTAATTTCTTTTGTAGTTTTTTCGAGGTTGCTTACTTTGCGGCTAGTCTTTTTTGCTGGTCTTTTTTTTTTGTTGCCTAGTTGGGTTCTCTCCACATTTTGATTTCCTTTTTATGTACATCGTGCTGCTGAGTTCTATACCCTTGGTGCGGCTTTTATTGAATACTTCTATAAAAATAAAAATATCATATACAAATAATAATATTATTTGTTAAAAGTTTAGAGAGTTGATCCATAACAAGCTAAAACAGCAAGGATTGAAAGCTGGAATTAAATACTTAATGCAAGCAGTACCTTTTCTTTCTTTCTTTCTTTCTTTCTTTCTTTTAAAGTGCCTTTTTGATTATAAGGATTCAGGTTTTGGTTCTCTAAGAAGATATCTTCTGTTACCTCCCCCCCGCCGGTCGCCACCGAATAGCCGTTTGTTTTTCTTTTTCCATATTGTTGTGACCTCCGTGGGAGTTATTTAGTTGGTGAGGTGTGCGGAAAAATCTAAAGCAAATTGAGAGTGTTTTTGATTCTCTAAATGATTTATCATTTTGTCTCTCCTGGAACAGAAAGGATATCTTAGACGCCCGAGTATCTGGCTGAAAATGTGTCTTTGAAACCATATTCACGTGTTTGGTTTGGACAGATGGTCGAGGCCGAGGGATATGTTTTTATTGTCTTTGAACTTGAGTATTGATGCGATTCGAGGGCATTATTGTCTTTTTGGACATATTAGTAGTTTTATTTTCTTTTTGTTATTTTTCTTTCTTTTTATTAATTTTGTTTTGTTGTTTATTTGTAAGTTTGGGCATAGGTGAGCACAAATGGGTATTAGGATTATTTGTAAAGTGGGAGTCCCACATTGGTTAGAGAACCATTTAGTGCTCCCCTTCCCTACTTATAGACCCCTTGTAGCCTCATTTGAGGTAGACTTGGATTTTGAATATAGAAAAGAGTCTCTCTCTTCAAATTGGTGTTTAGGTAATTTTATGAGCCTTTTGACGGGGGGATTACGTCAAATTGGTATCTGAGCGGGTGAAGCTCTACATTGGTGATAGTGTATTGATGATTTTTTTTCTTTTTAAAAAATCGTTCTCAACTCTTCAATGGCTCCCAAGAAATCCAAACAACAACAACAAGATGAGAATCTCGATTTGAAGCAACAAATGGAAGAAATGACTAATCAAATGGCGGAGTTGCAACAACAAATGACCCTACTCTTTTCTACCCTCTTTTCTAACCTAGGGCTAAAACCTAACCCTCCAACCCCCATGGCTGCCCCAACCCAAAAAGAGCCACAAAACCTAGCCCCCCCTCTTCGATTTCTAATCCTAGCTTCCGCCCCGCTGCCTCAGCCTTACCCCGTCACCATCGAAGCCCCCAAACCCTCCACTCTTCCCTTAAAACCCTACCTATTGCCCCAACCAAAAAACCCCCCAAACCCGACCCTAACCCAGGCCGCCCCACCCCCCGAACACCCTCGGCAGCCCATAACCCACCCGCCGACTATTCCCTTGCCCAAAACCCCCTCCCCGACCCCTACACGATAAAAAAAAAACCACCGGACACCTTAATCCGACCACAAAACAGTCCCTGAACTCCTACAAATCACCTGCTGGCCACCTTTTCTTTATCACACACATGGTTTTTGACCCGAAAGAATATTTTAGGGTTTATTTGGGTGAAGACAAAGAGAAGATGAAGAAATAAACAAGTAAATTGCGGGATGGGCACTCTCAAGTTTCAGAAATTTTATTTCTGGTCCCCCCGCAAGTTTTGGTTCCTGATTTTTTTTGAATTTCCTCATGAATCCCCAATTTTTAACGCTCGAGGACGAGCTTGGTCTTAAGAGGGGGAGATTGATGTGAATCGAGGGCATTATTGTCTTTTTGGGCATATTGGTAGTTTTATTTTCTTTTTGTTATTTTTCTTAATTTTGTTTTGTTGTTTATTTGTAAGTTTGGGAGTAGGTGAGCACAGATGGGTATTATGATTATTTGTAAAGTGGGGGTCTCACATTGGTTAGAGAACTATTTAGTGTTCTCCTTCCCCACTTATAAATAGACCCTTGTAGCCCCATTTGAGGTAGAGTTGGATTTTGAATATAGAAAAGAGTATTTGAACAGGTGGATTTTGACGGGTGGATTACGTCAAGTATGCTCATTTGCGACAAGTAGCACTGGCAAAATTATGGGCTGGACCTAATTTGGGCGGGTCAAATATGGGTTGGGCTAAATGTGGGTTGGGCCAAATGTGGATTGGGTTAAATGTGGGCCGGGCCAAATATGGGCGGACCAAATATGGGTTGGCCCAACCCATTATTTTTCTACTAAATTAAGTATTACAATTCGAGGTATATATAAAAAAAACTCATATTTTACTCATAACTTTTTAAAATGAGTATTATATTTGATTTGTATCTTTTAAAATTGAGCTCCATATTTGATTTTTTACTTTCAAAAATGGGCGCCATATTTAACTCATGGCTTTGAAATATGGGCCCCATATTTAACTCATAGCTTTTAAACATGGGCCCCATATTTAGATGCTTGGGCTAATATGGGTTGTTTTATTATTTGGGCCACATTTTGCCACTACTAGCGACAAGAGAATCTGATGAGTGCATTTATCAAATTGAACAGGGAAAGATCTACATTGGTACACCAGGGATAAGAAGTCAGAGAGTTTGCAAATGGAGGCTGCAAAAGAAGAGATAAGGAGAATTAAGGAAGAGGAGGAGCAGGCTATGAGGGAGGCTCTAGGCTTGGCTCCTAAGCGTGCTTCAAAACCTCAAGCCAATAATAGACTTGACAAGCATGAATTCTCTGAACTCGTCAAGAGAGGCTCTACTGCTGAAGACTTGGGAGCAGGCCATGCTGAGGCTGCTCAGGTTCAAGGTCTTGGTTTTTCGAGGTACCTTGCTCTAACAAATTAAATTTATGTTTCTTTTTGTTTGTTTATTTTTTGTTGAACCCCTTGATTCTGTAAATTTCAATATTTTGTCAGGTCTCAAATTAAGAGTTGTCGTTTTAAAGTTGGACTTTTAAAGACAATAGTAATTTTAATGGAACTTATTAAGCTATTATGGAATTTTAATACATTATTTGACACTTAATTCGAGACTTTCTAAATGGAAAATGTTTAATTTGAGATGGAGGGAATAGAAGGCCCTGTTTAGTTGTAAAATGCTGTTATTTGGAGGAAAAAAATTTCCACGGTGGATAAAAAATGAAGATTGGTTTTGTCGTCATCAAATTTTTAAATGCGACGACATTGATGGTGCGATTTCTATAGGCTTTGGTGGCTTCCCTGTATAACACACATTCACGTCTTAATTGTTAACAATCCATCTGAGAAAATACTGGAATTTTCTGATATCAAGAAATTAACCTGTTTTCGATTTTTTAACAGAAAATAAGAAATGAAAATGGAGTATGAAAATTGGGAGGAGGAAACTAAAAAATGTTCCAGAAACTAAACAGGGCTTAAAATACCCTCAAAATATAAATATTTTGTTTCTTGAATAAAATATAATATTGGGACTGAATATTATAGGGGGACCAGTAGTTGGGACGAATCAAGTTCTTTGCAGCCCACTCTGAAGGGTGCAGAGACAGTTGAGAAGGTGAATGTGGCTGTTATGCCTGATCCATCTGGCGAAGAAGAGTCTTTGGAAGATGAAAGTAAACGGAAGAGGAGACGCCATAAAGATAAGAAAGTGGAGAAGCATGGAAAGCGGCACTCTCGTGATTCAGATGACAAGAGGAAACAACACAGCAAGAAACACAAGGAGAAGAAGAGAAGGCACGATTCCGACTGAACAACTTCCATTCAAATTTGTTCAAACTTCTCGTGTATGTGTGCGAGAAATTTTAGTCCTCTCTTTTTAACTTCTAATTTGAGATTATGTAATGTACTCCTATGAGGGGTTTGTAACGTCTACATCAATTCTCCTATGAATATACCAAGAAGATAGTAGTACTGTCATTGCAAAGTTGCAAGTAAAATTGCGTCATCTTTTACTTTTTTTTTTCTTCCTCCAAATAGTTTCTCATTTTTTCTATATGAAATTGAAAGTAAAGAACCATGCAGGAAGCCTGAGTTCACTATTCCTTGTTTAGACCATTTAGGCCGTTTAGTACTACAAGCACATCATCAATAATAGCAACACGATCATGGGGTGTAGTTGGTGTTGCTTGAAAATTAAAGGAATGAAATTATAGAATTGACAAATATATATATATTTAGAGAGAGAGAGAGAGAGAGAGAGAGAGAGAGAGACTCATCTACATCATGATCATTCATCACACCTAGTTTTAGGTCTCAATTTTTTTTTTCTCCAAATTTTTTATTTTTCACTTGAAATTAACCTTCCAATCAACTCATATTCAAAAAATTAAGTTAAAATATATTTTGTAGCTATTTTTAAAAAATTAACAAAAAATTGTGAATTTTTAAAAAATAGTTACAAAATGTATTTTGATCTAATTTTTTGAACATGAGTTTATTGGAAGGTTAATTTCAAAGAAAAAAAAAAAACATTTGAAAAAACAAGTTTTTTCAAATCTACAACTAGATCTACAACTAGGTGTGATGTATGGATGATATATATAATCATAACAATGTTCGAAAAAATTTAACTTGGGAGGAAAAGATTTGCAGAAAAGATTTCTTCGTTTTTTAAAGTGGGTGCGTTTGATAAATAAGATGGAAAATAAGCGCCAAGAGTCAATTTTCATGGAATTGAAAACTTGAAAATATTTTCCATGGAAAAAATTTGTTGGTGGTGTTTGATTGCAAATATTTTCCAGGTGAAAAATGTTCTATTTTTCATCTTTTGTGTTTGGTTCCCAATATTTTCCATGGAAAAAAAAATAGAAAATATATATATAAAATAGAAAAATAAAAAAATCCCATAAAATTAATAAAAATCCCAAAGAATAAATAAATAAATAAATCCAAAATGTGAATAAAACCCCAAAGATAAGGAAAAAATCCAGAAAGTGAATAAAAATCCAAAAATAATGAAAAAAATCCAGAAAGTGAATAAAACCCCAAAAATAATGCAAAAAAATGCAAAAAATCAATAAAAACCCAAATCCAAAAATAATGAAAAAAATACAGAAATTGAATAAAACTCCAAAAATAATGAAAAAAAATCCAAAAAGTGAATAAAACCCCCAAGCTAATGAAAAAAATCAAGAAAATGAATAAAACCCAAAAATAATGAAAAAAATACAGAAAGTGAATAAGACCCCAAAAATAATGAAAACAAAATCGAGAAAGTGAATAAAAATCCAAAAATAATGAACAAATACAAAAAGTGAATAAAATCTCAATAATGAAAAAAATACAGATAGTGAATACAAACCCAAAAATAATGAAAAAAATACAAAAAGTGAATCAAACCCCACAAATAATATTTAAAAAATACAAAAAAAATAAAAATATAGAAAATGAAAAAAAAAATCAGAAAATAAATATTACCCCATAATGAATTTTCTGGATTTTCTTCATTATTTCTGATTTTTTATTCAATTTCTGGATTTTTTTCATTATTTTTAAGTTCTATTCACTTTCGATATTTGTTTTCATTTTTTTGGGGTTCTAATCATTTTTTTGGATTTTTCCATTATTTTGGGGGTTTTATTCACTTTATGTAATTTTTTTCATTATTTTTGGATTCTTATTAACTTTCTGGATTTTTTTCATTATTATTGGATTTTTATCCACTTTCTGTATTTTTTTCATTATTTTTGGGGTTTTATTCATTTTGTGAATTTTTTTCATTATTTGTATTTTTTTCATTATTTTTGGAGTTGTATTCACTTTCTATATTTTTTCAATTATTTTTGGGTTTTTTTCATTTTCTGGATTTTGTTCATTATTTTTGGACTTTTATTCACTTTCTGTATTTTTTTCATTACTTTTTGGTTTTTATTCATTTTCTGGATTTTTTTTCATTATTTTTGGGATTTTATTCACTTTTTGTATTTTTTCCATTATTTTTGGGTTTTTATTCACTTTCTAGATTTTTTCATTATTTTGGGATTTTTATTCACTTTCTAGATTTTTTTAAAAATATTTTTGGGGTTTTAATCACTTTTTGTATTTTTTCCATTATTTTTGGATTTTATTCGCATTCTCGATTTTTTTTCATTATTTTTGGGTTTTTATTCATATTCTGTATTTTTTTCATTATTTTTGGAGTTTTATTCACTTTAAGTATTTTTTCATTATTTTTGGTGTTTTTTTTCACTTTCTATATTTTTTAAATTATTTTTGGTGTTTTTTTTCTTCATTTTTTGGATTTTTTCATTATTTTTTGGGTTTTATTCACTTTCTGTATTTTTTTTCATTACTTTTGGGTTTTTATTCACTTTCTGGATTTTTTGTCTTTATTTTTGGATTTTTATTCATTTTCTGGATTTTTTTTTATTTCTGGGGTTTTAATCACTTTCTGGATTTTTTTAAAATTATTTTTGGATTTTTATTCACGTTCGGATTTTTTTTCATTTTCTGTATTTTTTTCATTATTTTTGGAGTTTTATTCACTTTATGTATTTTTTTCATTATTTTTGGATTTTTATTAATTTTCTGAATTTTTTTCATTATTTTTGGGTTTTTATTCATATTTTGAAATTTTTTCATTATTTCTGGGGTTTTAATAGGTTTCTGGATTTTTTTCAATATTTTTGGGCTTTTTATTTATTTTTTGTATTTTTTTGTTATTTTATTCATTTTCTGTGTTTTTTTCATTAATTTTGGGTTTTTACTCATTTTTTGGATTTTTTTCATTATTTTTAGGGTTTTATTCACTTTCTGATTTTTTTTTATTATTTTGGATTTTTATTCAGTTTCTGAATTTTTTTTCCCATTATTTTTGGGTTTTTATTCATTTTCTCGATTTTTTATCAATTTTTTTGGTGTGATAATTCTTTTCCCTGGAAAATGAATAACAAGGTGGGAGGAGGTTTTTTAATTCCATCTTTTGTGAAAAAAGTGGTTACGTGATTTGTTTTAAAGAAATCAATTCCATAGAAAATTTTGTTTATCGAACATTCAAAAGATGGAAAATGACTCCATATATTGCATTTTCCATGGAAAATTAGTGTTATCAAACACACCCTTAGTTATTATTGGCAAACGCTTTTAGTCGAGAGATAATCACGGAAGTGGTGGACAAGTGGATTAGATTTGCTTTCTAATTGCAACGATTAAAACGTGTTAAAAAATATCCGTTTAGATTTTTTCAAATAAAACAATTATTTTGTCTTAAAATTTAAATTGGGTATGGGCATGTGCACGGGCCGGACGAGAAGTGGTGCTGGCGACAGGCGTGAGCTTTGACCCAATAAGTGTTCCCATTCAAACCACAAAATTTTAATGCCTACAAGGCTTGCCCAATAATGTCAAAACTTTTTTGATGTACCACTTAGACTCGACAAAATAAGGCACGACATGATAACATGACACGAACCGAGACGAAGTTATAAGTTAATGGGTGTACCCTTAATGATTTTGGGTCATATCAGTGTCAATTGGATAAGACACGATAGTTAATGGGTGATGTTAGTGTTGATCCCCTTCACTTGTTAATATCCAATAAGATTTGTTAAGAATCTAAATAAATAAGATATATTGTTGGGATTTATAAAGAGTTTATGTAGCTTAATTTTACTGTAATCATAGTAAATTTTACTAAATGAAAGAATTAGTAATGTCAATGAATTGATAGGTCAAATTGTGTTCAAAATAAGCTAATATGTCAATTTGTATATGATTCAAAATAAATCATTATCTTATTGGTAATAATGGGTGAACACGACACGACACGTTAAGATAAAAGATCATGTTTGAATATGGTTTTCTCACACGATAAAAAAGTCACTCGTTTAGATAGAACCCGTCCCGAACAAGATTAAAATCGACACGAACACGACTCGACACGATCCATTGCCAAGTCTAATACCATGCACAGTGTAACACCGCGCGTAATTCTGGCGTCGGTCGCCATCGAAATATTGCCGACCGTTACTAAATTAAATACCATTCTTAGCATGTGACAGATATGAGACATAAAATTTTTCATCCACAAGATAAATAATTAACTATATAATCATCCATGCAATAATAAAGTCCATCACCATACTAAACTCCAAAATAATCCAACTCCATAATTTAATTAAAACTCCAAATGAAATAATCCAATAAAGCATCTGATTAAAAACCATAAAAAACTTTGGAACCAAATGGGCCAATAAAATTCATAATGAAGTCTCATAATATAAACAACTGAATAAAAGAAATCTAACCTAGTAAAGAGAATGAATAAATGAACTCCAGGTGCACCTCCAAAATGATCTTCAATAAACCCTAAGCAGCTACTCCAAAGCTAATACCTGAAATGTTAGTCAACGCATAGGGTTAGAACCCCGAGCATGGATATCAACGACTCCTTTCAAATAGGGTCCAGACAACAACATTATACGCAATAAACACGACAGTAGAATATTTTAAATTAAACGAGATAAATTAACATGCAATAGAAATAAATAATTATCTAGCCACAACAAAGTCTATCTAAAATCCAAGTTCAATTATTTAATTTCCAATAACTCCATTTCTATTTATTTAATCAATTTACTCGAATTTATCATATTTGTCATTTTATTATTATCAGCCGCGGTGCTCCCACATTTAAGCGTTACTCTATCTCAGTTGTGGGACTCCCACTAGGCCTTCATCATTTTAGTGCGGGCTCTCGCTTAAAGTTTTACATCCTTTGGTTGCGGTACTCCCGCTAGTTCTACACCACACCCATTCTCCTCACTATGGCCAGTCAACCTGGTTCACTGTCAACTCTGCACACACTCGTGAGGTTCCATGCACGGCACGTCACTATAGCCCGTCATCCCGCACATACTCGTGACGTCACACACACCCACGTCGCTATAGCCAGTTGGCTCGTTTAACTGTCAGCCCTACACATAATCGTGCCGCCAATATGTATTAATTCCCGTTTTATCATCGTAAGTATTAATTCTCAATTTATCAAAATTTTCTCAAATATCTCAAATTAGCCCCACCCTTATAATCGACATAAAATCCTCAAACCCCCCTTAGCCCCATACCTAAAAGTCTCCAACATACAAGTATTTTCCAGCCTATCGTCTAGGAAGAAAACCAACTCACCAACACCCCTTAGCCGCACCCCTATGTTTGCTAATTCAAGGAACAACGTAAAAATCAGCGCCACCCTAGAATATCTATCCGTAAACTGTCACCACTATCAAGTCCCATACCTACAAAGCGATAACTACCCAAAGGTCTACTAACTAGTTCCATACCTAGAAAGCAATCTAAATAAATGTGAGCGTCCTATCTATCCCATAATCCCGTCGTTCCTGCGGTGTCGAACATATTAAAAATAAATAAATTTCACAAGATTAAATTTCCATTCATCACAATAATTTCACCAATTTAATCCACACACCATTAATTAGACAATTAATGCCCGTTTAATTATATAATTAATTAAACTATAGTTTCGCATCAAATTATTCGATTTAATATCACATGCATATTTATAGAATTTATACAACAAGAATTTACTACTGTGCGACATCCACAAAATTTCCATTATTTAACCATAAAACTTATCAAGCGACATTCCTACGTAAAAATCTACATGCGAATACCTTAACATCTATGGCAACCAAATCTCCACTCTAACATGCAAGGTTTTGAGTCTTCATTCATATTAAATTTTTTCATAAAAACAGTCCCGAATTATATTCCACTTTCTCTAATTAATATCTCTAATTTATTTTAAGAAGACATATGTATTTAGTGTGTAGGCCATAATTACTACGCATAATACTAAAGGAAAGAAATAGAGGTAATTATGCCTGAGATTTGTTTGAAGAAATCCGATTTTGAAGATGCGTTCCTCGCAAAAAGACGACAAAGTTTCGTTCTTGGAACAACTTGAGAAAACCCGATTTATCTTGACAAATCTTGAGTTGAAAGTTGAAAGTTGAAAGTTGTGTAAAATGGGGCTAGGGTTTGTAGAAGGAAGTAGTTTAAAATTATTAGGGTCTACTGCTCTTAAAGGTTGTGAAAATATATTTGAAAAGTCCTAACCCCATATTAATTTAAGTGGAGAAAGATTAGAGAATTTAAGTGGCATTAGAATCCTAATAAAACTAAAACAGTTCGCTTGTTAGTCATGGTCCAGAACTGTGACAAACATTTAGTCACGGTTTAAGTCCGTGACAAATCTCTGATGCGGGATTTTTATTTTGGTCCTTTTTTTTCCCTAGAGAGTTTTATGTTTTGAGGACTCTTCAAAACGACCCTATACTTATATATACTCATATTAGGAGTCTTTAAGCTAGCTTTCCCAATTTCGAATTAATTTAATTAATTACCGAATAAAATTACGAGTTGTTACACACAGTTCGCACACCAAACCAATGTTGGACTTGTTGAAAAATACCAAAAGAAGCCATAAGACACTCTCTACTAATTCCATGTCTGAAAGGTCAAAACGGAATCATTTTGTTTTCAAGCCATTTTACACCACAAAATCTAACAATCCTCAACTTGTAAATTTTGAAAATATTTTCATCAAGCAATATTTAATAGTATTGTGCATAAGAAAATATGTCCCGACTTGAATCTTTACGTAGTAAAGATGATTCCGAATATACCATACTAAAGTCAACACGTTATCACCATGTGCTTTTTTCCAAGAGTAGTGAATGCTTTAAGGATTTTACTAAAAATTATCATAGGATACGACCACACTTTCACATTCACATAGGTGAGACTATGAAAGATACTCCCGTAACTAGATATCCTACTCAACATAGATCTACGAATCTCATTAAGAGTTATAGTAACTCATCCTTAACTCACTTTAGGATGTCATGCTCCATAGGGATAAACTAAGAATAAACTTTTTTCTATAAATAACACGATTCAACCCGTATCACATGTGACTTATTATTAGCCATTGAACCTATTTCTTGGGATCTACAGTCTATATGTAATGTTACCATCACAAATGAGTTAATTGTCTAAAGGATTAACTCCTACCCCTTACGAGGTGTTCCGTACCTTTTCTCTTACTAGACCTTTCATCAAAGGATCAACCAAATGATTCTCAGACCGTATATGATCCACCGTTACAACTTCAGTAGAGAGAATAGTACTGTGTTTGCGATGTATTTGTCACCTCTTGCCGTTATAGTAATAGTCTTTTATTTTTGTAATAACTGTGGTACTATCCCATCAGATAAGAAAGAATGGTATTGGCCTTTCCCATAAAAGAATATCTAATAGTAGGTTTCTTAGTCAAACTTCCTCCTTACTATAAGTAGCTAGCACTATCATCTCTGACTCCATCTTTGGCTGGGGTAAAATAGTTCGTTTCATAGATTTCTATGAGATTGCGTTGCCAACGATACTAAAGATGTATACACTAGTGTCCACGGAGCCATCTGATAGGACACTCCAATCAACATCGCAAAATCATTCAAGAATGATGAAAAACTTTTGATAGTGTAATTCGAGGTTAATCGTCCTTTTTAGGCATCACATTACCCTTTCAATAACATGTGATTACTCCATTCTAGGTCTACTAGTAAATCTACACAATACTCTTATAGTGTAAGTTATGTCTCATCTAGTGCAACCAATATGATGTAAGATAACTATGATGCTCGCATACTTTTTGTCTAACACATTCACTAGTGTTATTGTACAACTTTAGACTATGATCAATTAGGAGGTTTAGAATTGAAATAATTGTATTTTTTTAGAATTTTCTTAATGTATGAGATCGATCCAAAATAAGTCCATTTTCAGACTTAATAATTTTAATTCTCGATTTAACTCTCGCTTCACCCAAATCTTTCATATCAAAACATTATCTACTGCATAGATATTAGATCTAAATATAAATCATCCACCAAAAGACATATGATCGTAAAGATGTTATTTTTATAAGTACCTATTTTAACCTATAGATTTAGCTAATTCATAAACTTTATTTTCTTGAACAAGAATACAAAAATCTTTGGGTTAGTTCATATTAATCTCTTCATTCACAATTTAAAAAGAAGTTTCAACATTCATTTGTTGTACGACAATATTATTAAAGGCAACTATAGCAAATAGTACATATATATATGCTATTCTAATCACGGGTGAAAATGTATAAAAAAGATTACATTTTCATATTGTCTAAAACCTTTAGCCACAAGATGAACTTCATATTTTTCAACATAACCATTACGATTTAATTTCTTTTTAAGAATCCATTTGCAACTAATTGTTTACCCTGGTGGAGATCCACTAAATGTCAAGTCTTATTTGTTTCTAAAGAATCCATTTCACTATTAATAGCTTCTTGCCACAATTCTATCTAAAGAAGATAAAGCTTGTTGAAGGGTATTAGGGCCCTCATCTAAAGTGTAAGAATAAAAGCCGAGGCAAAATTCTTTTTCAATATGTGCTCTTTTACTTTTTTTTGGTTAAAAAATAAATTCATTAGATTATGAAATTTTTGGAATAAACACCCTAGTGGATGTCGAGCCCCTACAGTTTCTCAATTTAAAAGAAAATTTATCTTCATAAAAATCAGTGTGATTTGATTCAATAATTACTTTATAATTAAAATCATAAAATCTATATGCTTCTATTAACCTCGTGGTCAATAAAAACACATTTATAAGCTCCATTCTTCAATTTTGACATTTTATGATCAAGAATACATTTTGACATTTTATGATCAAGAATACATGTATGGGCTAAACACCCCCATATTTTAAAATATGACATATTAGGCCTAATATTTTTTAAAATTATAATGGATTTTTTTTAAAATTTTAGCATTAAGAACTCTATTAAGGACGTGATAAACAATAAAAATAATTCTCCCCACCAAAGTGAGGCAATCGCCCAACTTAATAAAATAACAACAACTAATTCATCATAAGTACTAGTTTTTCTTTCACATTTATCATATGTTTCGGGATATTGGGGATAATAAGGAAATTTTTTCGTAAATAATACTACGAGTTTCAACAAATATAATAATAGGTCTAAAACCATATTCGGTAGCACTAAGCATTTTTTCTATTTTCTAATTAAATTGATACTAAATCTCATTTAAAAAGAATTTAAACATGTCAAACGCTCCACTTTTATATTTCATAAAATAATCAAATGAATAATTGGACTAGTCATTAATAAACATAATAGAGTAACATTTTTCATTTCTAATCATGACTGCATCAAATTCACAAATATCAGAATGAATTAAGTTAAATGTGATGATATCAAATACTTGTACATTTTTGATTATTCTTGTGATGATATCTTGCTTCTTAATGTGATGCTTTATATCTCATGATTAGTTTCTACTCCTTTGTCTATTACGGACAAAAAGGGGGAGAACAAATTGCGGGGGAGTTTTATTTTGTATTTAAAACTCGTATGCGTCACAGTATCTCTGGGTTTCATGTGTGTACGTTTCTTCCACATTGACGATGAATTAATGGACTACACAAGATAAAGAAAAAGTTGCCCAAGGGAAGAAGAAGTTCAGCGTGAAGGCAAAGTCTCACTTATGCCGTACCATTTTTAGGGTTTGGGATGGTATTAGGAATCAATGTCTTCGAGGGGTGTATTTTAATTTGATTTTCAGTTTTGTTTTGTACAGGAATAGCTAAAGGGGGAATTTGTTAAAGCAAGTTTTATAATTTCTCATAGCATAGGTTAATTTTTTGAGTATTGGCGTATCCTGTTATAAACTGGTATCTCAAATCGAGCATTACATCTCCAAAAACATTCGAAGACACACAGACACGTTATGGAGGTATAAACTTGTTGTTTTCATGAATTTATATAAATCATATACTGGGATGTTTTATTTTAAATCGAGCCTTTTTTAGAAAAGGATTTTGAAAGGAAAAAGTTTTTTGCTCCCGTTTGAACCAATTTCAAACGAGAGATTGCCTGTCTTGACATAACATTCTCGTTAGAAGCTCATTAGAAGGCTATTATAGGGAGATGTGATTCTTGTTTGAACCATATTCAAACGAACTACTAATTAGATTTCCCTGTCTTGTAGAATATTCTCGTTAGAAGCTCGATAGAAGGCTGTTCAAACGAAAATGAGGTTTCGTTAGAACAAGACTGATGTCGTTAGAATGAAAATTCAGTTTCATTCGAACGAGATTTGATTTCGTTCGAATGACCCCGCCGCCTATAAAAACCTATTTTTCTCAGAATTTCAGAAGAACTTTGGCGAAAACGAATTTTCCATAAATGTTCCAAAGTTTTCCACTTTTGGTTTTTCAATACCACTTTTACGTTCACAAATCTTTCATCCCCATGTGTGATTTGTGAAATTTATGAAACCTTAGTTTCAAATACCTTTCATAAAACCTTGTGGAGTTCATTCTCTACGGCTTACTTGTGAACCGATGGTTTATTACTAAAGAAATAGAAGGCTGATCGATGGATACCAAGGGTAAACCGCTACCTGTGGACGACTGTGGATTAAGTCGTATTCTTTAGATGGTTTTGAGGACCCTACGTGTCTTACTTAATTTGTCTAAGTCATTTATAAGTTAGTTATAAAGTGATGAATATAGGTTTTATCTTTTTTAGGGATTTTCGCTAATATCTGATTGATTATTTGCATGCTTGGTTTGATAATTTAATATTGGAATACATTTCGTATGCACACCTAATTTAATCGAAGATAAAATTTGATTAAAAAATGGATTTGTGTGTGGGAACCTAAGATTCAAATCAATCCATTGAATCATTTGCATTCTCAAATTGGTATCAGAGCAAGTTGCACTAAAATATCGTGTGATCTTGATTTATTTACGAATTTTTTTGGATATCAAATTTTCAAATTGGTATGAGAGCCGCTTACACTAAATTACTGTGTGATCTTTTTACAAATTTTTTCTTAATATCAATTTTTTCTAAAAATTGTTGATCTTTAAAAATTTGGATTTAATGGATAATCTGTATAATAAGATGCCTACTTTTGATGGTTTCAAACTACGCCTACAGGAAAGCTAGAATGAGGTCCACTTTAAAATCCATAGATGAACGTGTCTGGTTGGTTTGTAAAAGAGGGTGATACCACCCATTGTGATAGTTGATAATGTCCCAAGTTCAAAACCTATTTTTGTATGGACATTAGACGATTTTAAATGGAGCAATTTTAACTTGCGCGGTCTGAGTGCCATCTCTGGAGATGTCACCCCAACGAGTTTCGTCGCATTATGACGTGCACCATGTCTAAAGAAGCTTGGGATACCCTCCAGCTCACTCAAGAGGGTACCAATGCTATGAAATATTTTAAGCTATAGAACCTCGCCACACAGTTTTGAGACTATTAGCATGAAAGAGTCCGAGCCATAGAGGTCAATGACTTATGTCCTACTCCAATCCTAAAAATGTCATGTAAAAGTCAACCTCTTGGCCTTAAAACACGATGCCTTTAACACCCCCCATTATATTCGTAGGAAGTGAAGAATGTATAAAACATTACATCGTTCACACATGCAAAATAACCTAAAGGTTCAACTACACCTTCCAGTTGGTGATAGCTCAATAGACATGGAGATCCCTATCATTAACTTTGGGCCGACTCCAATTCTGCATCTATACTAGAGCCAACCTCCTAGATCATAAATAATTTCTCCCCCTCTTAATACATCATCTCACACTTGGACACACATCACGTTGGAACCTTTCCATGCGGCTCACTGCAGAAACCGAACTACATAGGATTTGATCTCATAGCTACATGGGTATGCATACGTTATCCCCACAAAGATGATTTCATCTCTTTCCTCTCACACATTATCTTTTATAATTCAAACGAGATATCAAACTATCTCTAGCGGCGACTTCTCATGTATATCCGTAACACTCAAACACTCAAACGCATTGACGACTTCTTGTTATACAAGCCAAGCTTTTACACAAACTTACATATATACTAACGACCACATGCTACCCAAATATATATTTTCACACAAGCACTCTTGCATACCTACACCAGTTTAGTGACATTCCTACACCTCTCACTAATGCCATTTTTAAACCTATGCACCAATATACTTTTTAAGGGATTCTATAAATATGGTCTCTCAACATATTTTAAAATAAACTAAAATTAATCATAAACGGAAAAATGACAATAATTATATAGATAAGGAAGCATAAATAACAAGGCTGTACCTTACCCATTCGCAATGAGGAACTCGAACCCAAAGCAAGAATATCTAAACCATTCGCAGGCCCGAACCTGCCTTAGGGTAAGCAGAAAAGGGGTAACCCTACCCATTTTTTTTATTTTTATATAATATAAACTGGTGACTCTAAACAACCAAAAACTCCTCGCACTAAGAGTTATGCTTAGGCCTAAATAGGAGTGTGCAACCCAAATTAGATACAGTGTCTGTGGGGGCTCATTTATTTCAACCCAAGAGTGTAGCTGTCAAGTCCTGCGCACACAGAGGACTACTCGACCCAAGTTATTTATTTATTTAGACCTGTGTATTTAACATATTTTTAAATGCATGGAGATATACTCAAATTGATTACCAATAATCTTAGAGGAGATATTCAGTGACGCCATGAGTTATCAACAAGCTAATTGAGTTACTTATACAACTCAATCACTTATTTTTCACAACTATGGATTGTAAACCCTGGCCCGGGGCAATGGGATGTAACTTTGATTTTTAAGAGACATTAATAAGAACATAGTAATCTCTCCGTGGACATAGGAAAGTTACCGAATCACATACATCAATTATTGTGTGCGTGATTATTTTCTTTCATCTTGATATTATTTTCTGGATTTTTTTATTGTGATGATTCTTGCACTCACAATTGACGCCGTCTGTAGGAAACAATTCTTTTTCCTACGTAAGTAGTTATTAACAGAAAGCCCGTGATGTCTCACCATAACAACAATCGTCCTCAGGTTGGCGATGTGAAGGATGATCCAACCCCACCAAGGGTTAGGTCTAAGATTCGCTAGCAACCAAATCCCAGGTTTCACTAAGAAAGGCAACCTTGTGGAGAAAGTCATGGACTACCTAGGTCTACCAAATCTCCAGGTTGGTCGATGCTTATGAAGCCAGGCTTCGAGAACAGGAAGAGGTAACATGCATCCAACCGCAAGAGAATGATCACCTACAAAGGCAACGCAGAAGAATGGAGAGGGATCTGCATAGAGATACTAGGAAGCGTCGTGATAGGAATGCTAGTCCTCAGGCGAGCAAAACTCACAGTCGAGGGAGGTGCTCTAGGCAAGATCAAGATAGATCCGAACGTGACAGGTTAGAACGTGATCGATCAGAGCGTGGTTAATTAGAGAAGCGCCAAAAAAGCAATGATCATTAAGATGAGACATCAGAATTTTGGCCTGTAGAGAGAGAGACCATCATCCAACCATCGAGGATCCAAGTTTACTAGGGAGCTAGCCAGAAGAATTCTCAACACCCAGATGAAATCCTTTTCCTCAAGGGTGATTGAAGAAGAGGAACCCCCAAAGAAGTTTTCCATTGCCAGTTTCAAGATCTACGATGGGAAGATGGATCCCATGGACCACGTTTGGCAATAAAGGCAAATAATGACCCCGTGGAGCCACAATGATGCCTTGATCCGTTGACTCTTCCCTTTTAGCCTACATGATGTAGCATAGAAGTGGTTCGAGAAGTTGTCCCATAGGTCGATCAAGAGTTTTAAATCCCTAACAGAGGCTTTCACTGCTCGCTTAATAACTAGTAGTTCCCTAAGAGGATGGATTCACTGTTCATAATGAAGAAAAACCACAATAGAGACTTCGTGATTATGACAAGAGGTATTGGGAGGTCTTAAATGAAGTGGAGGACTACTTGGAGCAGGTTTCCATTGCGTCCTTTAAGATTGGTTTGTCGACCACATCTCTGCTGCACCAGTCCCTAATGAAGAAAGATGATAGAACCATCGATGACCTCATGGCCCATATTAAAAAATACGCTAAGGTTGAGGACATGGTTCACTCTAACACATGGGAAAGTGGTTGAGCAAAAGCAAGCAAAAGAGGGGATAACAGTGACACTCCAAAAAAAGGGAACAAAAATGGTGGAAAGAACGACTCTAAGAATGGGAGTAAGGCTAATCCTTTTAAGGCGTTCCAGGCTATTAACACAGTCTTAAAAGAACTAATCTAGAAAATCTTGAGCAAGATCAAGGATCAATCGTTCGTTAAGTGACTTAAGAAGATGGGTGGTGACCTGATGAAGAGGAATAATGCACTGAGATACGCATTCCATAAGGAGGTCGATCACGGAACTAAGAATTGAAATTCTCTGAAATCTCACTTGAAAGAGTTGGCCCAAGAGGGACATCTCAATGAGTACATAAAGAAGAAAGATGGCAAGGTCACAGCCAATGGTGACCATAAACCAAATAATGTGCTTGATGATGACATGGGACAGGAGTTTGTGGTGATTCATGGGGTGTTCGACCTAAAGAAGATCCATGGGAACACTGTTCGGATGGAGCTAAAGAAGGTCATTGCTGTTATGAAGGCATTACAGATTGACCCTGGAAAAAGCCAAGCTAGAAAATGTCGATTACTAGAGGATGTCGACTATACCAAACACATCATATTCACCGAGGAAGACCTGATTGGAGTAAGGAATCCCCACCATGATGTGCTGGTGATCACCGTTAGAATTATAAATTGGGATATCGACAAGGTACTGGTAGACCAGGGAAGCTCATCAGAGGTGATGTACCTAGAGTTGTACCATAAGATGAAGCTCAACCTATCCATCTTCAAGGAGGCCATAATTTTTTTGGTCGGCTTTGCAGGGAAAATTACAATGCCGCTAGGAAAGATAGTCTTATCGATTAGATCAGGAAACATCTCAAAGCTGATCGAGTCCTTGGTGGTGGACATAAAATCCCTATGTCACGCTATTCTAGGAAGAGGTTGGTTGCACGCCATGAGAGCCGTATTATCCACCTACCACCAGAAGTTGAAGTGTGTCAATGATCGGGGCATGGTCAAGATTCGTGGTGACCATCGCAGCCATTTTCCCTCGTAAGGAGAAGAAAAAAAACTAAAGGATGATCCAGATGAAGCCCAAGATGAGGCTACACCCACTAAATAGCAACTATGGTATGACTGACTAGGGGTGGAGGAAACTAAGATCCACCCCGCTGACAAGGTCATTAAAATCCTGGAAGAAGTTGGTGCTGACGATAGCTTGCAAGAAGGGAAGTTTCTGATCAGAATCGCACTCGCCGATCACGAAAAGGAAGGGTTATGTACCTTCTTAAGAAGAAATTTAGATGTTTTTAATGGTAGCTATATGATCTTCTTGGGATTGATCCCGACGTATCCTTCCATCACCTGCATATTGACCTGACCTTCAAGTTGGTCACTCAGAAGGCGCACCGAACAACCCTCGAGAAGGCTAAAGTAGTGGAGAATGAAGTAGGGAAGCTTCTGGATGCAAGATACATTCGGGAAGTTCAGTTCCCCCAGTGTTTATCCAACCCAATGGTAGTACGAAAGAGCAATGACAGTTAGAGGGTCTACATTGCTTTCACATACCTCAACAGGGCCTGTCCTAAAGACTGTTTCCCACTCCCTAGGATTGATCAGCTGGTTGACGCTACGACATCACACGAGAGGATGACTTTTCTGGATGCCTATTCAGGGGACCATCAAATTCTGTTATTCGACCCCGAACAGGATGAAATATCCTTGATAACCTTGGTTGGTTTATACTGTATAAGGTCATGCCATTCAACATAAAGAACATAGGGGCAACCTATCAGAGGTTGGTAACTCAGATGTTCAAGTAGTTGATGGGAGACACAATGGAGTTCTACATCGATAACATATTAGTCTAGAGCATGAACATAGACGACTACCTCATGAACTTAGCTAGAACCATTAAAATCCTCAGGAAGTACGAGATGAAACTTAATATAAAGTAAGTGTTCATTTGCTGTCTAGTAAGGCAAATTTTTGGGCTATTTAGTTAGCAAGAAAGGGATAGAGGCCAATCCAGATCAGATTAACACGATCACCAAGGTCCAAGCCCTGAGGACGTTGCGAGATGTTCAAAAGCTTACTCTTATACTCGTAGTGCTCAATCGCTTCATCTCCAAGTCCTCAGAACGCTGTTGACCATTATTTCAGCATCCAAAGAAAGACAAGGGCCTCATGTGGAGCGATGACCATTCAAAAGCTTTAGAGGAGATCAAGTCCTACCTCAGAAAACCACCCTATTGGTGATTCCCAACTATGGAGATCCTTTATATCTCTATCTCGCAGTATCTGAACATGCTGTTCACTAGCCTTTGCATTAACGGTGACCTTAAGGAAGCTAAAACAATACTTTTAAGCTCACTCAATAATAGTGATCCCTTCCTATCCCCTTAAAGCTGTTCCTTGGAAATCCAACCTCTTCGAACGGCTCTCAAAGTGGTCGATTGAGCTCAAGAGGATTAACATCAACTTTTAACCAAGAATAATAATTGAGGGACAAGTCCTAGTTGATTTTATCATCGAATTTACGAGGAACCAACCTAGACCAATAGGAAGTAGAGCAGTCAATAAACGAGGAGGCACAGTCTAAGGACTGGACCTTATACGTTGATAAAAGCTCCAATTCCTAGGGGGAAGGAGCAAGAATCATCCTCGTCACACTAGAAGACGCTATCATCGAATAAGGAATCAGGTTGGGATTTGAAGCCTCCAATAACAAAGTAGAATACGAAGCACTGATCGCTGGATTGCACAAAGCCCAACCCTGGGGGAAAAGTGCCTCAATGTTTTTGATGATTCCAAATTGGTCTCCAAGAAAGTAAGTGAAGATTTCAATCCAAAAAATGACAGGATGGCTACCTACCTCGCCATAGTAAGAGGTCTTATGGAAGGATTTGAGAAGGCTAATATTTAGTAGTTTCCCGAGGGCAGAATAGTTACGCTGATGCCTTAGCAAACCTAAGCTCAATGTTGGACTCTGATCTCAGAAGAACTATTCGGATAGAGTTCCTCACTAAGCCAAGCATTAACTAGACGATGGTCGCCAAATAGGTCCTCCTCATAGTAAGGTCCCCTAGTTGAATGGACCCCATCATTTCTTATCTACAGAATGGTACGCTGCCGGATGATAGAAGATTGGATCATTAAGTAAGAGTGAAAGCAACCCAATTCTACCTTGTCCTATGGGGGAAGCTCTACAAAAGATCATTTACAGGCCCTTACCTCCAGTGTGTTCACCCACATGACGCCGAGCAAGTTCTCAATGACCTTCATGATGGTATTTGTGGGAGTCATGCATGAGGGAGGTCATTGGCTTTTTGAGTAATCAAGGAAGTCTACTAGTTGCCTCATGCAAAAGGATGTAAGTACCTATGTTCGAAGATGTGAAAAATGCCTGAAATTCTCTCCTATGGTTCACCAACCAGCTAGTAACCTGGAATCTTTGACAAGTCCTTGGCTATTTGCACAATGGGGATTGGATATTATGGGACCACACCTGAAAATTACAAGTATCTGTTGGTCGACACAGACTACTTCACCAAGTGGGTAGAGGCATAACCACTGTCAAACATTCGTGACATGGTTCATCTGAAAGAGCATCATAACACGGTTCGGGGTACCAATAACTATCATCATCAACAACTACACATAATTTGAAAGTAGATTTTTTTAAGGCTTTTGTGATGAGAATGGCATTACGCATCATTTCAGTTTGTGGCATATCCCCAAAGCAATGGTCAGGTAGAAGCTTCCAACCAAATGATGCTCGATGGCCTGAAGAAGAGGCTTGAAAAAGCAAAGGGTACCTGGGTGGATGAGCTGCCCCATGTTCAGTGGGCCTACCGTACTCCTCTTAGGAGAGAAATCCGGGAAATGCCATTTGTGATCATCTATGTATTGGAAGCTATTATCTCGCTTGAAGCTGGTCTCCCTACCATGAGAACCAACCTAGTCGACCATGGGCTAAACGATGATGCATTACGCACTGAACTTGACTTAGTAGACGAGTGAAGAGAACATGATATGATCAAGCTGGCTTTATATCAATAGTAGCTGGCCAAATAATATAACAAGAAAGTGAATCTGAGGAAATTCCAGGTGGGGACCTTGTCCTAAGTAAGGTCCTCGACAGTGTCGTAAAACTGTCAGATGGCAAGCTGGAACGAAACTGAGAAGGACCTTTTTAAGGTAATCATAGATGACCTTCAAGGAGACTATAACTTGGAAACATTGGAGGTCATGGAGATATTGTGAGCATGGAACACAACCAATCTCAAGAAATTCTACTTTTAGTCTTCTTTATCTTTTATCAGCACATTTAGTTTACATAAATTTTCATTTCAATGGCTCTTGCATTCCATTTTTATATATTGGCTGCCTCAATTTTTTATTATATATCTAAATATTATGCACCATTTCAAATTGACAAGCTCTCCTAATGCAAAGAAAAATCACCTTTGGTTACAGTAAGCTGCTCAACTTATCTTAACCAAGGAACTTCCTCATGCATGACAGAACTCCTGTGGATTACAATAAGTTATTCAACTTTTTTCAATTAAGGGATTTCATTATGACGAGCAAGGTTCATAGTTTTTATAATAAATTATTAGAGTTTATTTTAATTGCTATAACCCTCAGTTTTTTTTCGTAAATAAACACAGGAGACCTCACGAGTTGCCCCGACAACAATAAAATCCCTATAGGGGATCCTTAGGCAGAAAGCCAACGTAGGTTGGTTGCTAAAAACCTAATTGGGTGGATGTCCTATTAGCTAGGTACATTCTTGCCATCATTTCACCTAGGCCTAAGGGACTGTGATGACATGACCTAAAAGGTAAGGTAGATGGAATGATATTGCTAAGGCATAGTGGATCGGGAGAATGTTTGACACAAGTCATCAAACTCATTTAGTCGCTAAAAGCCCAACATGGTTAACACTTGCTATTGATTCATTTAGTATGCTAAAAAGCCAAAATGATTAATCTTAAATACTAACTCATTTAATCGACGAGAAGCCCAAAATGATCAACAAAAGTCCTAAATGGTTGGTAATTGTCAACTCTTCTAAATTGTCATTCAAAATACAAAGGCAGTTATTAACTCATATTTAGTCATCACATGCTCAAAATATGGAACAAGTTGATAATTAGACTTGTTACGTATCAATAAAAACTGGAGAGTACAATTACAAGAATACAAGATACACCAAAGACCATACAAGGACCTAGACCAACTATGGATGGCAGGTAAGATAATCAGCTATGCGTGCTCTTCGACCATCATCTGGGTTACGAGAAAACACCTCCTCGTCCTCTTCAAGATAATAATTTAGAAGATGGGCAGGAATGGAATCAATTAGGATCCATTTATCATCCTTTGAAAAGGGAGGATGATGATATACGGTACTTGTATTATAGGTTTGATTCCTTTGGGGTCTTGGGCTCCCCAAGGGTAGTTAACCACCCACGCTTTAATGGAACCTCCTTGGCTTCTTTTAGCTTGGCTGGTGCATCAGTCCAGCCTTTATCATAACCTACTGCCCATGCTTCTCGAGTGACCATTCTGAAGAGATGTCTTAACCTTATAACATCCCTCTGGAGACCAGCTGCGATGACATGTCCTCTTTGGACGTCTTTTTTCACCTTGACGACCTCTTTTTTCAAGGCATCATTTTTGACCTGAATTAGCTCGTCTAATTGGCCCATATCCTTGATCTCTAAGAGTTGGGCCCTCAAACTATTTATCTCCTCATGCACAAAGGAACCAATTTCCTCCTTGACTTGGAGGTCATCCTTCAGTTTGGCTACCAGCTCGAACTGGTCCTTGTGATGTGCAGTCGTCGCTTTTAGCTGCTTGTAAATCTTCACGAATGCCTTGTGGACTTGGCTACTAACGCCTGAACCCAAAATACTCCCCAAGTTTGAGGCAGGAGAAATGTAGTCCTCTAGGATAATAGGCTACAAACTGCACAATAAATAAGAAATGCAAACGAATATCAACATAATTGAAAGAACAAGAAGCATCAATAAAAGCAAAAGTCTTTTTCATTGATCAAAGAGGGGTGGGGGTGGGGGTGGTCAAAAGACAGTATAACCAAAGAAAGGAAATTATTAGGCACGAGAAAAAGAAGAAGGAAAAGTCCTAAAACTATGGAACTTTACTCCTTCACCTTCTCAGAGCTTTCTGTTGCCTTCCCTTTCTCGACAACCTTCTTTTCTTGGTCGGCAGTCGTTCCGACCTCAGCAGAATCCTTTTCACCAATGTCGATAGGCTAACCAACTAGAGGCTCTATGTCAGTAAGTGGAGAAGGTCCTAGAGAGTGCAGCTAGAACAGGTCAGATTCTGGAGGGACTACCGTTGCTCCCAAAGCTTGATCCCATCCTTTTTTGAAGGACACTTTCTTGGCATAAGCAATTTAGATCTCAGCATCATCATAGTACGCATCTCTTCCTTCCATGGAGCTTCTATCCTTCACGTTCAGTATCTCCTCCTCCAACTTCTGAACCTTCCCAACCAGGCCCATATTTTCTTTAACGAGCTTCTCCTTCTTTACAACCATCAGGTTGTTGGCCGTCTCAAGATCAACATAGGCCTTTACTAAACTTTCTCTTTCATGCTCAAGTACCACACAAACATTAGCTAAGTCCTTTTTGGACTTCTTTAGGGCTTCTTTTAGCTCCTAATTATTCTTAGAATGGTTGGCATGACCATCCAGAAGGGTAGTAAAGTTAGACAACAACTGCACAAAATATAAAGAGAAAGATTAGTGCTCATATGGTGAACACAGAGCAAAAAATAAGAGAAAAAGAGGAGATTTACCGAGCAAGTCCTTGGGCGAACTTAAGTGCCAGCTGGTCTGACCTCATTTGTGAGGAGCGTTCGCGATTGTCCGTGAGCAAGACCCCTTTTTCAAATCAGGAGCCAATATGGGAGTATTGGCCAAACTAGATCCCTCAACAGCCAAAGCAATAAATGGCTCAACAGGAGCCTTCAAAGACATCCTCTTATTGGCATCCTCTTTCTTTCTCTCTTATTTTCTCTCTATCTTATCCTCTCCTCTTCTTCTCCACTCTTTTTCTCCTTCTCATTCTCCTTCCCCTTATCCCCCTAGTTGTATCCACTAACCTTAGGGGAATCCCCCTCTGCCCTTTTCAGAGACTTCATCCGATCAGAAAATACAACCTGATCTTCATAATCTATGTTAAATACTCTCCTCTTCACAGGGGGTGCCATATATTTTTCTTCTTCCTCTTCTTCTTCTTCTTCTTCTTCTTCTTCTTCTTCTTCTTCTTCTTCTTCTTCTTCTTCTTCTTCTTCTTCTTCTTCTTCTTCTTCTTCTTCTTCTTCTTCTTCTTCTTCTTCTTCTTCTTCTTCTTCTTCTTCTTCCTCTTCTTCTTCTTATTCTTCCTCCTCTTCTTTTTCTTCTTCTTCTTCTTCTTCTTCTTCTTCTTCTTCCTCTTCTTCTTCTTCTTCTTCTTCTTCTTCCTCTTCTTCTTCTTCTTCTTCTTCTTCCTCTTCCTCTTCTTCTTCTTCTTCTTCTTCTTCTTCTTCTTCTTCTTCTTCTTCTTCTTCTTCTTCTTCTTCTTCTTCTTCTTCTTCTTCTTCTTCTTCTTCTTCTTCTTCTTCTTCTTCTTCTTCTTCTTCTTCTTCTTCTTCTTCTTCTTCTTCTTCTTCTTCTTCCTCCTCCTTTACCTCAATTAGTTTAGAGGACCCTTATTCAGGAAGCTCCAAGGCAGGGAGTTTATCAACCGATCGAGCAATAAAACTACTGGTAGTATTTTTGTACTCCAACATATAAGTCGCAGCACGAGGATGCTCTTCATTAGGAAATCTATCTCGGACTGTCCAAGATTTGAGTAAATTAACAACTCTCAGCTCGCGAAGGGCATGTTCTAGATTTTTATCACAAGATGAAAAAATAGGGGAAGAATACATATATCATAAGAAAGGAAACAAAAGTAGTAAGCAAAAGAAAAAGAAACAGTAAGTAAATAGAAGTAAAGAGAAAGAGACCTATTTGATCCTCCTCGCAGCCAGAGATGAAAGGAACTCGATACCTCTCGCCCTCAGGTAGGGGAGGATGTCGCCAATTTCTAGAAATAAAACCTTGCTCCTAGTAGCCTTTATGGGATTCAGGAAGGTTCACGACTAAGACCCTATCAGCTTTGCTAGTCTTCAAGTACGGGATGCCATCATTTGTACATGACCGAACATAACAGTAATAAAGCTCGCCTAACCCTAGGTTGGTCCCATACAATTCATTTATCCTATGGATCCCATTCATAATTTTTCATACATTTGGGGCCAATTGAGCAGGGACGACATTAAAGTACTTGAAGAATCTCAGAAAAAGAGAATTTGGCAGAAAAGCTAAACCTCCCTGTGTAATCAAAAGGGTATGAATCCAATGCCCCCTATATGTCATGAACATCTTTGGGGATGGGGGCACATTCTATTTTCACCCATTTTGGGATGTTATAAGACTTCCTAAACCCTACTACAATTTTGTTATCTAGAACAACTATGGATGATAAAAGACCTCAACAACAAAAGGATACTAGTCAAAATAGTGAAAGCAAAGAGAAGATGAGAAAGACTTACATAAGTGTATGGGAAACTATGAGAATATGAAGAACTAAAGAAGACAATGCACTGAAAGTTTTGTGGATGAGGAACGTTTGAGAGGTGATGGTTGGAAGTGATGTAGTTGGGTTTGAATCTCGCGCTAATGATGGAGCTTAATTCTCAATGAGGATTCAGACGCTCCAATTTCCTACTCGGACCAGTGCACCCTCACCTCTTTAATAAAATCACAAGTCTTCCATGGTGTTTAACCTTGGACGAGCGCACCCTCACAAGTTCACAAGTATTGCAAGTATGTCACTCCGGTTTTAAATCAGTTTTAGGCCTTGGGCTTTGAACTTACTTCAATTTTTTTGGCCCAAATGTTTATCCAAATTTTTTTAAGGACAATAATGGGGGATCATTTATTTAAGCCCAATAGTGTAGCCGATCAACCCAGCGTACATAGTGGACTACCCGACCCAAGTTATTTATTTATTTAGACCTGTATATTTAACATGTGTTTAAGTGCATGGAGATATACTCAAATCGGTTACCAATAATCTCAGAAGAAATATTCAGGACACCATGAGTTATCAACAAGCTAATTGAGTTACTTATACAACTCAATCACTTATTTTTCACAACTATGAATTATAAACCCTGGCCCGGAACAATGGATGTAACGATTTTTGAGAGACACTAATAAGAACATAGTAACCTCTCCGTGGAGTAGGCAAGTTGTCGAACCCCGTATATTTGTTATTGTTGTGTGTGATTATTTGCTTTCATCTCGATATTATTTTTTGGATCTTTTTATTGTGATAATTCTTGCACTCATAGTGTGGAATAACTTCCAGGAGAAATAATCACAACAAACCTGACTTTAGGGGAAAATGACTAACTGAGAGACAAGAGCTAATGCATTCTCATAAGGAAAACCCGCTATTCACATTCGATGTAGAATGACGCAACACACTTTCCTCACACATAAGTAATAACACTTCTTGCATCCCGCTCTCCCTCTAGTCCGGGGCCTATAAAACCATAATGGAGACTTAGTTGGTAATACATCAAGCAAGCTAAACTATTCTTATGCTTCCTTACTACATACTTAGTATCACATTCGTGGATGACTACTCTATGCAATTTATTAGAACTGCTAAGAGGCCTTAGTTTTAGAGTTCCCTGAAACATAAAAATGTGCTTAGGTCCCCATACACAACCTTATACATTTATCCAAACATATAAGGGAATGCAAATGACCACGCGATAAAACAAACTTCAAAGTATGTAAAAATAAATGTTACCCATTTGCATCACGCACTGCTTAGTCTTTATTTTCATATTACTTAAACCCTATACCCGCGGGGTCAAAAGTGGTCAGCCAAAAGGTTAGTCGAAATTGACTATCCTCACTATTTTTCCCATCTAATATATCTAGCAAGTGCTCTATCGATCCCAAAGTCTTGATGATAGGAAACATTTGGACCTCGTTTAATATTAGGGTATATCAAATAGTCTTCCATAGCTATTAAGCACTATGATAAAGTGGTTTCACACATACCTCAAATGTTGCTCAATATAAGGAGCTCGGTATATCGTGATTCATGGTAATGAATAGTGATCCACCGATCACACTGAGTTTCATCGCCTTTTTACATATAAAGAAAAGCTGTATGTGCACACCCTATTGCAAAAACAAAGAAAAATACTTATGGGACACTTGCTTTGATAAAAAATTTCAAATTTATAAGATGATCGAAGGCTTGTTCAAACCCCTCAGATTATAGTCTGATTGTCTTCACATTTTTTATGAAAGATAAAACAATACGAATTCTCAAGTCATTGCCAAACAGAATTCCCTTATGTTGGATTCCCCTATCCACATTTTATTTTCGAGAAATTTCTAGGCCTCAGCCTATTATTTCCTCTCTCCTTGCATGCAAGTCGAGGGATTACCCCAATTCAACCAATCCAATGTGACTCTGCTCAGTTTTCCCCTTAAAAGATACTACTAAACATAAATACAAAAAATAAAATGCCGTACAAATACAGTCAAAAGAAGATAAAAGAATTGCTTCAAAGAAGTTGTATATACGGGAGTCCTTCTCCCCCTATGTATTGTCCTTTTGTCAACCTTTCCGTTAAAAAATCCCATATAAAGGTGCCTTGCTTGTTTCTGTAGTTATCATTATCGTCAGAAAATTTCCACAAAGCACTTACCCTGGACTCTCACGTTCACGCTTCATGCGGCCGATTAGTCTTCATCAGTGAAATTTCCACCCACAACTGTCAAGTGTATTATGTGTCTATGTCTATAGAAAAAAATTAAGTTTTTTTAGTGATGGATAAAGTTTTGAGGCAGTTGTATAATATCACCACCTTTCAGAACTTCATGCAATATGAAATTCGAGTACTAGGCCAAGTACAGGTCTGCCTTTAGGAGGCTAGTGCTGCATTGAGGACTCTAGAGAAAATTCCCTATTACCCTATCCATAACATTGATATCCCACCTACTATGATTGAGGCGGTACCAACAAACCCTTAGGATCCACCTGTGCCCCTTCTCACACCTGCTCCCCCGGTTAACATTGTTATTCCCTATTTTCAACTTCCATTATTATCCCCTCACGATTACTTCAAACCCTACTATTAGTATCCTAAATATCCTCACACTTCTTATCAAGGACCCCAAGGGTTGAATCAGAAGCTCCTTCGCCAGTTGATGAGGTTTCTCTCCCTCCTACATATTAGGACATATCGTAGGTCTAAACTTAATTATGCCTACTTTAAAAAACCATAAAAAAGACATAGACCTTAGATAATCTAGCCAATATAAAAAAGATGCCCCTCTATACTGAAGTCAGACTATTTGACAAGTTAAAAATTTCTATTTTTAATACATATAAAGGACTAGGATCCCCTTATGCACATCAATCCAACTATCACCTTCGAATGGAGACCTAAAATGTGGACCTTAGAGTACCAAGGAGGATATTGTCCTCCACTCATTTTGAAGGGTCTCTTACTTGGTATATGGGTCCAAAACATAAGGGAACTACCAAAACTTTTGATAACATCTGTCGTGATTTTCTTAAGCCATATGAGTACAACAAGGAGCTCGATGTCACATGTAAGGACTTAGAAATTTTGATACATGAATAAGGGGAGGCAATCAGTAGAATTATCACCCACTAGAGAGAGAAAGTTGATCAAATGATTAACCGTCCCTAAGAGAATGATCAAATTGAGATCGTGATAAAAAACTTCTGAAAGGAAGTAAAAGTAAACTTGGACTCACTTGGATTTATGACTTCCAAGGCTTTCAATCACATATATTGGAAAATAAAGGAGAGTTTGGTCACCAAAGCATTCAAGTCTGATGAAGAGTCTCTTATAAAAAGAACTCGCCTGGATATTCCGCACTGTCAAATCAGTTCTATGCCAAAAGAGTTCATATGGAGATTTTGCTTCCCACATCAGTACCATAGTAGTCGATCCGCTACCCGAATCATACCAAATACCCAACGCCTTGTAGTCCATGGTCTCCACCTCTACAACTTACTAATTACGGTCTACCCTAAACCAACTAAGCTTTTACCCCTTCTTAACGATCCAAACTCGATAGATACACCTAACCAATTTACAAACCTCTCTTAGTCGTATCTTCATTACCTTAAAATCGGATGGTCACTTCAAGCCACTTAACCCTAGGCCAATCTCTGACAGACTAGAAACAAATAGGAGGCTAACTCACATTACAAATTTCATCAAGGGGATAACACATCACTGATAATTATTGGGAACTTAGGTATGCGATCCAAGACCTTGTTGATGCAGGAGTCGCATCCCACCAAAGCCCAATATAACAAGCAATCCTCTCACTTTTAACCCCATTTTCATAGTAACGCCATATTAGACACTTCCCTTTCAAACGCCGACCCTTTCATTGATAGTCCTCATCCATAATAAACTGAGGATGATGACACACTCCCTATTCCAAATAGAAGCCCCTCTAAAAACTCTGTCACTAACCACACAAATCATTCTTGAGACTAAACCCACCAGCGACTATATGACCTTATTCATCATGGCCACACACTTCCCATAAAGTAATCACTATAACTCAGATTTACTCCTTGTCACAAAGTTCATTCTCTCAAAAGAGCCAAAGATGTTGAGTCCTTCTGTGGAGGATGTTGATTACTCAGTTATATGGGAAAAGATGTACGGCAAAGCAATCCCAGGTAAAAAATCGTATCACCTTCATAGTACCAATCCAATCCATCGGATGAGATAAATCAACCTCTGAGGTACGTTTGTTTGCCCTCACGGACTCCAATGTAAGTGGTGATGACTAATCTCATGCTACCTCAAACACATTCCTAGTTAGCTCTCTAGATAGTGTGGTCAACATAACATATTATAGTCTCTAGATAGAAAGGACCTTGGATCGTATGCCTCGATATCCTAGACCCTGATCCAAATGAGTGAATACAATAGACAACTAAGGGAAAATGATCATAGTACTTGGAGATTCTTCACCAACTGTTATATAAAGAGGAAGAAAGAGTCAGGGTCACACCGCTAGTAGGGATGCCGACTGGGAGGTATAATTAAGATCTAAACTCGGCCTAATAACATATGTCCCTCACCCAAGTTTTCTAATTGGAACCAACTTCATGAAAATAAACGGGTCATGGTCGCCCAAATATTGTTCAACACAGAATATGACAAACAATGAGAAATTCCTGTTTGCCCCCCTCCCTAAGAATCTAAGCCATGAATCCTTTTACCACCATTCAAATAATCTACTCAGACACGAAGGGAAATCTAAAACTAACCCCAGAATCCTCAGTCCTCGAACTAAGACATATTTACAATACTCACCTCCTAAAGTAGGGCATTATAAATTTCTTTGACAACCTGCTGATAAGCAAGGGGAATATATATCTGGAACCCAGAGTTGAGTTTATCCTTACTCCTCATATTTGGGAAATGATGGCATAGTGGGACCACTCCTCGAACAAAGGATTAGTCCTCCATGGTCAAGGGTCTACTTCCTTCAAATCCCCCAGCACCAAAGATTAAAAAATTTGGATTAGGGTAGACAATATCCCTAAAAGAACTCGACTGCGTTGAACAACATGAACACTGGGTAGAACGAATCAAGAAGCATGGGTATACTGTATATAGTTTACCATCAAGACTTTCTTATTAGTGCCCACCATTACAGTTCTTTAAAAGTTAGGGAGAAATTCGACACCCCAACATCAACATTTACCAAAATTTACGATCCGCTAGGTGAGACTATTTACCAATAAAGATATAAGACGCCATATGTGTGTCTATTGAAATGGATCTAATTCCACTAGAAATTATCCCATAACCTGAGAGACACCCCAAGAAGAACTATATTAGTCCCCACAGTGAATTGGACCTATCTATCCCACGACTAAAATTCTATCTCTTTGTACTCAAGATATCACCATGTCCCCACCACTATACTAATATTAGATGTAGCTATGGAAGTATGCATCTGAATGATGCTCATATTATTACGGTCATTGAACTCCAGACAAAATGATCAATCGAGGCCATCCTCAACCAGAAGGTCCCCCACCCAGAGATATTCTTATAGTTTAAGGATAGCCATGCACATGGGAAGTTTCACAACATTAAATACATGGTATCAGTATTGGCCACTGTTAGGTTTGTCAAGTGACTCATACCATGGGGATCAGAATATGTTGATTACTGATATTACTATGGGTAAATATACTTCGAGGCCTTAAGCATAATTAGAAAGATAAACCCAGGAAGATTTTACGCTTTTTTTGACAATAAAGACCTCCAAGAAACCTCTTTAGATAATGACATTTAATCAGTATCTTCCATATATATCGGGTGACACTCAAATACCCCAAACTAAAAGGACGAGCAAGTCCTCGCCACGATAGCAGAAATCCTCACTGCTACCCTTAACCCTGACATGGAAATATAGTGGATAAATGATACAATGTCCAATTCACTACCCAAAACTCAGAATAAAGATCCCATTGACCTTCGATAAACTCTCATCCTCGACTAAACTGAAGTGATTGTATCAAATCCAACACCGCCTCTCTCTAGTCCCATATCCTTATCTGACCTCTTACTTTGCCTAAAGAAAGTTGAACCTGAAGAGCAGTCATAATCCATACTCTCCTCGAGAACAATTAGCCGATCTAGATTTATGAATTATTATAGATTATTCATTGGTCGGATTGAAAGAAATGGGCGAAGAAGGGCTTATCGAGAAAGAATGGGAGGAAGTCGAATTCCTCACTCGGACACTCCACGCCCCCGAATCCCACAAATAAAGAGAAAGTACCTATCTAGAATACTACTACTTACATTCACCAAGAGAATAATAAATCCAAGAGTAGCTCAACCAGATTTCAACTAAAATTACCATTTGGGAGTTACTGAACACATTTTGAGAGAAGTGGGATTCCCTCATCCACCTATGGTCTTAAGATTATTTAGCTCGGGACCTGACACTGAATGAAATGTTCGCCACTATTGTTTCCATTACCATGCATTAGTTCTCTGATGAGGATCTACCAAGCAAGGCTGTAATCATTAGTTCACACTATACATCGCCATCGAAGACTGTTAATATATTGTGACTTTAGTTCTAATAGAAAATGGGTTCACCATCAATGTATGCCCCTTTGCATTGCCTCTAGGTTCACACCATCTTCCACAGCCATTCAGACCTATGACAATACTCTCACGCTTATAATAGTGCCCATAAATTATGACGTAGTGTTTTAAGTAAATATTCTTGGCAACTTCAACCTTTTATTAGGAAGAGATTGGATACATCCCATGGGGGAATCATCCTTATCACTATGTAAGAATGTTAGATTCCCCTTCGACACGGAGGTCATTACAATCCAAGGGGGCGATGTTTAGGCCATAGTCACTAACACATGTACTATCCCACTCTTAGATACCTACCATGAAAGTAACGACATATGCCTCAGCGGATTCCGTGAGAAATCGAGTTCGTATTTTAGGTTATGCACACAAAGATCTAAATTTTAACCATATTTTATCTTGATTAATAATTATTCGTGCATGCAAATTCAAGTCCAACTTAAATATCCAAATTAGACAATCAATCAAGCACAAAAGAAGTAAGAAAAAATCCTTTTTGGGTAAAACCTATATTTCAGTATATTAGAGAGTTTGACAGACTCAATGACTTATAGAATACTTAGAGCTCCACTAGGGTCTTTAGGTCTCCAAAAAATACGACTTAGTCCAGTATCGTCCTAAAGAAACTGCTCTTCCCTTAATATCCACCGATCAACCTCGAGATATCAAAATTCATTCTTCTTCAGCTGTAGGGCCTCAGCTACACAAATCAGAGGTAGAGTAAACTCTATAAGGGATTGATGTAGTGTATGGAAGCTTGGGTTTGACAAAACTCAAAAAATCATATAACGGATGCATGATTTGGAAAAATAAAGTGTTTTTGAGTAATACAAAGAGGAAAACTTTTGGTGCAGGTATTGCAATAGATTTTTGTCGAAAGAGTTGTGAAAATTGACCAAAAGATTACTTTTAATAAGAAAACATGTTTTTTCGAGGCGATAAAGTCATTCGAATGAAAATAGACTCTTGTTCGGACAAAAATAGTCATTTTGTTCTAACGAGGTGATGTCTCGTTTGAATGAGATGCCAATTTCATTCGATCGACCTTCTAATGAGCTTTTAATAAGAGTTGCTCTGCCAAACTAAAACCATCTCGTTAGATGTTCGTTAAAAGAGGGTTTGATCGAATTAATTATTTCGTTCCAGTGAGACTTGATCTAATTTGAACAAGATCAGAGTCTCGTTCGAACGAGATTGAAATCTCATTGCAACGAATTAAAAAATAAAAAAATTTCTTTTGAAGAAAACGTTTTATAAAAAGGCCTCGATTTAAAAAAACATCCCAAAATGTAATTTGACTAAGAAATTCAAAACCACAAGATCGTATCCCATTGGGAAGTATTATGAACCTTAAGAGAAACATGAATGAGAAGGTCTTTATCGTCTTTATTAGGAACCTAAGTGGAGGTAACCTTTGTTTGCCCTTATCATTGTTGGATCTAGTCAGATAGTTGGAAGCACATTTAGGAGGTAAAGACATCGTTTGAAATTCGTCCATTAATCTTTGAGAAGTCATGACTAGGAACTCAACTTGCTTTCTAAGACTAGCGAAGTCTCTATAGCGGTATGCATGATTATGTGTACGTTCAGTTCGTCCCAACTTGTAGTGAAATTCCCTAAGTTGACCTCTCCTTTTGCAATAGGTGCAAACATAGATTTGTCTGGGTCTACCTTAGTTTGCTCGATTAGGCTGAACTCTCTTTTGTGGTCTAGGTCTAGGCCCAAAAGGATCGACCAAAAATTTAGGAACCATTTTCGATGAGGCATGGGAAGTGGATGCACCGTTGTAACCTATTCCTATCCTCTCTCTAAAGCCTCAAGCGGGACCGTGGAACATCTTTCAAACCTTCTTCGATGTATCCTTTATAGTGACCTTTACCTGTCGGGACCGTTTGATATCTTTCTCGAGTTGAGATGCAAGAGATTCGAGTTTCTCATGAGTATCTAATGAGGCTTGTTAATCTCTTATAAGACTATCACTGTTTTGTTCAAGTCACCATTTTCCCTCTCCACCAAAAATACTCTCTCTCCTAAATAAACTCTCGCCGAGGATTCGCCCTCTCTCGACTCTCTCAAATCTTTATCTAAAGCTAATACCCTAAGCGCCAAAAAATTATTTTAAATGACTTGGCGTAAAGCTTTCCATAAGCATGTTGAAGGTTACTCTCTCCTTGACTCAATATAGCATCTCCCTCACTCTCTTTGTAATGACTAAACTCAGTGCCGAGGTTATCATGTTTAGCAACTTCCTTATCAGTGTGAGGTGGACTTGATGTACTAACATGGCTGGCCATGAACGTGGTAAAGTTACGCCCAGGAGATGATTTATCTCTCGAATTCAATGACTCGACATCGCTATCATTAAGCGTAGCATTTAAGGTAACTTTTCCTTTGTCTTATCTCTTTAGCCTCGTAGCACATTCGTGAGATTTGTGACCTTTACCCGTGCACTCATAGTCTCTCTCCTGATCTTTGTTAGGGTACTCTCCTCTCGCTTTTTCAAAATTTTTCTTGACCTATTTATATTTTTATCTTTCTCAAAAATTTGTTTTCTTTGGAAGAATTTTCTTTTCTTAGCTTGAGAATTTTTTTGAATTTTTTTACAAAAAGGGCAAGATCATTGAGACCAAAATTGTACTCGGAGTCAGAAAAGAAACCTCCTCTTTCTTTTTACATTGAAATTTTATAGAAATTCCCTTTTCCTTCGGTTTAATAGCTTTAGGAAACATGTCGATTTCATAAGTTTGAAGGTCTCCTACGAGTTCTTCTAATCTAAGCGTATCAAAAATACCCAATGAGTTAAGAATAATAACCTTAGGAATAAATCGGTACGAAAGGATCGCAAAATCCTTTTCAAAATGCGGATCTCAAAATTTTTTTCACTAAAATTAAAAACTAGAGTTAATGATGTCAGGCAATCGTGCATAAAATTAATGGTCTTAAATTGTGCGGTGAGATTTTGTAGCTCAGAAGCTTTCATAGCGTTGGTACCCTCATGAGTGAGCTAGAGGCTATACCATGATTCCTTAGATGTGGTGGACATCATTATGTGTCAAAACATGTCAAGGGTGATGGCTCCAAAGATGGCACTTAAATCGCGATTACTCCATTTTAGTTTAGCCTCCGTCCAAGAGGTGACGGGTTTAGGACCTATGACATCGCCATTGGTCTTAGTGGGTGGTGTACACCCTGTTTCACAACTAAGATAGACATTATTGTCAATCGCTTTAAAAGACGACCTCAATTGAGCTTTCTAATAAGCCTATTATACAAATTATCCATAGGTACCCAAATTTACATCATGACACAAAAACTTAGTGTAATCTTCTTTAATACTAATTTGAGAAAGTGATTTCTATGGATAGTCCGTATATTAGGTTACACACACAAATATCTAAATTTTAACCATATTTTATCTTGATTATGAATTAATTATGCATTCAAGTTCAAGTCCAAATTAAATACCCAAATCATACAATCAAATCAACCACAAAAGAAGTAAGAAAAAATCCCTATCGAGCAAAACCTATATTTCATCGTATTAGAGAGTTTGACAGACTCAATGGCTTACAGACTACTTAGATCTCCTCTAAGTATGATGCGAGTGTATTCAAGTTTCCAATAGATACGGCATAGTCCAGCATCGTCCACATGAAGCATCTCTTCCCTCAATATTCATCGATCAGCCTTAGGATATCAAAATCCATTCTCCTTCAGCCGTACAACCTCAGCTCCACAATTCAGCAGTAGAGTAAACTCTATAAGGTATTGATGTAGTGTATGGAAACTTGGGTTTGACAAAACTCAAAAATTCATATATGGGATGTATTATTGGGAAAACAAAAGTGTTTTTGAGTAACACAAAGAGGAAAACTTTTGGTTCAGGTACTGCAATTGATTTTTGCCAAAAGAGTTATGAAAAACTGACTAAAAGAATCCTTTTTATAAGAAAACACATTTTTTCAAGGCAGTGAATCATTGAAATGAAAAATAGACTCCCGTTAGAACAAAAAAAATGGTTTTGTCCAAATGAGGTGAAGTCTCGTTCGAACGAGACACCTATTTCGTTCAATCGACCTTCCAACGAGCTTTCAATAAGAGTTGCTCTGCTAATAGAGACAATCTTGTTAGATGTTCATTAGAAGAGGGTTCAAACGAATTAAGCATTTTGTTCCAGTGAGATTTGATCTCATTCGAACGAGATCAGGATCTCGTTCTAATGAGATTGAAATCTCATTCCAACGAACTGAAAAATAAAAACTTTCTTTTAAAAATACGTTTTATAAAAACTTCCTCGATTAAAAAAAATCCCACAATATAATTCGACTGAGAAATCCAAAACCACAAGATTATAAACCTCCATAAAATGTTAATATAATTCCAACGACTAGGATATCGGATACGTAGCTCGATCACTAATATATCTTCAACTAATCATGAAGGCAAATACGAATGCAGTCTTTAGTTTGTAGTAGCAGTTTGTAACGGTATATGCCCAAATTTTTAAATTTTGAGGAATTATAAAATATCATTCTTACATTCCAGGTTACCCCATTTACTCTTATAAAGGAGGAGCCAATTATTCATAATGTAGCTGCCCGAATCATTCACAAGATAGGGTAGATGTCATGATCCAAACTGGGAAATAATCAACAAGGAACTCAAAAGCCATCACGAATGGAAAAGATGGCCTTGGATACATCTCTAACATAAAAGCTCAAACCCTTTGTCTTGAATACCCTCTTCATGGGTGGAACGGTCACTTCCATCTCTAGGGGATTACTTTCGTTATCATGGACTCCCAGAACCTTGGTGGGATAAATGAAGAAATCCTTACAACTCGGGGTGGATATCCTCTATGAGGATATGTGGATTACGAGAATATCCATGAGGTCATTCACAACGAATACAACATCTCATGGGTTATATAAGAAGATAGAAAGACCCCCAAGATAACCCTGAATGGGTACTTTTGACCTTATTCCCTAAAGAAATTGCCTTCGTTGCCATGATGGGATCCTCAAACATAAGCTCCAAATAGAGCTTCCACACTTGGTACACTATCTCTGTTCCTCATGGTAACATAACAGAGAAAAAAGGATTAGTCAACATCCCCGAGTTCAATCTCTACCTCCGCATAGTAGATTCGGTGACCCCATTATTCGAGACATTACCTCCAATCGAGTCTCAGGGCACGACCTCTCAGCTTCTATGGGAATATCAGTGGAACGAGTAAAACCACCATTACTTGGTGTCAACCTTATCCAAGTCCCTCCCCTGCACCAAACCTACGATGAACCTAATTGAGAAAATTATTAAAGCCCCTAAGAAAAATACAACACATCTCAGAGAACACTGCTTGTCTCGGGCCATAGTCCATGCGAAGATGCTAGAACACTTAAAAACCACTCCAAAGGTCGTTCGACAGGATCCATCTCACCTCATCACCAACATCACGGGAGCATATATACTAAATAATTGTACCTCTATTAGATCCGAATCAGTGCCCGTCATCCAGAGGTCTTTTGAGTGCGTCCTGTTAAAAATTGAGTCCCCCTAATCCCCTCTTCTGATGTATCCCTCTATAAAGTATACATTTATTTTATTATTGATGTTATCTGTCCTCTCTTTCATGGCATGATACATAATGATTTCCAATATTTACCTGCATGTGTTCCATGTGATGATTATGAATCCAATCATGGATTAGACCTCATATTTAATAGCGATGACTCCGCGGATTTAAAATACTTAAAACACTTGAAAAAACTTGACTAAAGTCAAAATAGACGTATGTCTCCCAATGAGGATGACATAATAACCATGAAGTTGGACACTCTCCAAAACCCTAAACAACTACAAATAGGGTCCTCGCTTAAATTAAAATTAACGAAAGGAATTCATTGACCTCCTTGCCAACATTGTCTATGTTTTATTACTTAGTCTTATGCCGACATGGTCGGGATCAACCCAACCATCGTTATGCAGGACATACCAACTCTCCCCGATGCGAAACCAATCAAATATAGGCTCTATAAACTAATACTCGAATAGTCATTGAAGGTTAAGGTTGAAGTAGAGAAACAACTCAGTGTCGTATTCATCCGAGTAATGGAATACTTGACATGGTTACCTGACATCGTACCCGTACCCATACCCTTACCAAAACCAATGACAAGGTCTAAATGTGCGTAAATTTATCAAGTGGGTTTCTGGTGAAAATAAACTTTGGGGGTACAAAGTAAGTTCTTTTACCAAGATATCATACTTGAATGATATTATCCCATGCATTTGGTGTTATTTCAGGAAAATAAATGATGGGATACATTTAAGGATTTTTAGACACCAAAATTATAATTTAATGTATAAAAGTATCATAAATGTCACTAATTGTAATTTTGGGCTAACTAGTAACATGGTAATATGGTATTTAAGGTGATATTATGTTAATAATTTAAAAGTAATTTTAGACCAAATAACGTGACTTTAAAGTGAAAGAAAGTATAAAAATTCCTTTAAACATTTTAAAGGGCATAGATTAAATTATAGTGTAATGGGTTCAAATGGTAACTTTGGAATATTTATTGATTAAGGTGTAAGTTAAGATTGAAAAAGGGAAATTTACATAATAAACCTCTTGGGAGATTTACATAGAAAACCCAAGAGGAACAAGTTTGTAATGTTTTCCCCAAACATTGTAACTATGTGAAAAAGGAAACTTTGTTATACAAGAATTTAAATGAACACTAATGGTGAAAATGCTCCTTAAACTTGGAAGTGGAATAAATCTGCAAAAGTAAAGATGTTAATAAGACACCAAAGATAAGTAATAAGGACTAAATGGCAAAATGTGTTCAAGTGTAAAACAAGGAAGACAAGGTGGTATTTACCATGGAAAAAATCGCTTAAGTAATACAAAAGGACTAAAAGGTACTATTGTAAATAAAGTATGACGATAAGCCGAGTGTTTTAATGAAGTGGTGGTTAGACTGTAACTAAATGGAGTTAGTAAAAAGTGAAAGAGTTTTCACAAAGGAGCACCGGGAAATAATTGAGGAGGGCCCAAAGCCCTAGGGTGAAAAACTCAAATCAAGTGTCCTTTAAATCATGGGCCATGACATTATCATATATGAGATTGCGCTTCATTCCAAGTTAAAAGGAAATAATTGGAATTGGTTAAAATTCCTAAAAATGGTAAATGAAAATAAATGGATACGGATGTAATTCCGGGTTAAGATTTAAAATGGAGAATAAAGGGAATTTAGTGTAAATTCAATAAAGTCCTTGAAAAGAGTTAATTGGAAGTATATAATAGAGGATTAAGTATTGGTAAATACTTGGAAAAAACTTAAGTTTACACGGTAATGTGTTCTTAAAGATGTAATTTAAGGGTGAAAAGGTTAAGAAGTATAAATAATTATCTTAGAACATCGGTTGTGCAAGCTGATGCGATATTTCGACAACTTGGTGATTTTTATGGAATAAAAATCTTTTTCTAAGAAAGTGATAAAGAAGTTATTTTTCTTAAATTAACTAGTTGTGTTAATGGAAATTAAAATATGTCCTGCAAATGTTAATGGAATGGGCATAAAAAGAGTTAATGTAATTTAACCAAAATAAGTAAATGTTTTGATATAAAAATAAAGTTTTTGTATGTACAACCTAGTTACCTCTATGTTATAGCATTCGTTCTTTCTACCTTTCATTTTTATATTGAATTTTGTTAACAACCCATTGGGAATTGGCTCACGCCCTTCGTTTGTTACATCAAGATAAATGAAATTCAATATTTTGAAAGCGTTTTACTGGTAAGTGCCCTTACCCTCATACATTAGTAGCTCTAATCAATAGAACCTGAAGGCACTTTAATGGGTTCTGCACTTGTTATGTTACTAGTAAAAAGAATTGCATTCTAAGTATTGAAACTTTGATTAAATAAAAGGGATTAGAAAAATTATCAAGGACTGTTCACATCACTTCACGCTAACGCAACGAACTGTTTCGGGTTGACCCACGGGTGGCCCATTAATACGGTTTAGGGAGTTACAACTTGGTATCAAATTTTTTGGTTTCAAGTTCCATATGAGAGTGACGCGAATATATGATGTCAATATTTGATCTTTTGATCATCAAGTTTCGATTTGGGCTCGACCTCGTATGGCGAGAGGGAACTCCAGTTTATGCGTGCATGTGACTGCGACATTTAAGTAAAAGAATTATAAAAAATAATAGAAAATCTTTCATATATAACGAAAGGTTAAGTTTAGCCATTGTACCAACTTTTCAACACCCTAAGTTTGGATGATAAGTGGGTGCGTTTATTTTCCTAGAAATATGAGATAACATTGGTGTTCTCAATGAATGGTAATATTTTTAAACCATTTTTAAGAGTGAAAAAATTCTAGAGATGTTTAGCGGTAATGTTACTTGGGAAATAGTGACAATCATAGATTGGGCGATCCGAGTAGCGCCACGAATGCATAGTGGTTATTTATTGGGAGTCGTTAGGTTCCTTGGCTAGAAATCACCCGTTGCATTAGAATAATGATAAAAGTTAAGAGAGGTTACATTGAGGTAATGCCTCATCTTAGGTAGCTTCGTTATGTGGTTAGGGAAAATTGATGCATAACGATTATAGTATGGTGATGAGCGCCAAGGGTTTAAAGTTGGTGGGTTGCAAATCATATTGAAAGAATGTCTCATACAGTGTCAGCCGTTGAGGAGACTTGGAGAAATGATTCCTAAGTAGATTTCCAATGCATTGTTGCATGAGTGTGGTTTAGTATTAAGGAACGCATGTGGCGCTATATTTTAAGTGACTGTATGGTCATTAGAATAGGTGAGTATCAAGACAAGTCTCATGTATAGTTGAGGTGGCCTCGCATGGCTGTAGTCATTAAAATTTTGGGAATTAATCTATTGGCTAGATAAAAGATATCGAATAGGTCAGTGGCATGCTAGAGTATTACAAGGGCATCCCTAAGACGGGAAAAATTTAGTATCTATGACTCATCAGTGGGTTAGGAAGTCGTGTGGATTCACCACCTTAAGAAAGAGGAAGGTCTTGTGTTGATAAAAAAACATTAAATAATTGAAGTGAAATCATTAGGGTGATACTATCGGTGGTTACTAGTTATCGGGAAATTGGTAGGTTATACGGTCTTTTTGATTTTGTAGACTTATATCCAAATGTTACTTGAATATCTTAGATAACCACCACGTTTAGCGATATTGGCTTGAGCAATACGATTAGTCAAAATGACAAGGTCATTAGTATGAAAATTAAAAAAAAATTATAGTAAATTTTGATGAACTTTATGGGTAACTAGAGAACTGAGGCTTGGTAGTGTCTCATTTGTGTCTTGTAATAGAACATAATAATGAGTGGTAGGCATGGTTATGCTCTCCGTGTATACATGTTAGAACACTTTCGATGGATCCTGGTAAGGGAATGAGTGAACTCTTAGCATACCCTGCATGGTTGGGGAATGCATAAATAAGGCATTATGACAACGATCATCATAATTGGTGAGGTTCTTAAGCATCGGCTACTTGGGTCCCAAGGTTATTAAGGATCTGAGTATGTTCAATTGGTTATCTTTGTGTCAAGTGAGATACAGAAGAATGTGGTGCTTTGTTGACCGAAGGGAGATTTTAGGTTCAACATTTGAGGATGTTGTCAACATTCATCGGTTGGTTCATTAGTCTTAGTTCTCGTTATGATTAATGAAAAGATATAAGTTGTGCTCTAAGGAGGGAAGTCTAATGTCTTTACTTCTTATTGGCAGCGTGCTCACATTCATCGTGTGAGGTTAGAAATTTATAGCTTAAGTTTTCGTAGGTTGATCCTCTGGACCAAGTGATTCGTATCGAATATTGCATATTTCCGCCCATTATCTTTATGCATTCTAGCGCTTTTACGTTCCTAAATGCCTATATTTATGCTCATTGACCAGACAACCTTGGAGTTGGATAGATACATGTTTTGCAGGGGTTATTTGTGCTTTTGTAGGTATTGGAACGCTAAAAGTGAGGATCCGTTGCATTTCGGAGAAGTTTCGTCGATGGACGCTACTTCAAGGGTTTTTTAGTCAATTCACATTTCTTATTCGGCTCTTGGAAATTCCACGGATGCGTAGTTCATTGAGTTAGCATCGCGTGGCCGCAAACGGTACGTCGTTTGGAGTTCGGACGAAGAAGCTAGGCTCGTTTCCGTAATGGACCTTTTCCCCCTCATCATGGACCAAATGCAGCCTGAAAACAGAGTACCGGTCGACCGCGTACAAGGGACCGGTCGACCGCGGTTTCAACTTTTGACGTGTGAAGGGGACAGTATGCTTTGGCTTAAGGGACCGGTCGACCGCGCCCCTGTGACCGGTCGACCGGTAGTGCCAGATATTTTGGGCTCTTTCCTCTTTCTTTCCTTTTTCCCTTATCTTTTCCCACTTACTATAAAAACCCATTTTTGGTTTTAATTCAGAAGACACACGATTTTAGGTTAGTTTAGCTTAGGGTTTGAGGGTTTTGGAGAGTTCTCCTTCATTTATACTTGGTTTGACACCCCATTTGTTGTGTAAGTTGACTATTCATCATCCTCTTCCATTAATATAGTTTGTAATTCTTCATTTCTTGCTTTGTAGTATAATTTACAAGCTTTCTAATTTAGGTTTTCTTGCTTTATTTACATGCTTTGATTTACACGCTTTCTAGTATAGATTTACCGCGTTTTTAACATGCTTTCTAGGTAATTTAAATTAGGTTGTGTTGGAATTGAACTCACTCGAGTTGACGCGTTGCTTTGCTTTGGTGATGGTGTTTACGGGTCTATTTCGGGTGCGTTGTCCTAGTTATTACGCCTAGGAGATTTGACGGGGCATATCATGTATGTCCCGTGCTTACGACCTTTCGCGCGTAATTTCCGGGATATTTGTTGACGCCAAAATCTTATTAGGCTTTTATGAGGATTTAGGGCGTGACAACCCTTGATTTAATTAACTGTCGAAACGAGATGCATTTGTAATAACTCGTCGACCCATGTGACCATTTTATACTAATTAACTCGGGTGAGGGATATTCGACGCAACCTATAGTTTTACTCGCTTTCATAATCTAGTTTCAATACCATTGCCTAGAATAATCTTTTCCTTTATGCATCTTTTCTTTTAGTTTGTAATCATCTTTTACACTTTTATTTCGGAGTATTAGATCACTTAAATTCTAACAACTTGTCCCTGTGGATTCTCGATACCCGACTTACCGCTGTGCTTGCCTCGCAAGTGTAGTAGTAACTTAGGTTTTTGTATTGACTTGGCGAAACGAAAACAACGACTGTGCACTTTACACGCGCACACTTTTCGCGCTCGACCAAAATGGCGCCGTTGCCGGGGATGAGTTTGTTTTAGCATTTATTTGATTTAGTATTTCATAGTATTTTCTTTCTATTTGTATTATTTGCTAACCTTTTTGCAGGACTTCCACATTTGAGCACTTAGAAACGCTTGAATTCTTTCCGCGCGCACTTATTCTGTGGAATTCGCCATTCGAGCCATTTTTGGGGTAAGCATGTCTTATTCCAATTCTTTCGGTAATCCTTGTCATAATTCTCAAAATTCTCGCAAACCTATGACTTTTGGTGAATACTTAGAATCCCAAAGTATAACAAATTCAAATATGACTTTGGGCGAGTATAACGAAAGTCAAAACTTAGGTTATTGGAATTTTGATGATGATGACAATGATTTTGGGCCTTTACCTCCTTATAATAGGAATTTTGAATCGAATTCGAATAGTTTTCAAAATTTCTATAATAATGAGCTTAAGTTTAAGTCCGATGGCAATTTTCAAAGTTCCCATTCTAATGCATCCGCACCTCGACCTATGACATTCGGTGAGGGTTTGCGTATGTATGAAAATGAGAAAATTGAAAATCGCTATCGGGAAGAAAATCGTTCGTGGGAACATGAGTTGGATTTATTATTTGAGTCCGACGACGATTTTGCTTCCGAGACTTTCGAGGTCGACGAATGTTTTGAACCAAATGAGGTGCTTGTGCCTACTTTGGAACAAGCCATTCTAGACTTTGCCCATTGCGTAATAGATATTGAAAGTGAGGATGATAATGAAGTAATATCTATTTGCAATGAAATGATTTCTTCTTTGGCCCCCAAAGAAGAACATTTCATTGAAAATGATATTATTTCCTTTGAAATTCCAACTTCATGCGATGATGATTCATCTCATGAGTTTGAATTTCTTTCATCCCCATTTTCATTCTCTATTACCCCACCGGAACAAGTACCCGATGATTCGGTTTCGAACTCTAATGTTTTAAACCTTATCGCCGATGAGGAGTACTTGCTCGAGTCGCCCTCCACGATCGCATCTTTGCCTTTGTGTGCGCCGCCTCCCATTCCAACTTCAAAATCCTTGGGAGGATATTCGGCTTTTCTCGGTCCCCACTTGTTTTTGTCACTCGTTCAATCCAAACCCCCCATCGTCCCTCGAAAACTTTTAATTGGCGATGGTTCATTTTTTTCGCCTTACACATGCCTTCCGTTGTTAAAACGGAATTCATATTTTTCGGAAGGCATGCTTGTATGTGAGGGTACACCGGTTATCCTCCAAAGTCAAATCGTTCTTATGGTGGACCCTCAGCTATTTAGACTTCTAGTGTACAGTTAGTGTGAAGTCTAAATAGTAGGTTGTATATAGTTAGCTTTTTATTCTTTCTTTTTATTTTTTTTCCTTCCTTTTTAATTTAGTCTAATGTAATTAGTTAACTTTTTATTATTTGTTTTTGCTATGCTCGGTACTAACTTGTTTTGTAGATTCTTTGGACTTGTTCTTATGGGGATCGCTCCAATTTTGGGTAATATCGCTCTTTTCCTCTCTTTAACTTGGTTCTTAATTTACATTGAGGACAATGTCAAGTTTTAAGTTAGGGGGTGTGGGATATTCTATCCATTTCTTTATTTAGTCCATGTTTTTGCTCACATGTTAGTTACTTAGTATGCTTTTTTAGAAAAATTCAAAAATTTCAAAAAGATTTTCTTTCTTTTTTCTCCTTTTTGGGCATTTTGCCTTTGTTTCCGATGATAAATTTCAATAACTTCCCGATCCAATTGACAACCCAATGATGCATGTTCTCGATTTTAGAAGTTATTAGACTTTAGTCTCGATTATTGATATTATGAATAACTTCATGAATTAAACTTTAATCCCATGAGCACATGCACTTTTATTGTTATATTGATTTGGTTTAAGATTTTTATAACTCGGTAATCTTTTGTTGCATTGTATATACTTACACCGAGTAAGCTTTGTACCTTTCGTCGTTTGTGAGTGTTATACACTATTCTTTTCTCATTGAAAACGTTGAATTCGTCGGTAATCTCACTATTCTTTCATTTGACCGTTCATTAATTGAGTTCATACTTGAAATGTGTTACTTGAGCATGATTTTCATATATTGTTTTGCTTCGAGAATTGCGTAAACTTTGTGAAATGATCATAGGCATTCTTTGTTATATCACCCATATTAACCTTGACCTCACCCTTATATGTTTACCCTCGTTAACCCCGTTGAGCCCAAATATAGCCTTTAGTTTCATAACCCCATTCCCATAACCAACTCTACATTTGAGTTTTAAACCATACATACACTTTCCATACCTTTATTTGGAATGTTACTTGGGATTGAATTATGTGGTTATGATGTCGGTTGCAATTTAGGCATTTGAGAGTTTGAAAAGTAAAGAAAGTAGTGAAAAAATGAAGAAAAAGAGAAAGCAAAAAGAAAAAGAAAAGAAAAGAGAAAATGAGAAAAAGAATAAAAGAAAAGAAAGAAAAATTTGTATATGTTGTATATAGTTCAATAAGCTTTGATTACTCTCCCCGATGATATATCTAATGCTGTTTTGGAACTCGTTTTCCAATTTTGATATTGCCCGCATTATCCCATTATCCCGAGTTTTCATTCCGAACACTTTGAATTCGTACATATATTCCTTCGTTTCGTACCTTAGCCATACCTACATTATAACCCTATTCAAGTCCTATGTGATCTTAGGTTGATGTAATTTAAAAGTCATAATAGTTTTGATAATCTGTGAAAATGCATTTCCCCTCTTTTAGTGTGCGGTATCCTTTCATTGAGATTACAGTTTTTCAGTTTATATATAGCGTTCTTCATCTGTGACATATGTGTGGCCTAGTTTCCATTTACATTTACTCTTTATGCCCGCATGTCCGGTGTATTACCTCCCATTCCGAGTGATTTCATTTGTTGAGCGTAATGCCCGTGAGGATTGAATATATGCTTGCTTTAAAGTTTATCCGATTTATATAAGTTTTTCACCAAATCACACTTTTCATGTGCTCGCTCCCCTCCCACATATTTAAGGTTTCAATTCTATGAGGTGCATTCTATAATGTTAATGATTTGGACTTTTGTTTGAATTCATTCACTTTGCTAATAATGCGTATGAAATCTTTTTCGCTTTTGTTGGGCTTGTCGCACGTTGGTTTGGGCATATTTTGAGGAAACCATGTGATGTTTGTGGGTATCATCCCTGAAAACCCTCACGAGACGACACTCGTCCACTAGGGTAACCTAGGGGTTTAACGGCTTACTGCATATGCTAAATGCAATCGTGTTCCCTACGAAAGTGGCAATTATATTTCGATGCATATATACATTTTGTACCGCCCTCTGTGGTTTGGTTTTCTTTGTTTCATTACTAGGGACTAGCAATGTGTAAGTTAGGGGGTGTGATTCGTATCGAATATTGCATATTTCCTCCCATTATCTTTATGCATTCTAGCGCTTTTACGTTCCTAAATGCCTATATTTATGCTCATTGACCAGACAACCTTGGAGTTGGATAGATACATGTTTTGCAGGGGTTATTTGTGCTTTTGTAGGTATTGGAACGCTAAAAGTGAGGATCCGTTGCATTTCGGAGAAGTTTCGTCGATGGACGCTACTTCAAGGGTTTTTTAGTCAATTCACATTTCTTATTCGGCTCTTGGAAATTCCACGGATGCGTAGTTCATTGAGTTAGCATCGCGTGGCCGCAAACGGTGCGTCGTTTGGAGTTCGGACGAAGAAGCTAGGCTCGTTTCCGTAATGGACCTTTTCCCCCTCATCATGGACCAAATGCAGCCTGAAAACAGAGTACCGGTCGACCGCGTACAAGGGACCGGTCGACCGCGGTTTCAACTTTTGACGTGTGAAGGAGACAGTATGCTTTGGCTTAAGGGACCGGTCGACCGCGCCCCTGTGACCGGTCGACCGGTAGTGCCAGATATTTTGGGCTCTTTCCTCTTTCTTTCCTTTTTCCCTTATCTTTTCCCACTTACTATAAAAACCCATTTTTGGTTTTAATTCAGAAGACACACGATTTTAGGTTAGTTTAGCTTAGGGTTTGAGGGTTTTGGAGAGTTCTCCTTCATTTATACTTGGTTTGACACCCCATTTGTTGTGTAAGTTGACTATTCATCATCCTCTTCCATTAATATAGTTTGTAATTCTTCATTTCTTGCTTTGTAGTATAATTTACAAGCTTTCTAATTTAGGTTTTCTTGCTTTATTTACATGCTTTGATTTACACGCTTTCTAGTATAGATTTACCGCGTTTTTAACATGCTTTCTAGGTAATTTAAATTAGGTTGTGTTGGAATTGAACTCACTCGAGTTGACGCGTTGCTTTGCTTTGGTGATGGTGTTTACGGGTCTATTTCGGGTGCGTTGTCCTAGTTATTACGCCTAGGAGATTTGACGGGGCATATCATGTATGTCCCGTGCTTACGACCTTTCGCGCATAATTTCCGGGATATTTGTTGACGCCAAAATCTTATTAGGCTTTTATGAGGATTTAGGGCGTGACAACCCTTGATTTAATTAACTGTCGAAACGAGATGCATTTGTAATAACTCGTCGACCCATGCGACCATTTTATACTAATTAACTCGGGTGAGGGATATTCGACGCAACCTATAGTTTTACTCGCTTTCATAATCTAGTTTCAATACCATTGCCTAGAATAATCTTTTCCTTTATGCATCTTTTCTTTTAGTTTGTAATCATCTTTTACACTTTTATTTCGGAGTATTAGATCACTTAAATTCTAACAACTTGTCCCTGTGGATTCTCGATACCCGACTTACCGCTGTGCTTGCCTCGCAAGTGTAGTAGTAACTTAGGTTTTTGTATTGACTTGGCGAAACGAAAACAACGACTGTGCACTTTACACGCGCACACTTTTCGCGCTCGATCACCAAGATACGTATTGAAAGCTAAGGACTTAGGAAGTATAGTGAGAGTAAGTTATGAGATTCAATAGCATTAAGTTAGGTCTGCAACTAGTAAGACAAGATCCGGTGCCTGTCAATGGCGTTTTCCTAATTTCGAGGTTGAATGACCATTCACTTATCATATTTTTCCAATTTCTCTCCCTATCGATAGTCGGGAGTCATAGCATGACAATTGTTTGGAGTATGGCGCATTTTAGCTCGGTGTTGATGCGAGTTAGGTAGGGTATGACTGATGCATCATGATAATTGGGTGTGCTTTCCATATGTTGATTTTTTGAGTTGCATGAGTGTCATGTGTGTGCGTTGTCACACAGGTTATTGGATCATGGCATGTATTTCATTATAATATAAGGCACATAGAGTGTTATTTTCCGATTGATAGGTTATTGGTTACGACTGAAGTCGTGGGAGTAAGTTCAAAACTGAAGGTTATGTTCGACGAATAAATGACATTTTTCAGGAGAATGTTGTTCATGAGGTAGTTGTACGCTATTGTGTATAATGGAGTTAACATATTTGTAAGACTTGATAAGTCAAAGTAACACTAAGGTTATAAGGTTAGAATAGGCATTATAATGATTGAAATTCGTGTAGCCTAAGTATGGACTCAGAGATAAGGTGGTGATGATTAAATTTTCTCATGTTAATGAGAATTGTGAATTTCTAGGACGAAATTTCTTAAGGAGTGAAGAATGTAATACCCACACCTTTTAAAGTTAGTTAGTAAGGGTATTTTCATAAATTAGTAAAAGTTTGTTATATTCAGAATCATGCAAATGTGCGTAACAATTTAAGGTAATTAATTTAAGGGTTCACATGTGGTATATATCAAAGTTAAAGGTAAAAAATGTGAAACTTAAAGAAAATTGGGACTTAACAAAAAGGATTAAAAACTTGGAATTTCAGATCGATCCAAAATGGATTCTGGATCGATCCAACGGACTCGAGTCTGCGAGATTGCTCCTTTTATTTGAGCTGTCGAGAGTTGATTGGTTGGATTGGTGTGTTGTCGAGATAAGGATATTTTCAGTAGATTTACACTTATCTTTATACCAAAATTAGTAGGGAGAAGCTTTCCTTAAGTGTATATGGGTTCGATTAATTGTTTTAAATGGGGGGGGGGGGGGGGGGGGAGAGTTCATTTCCATTTTTCCTAACATCAGATCAACCTATTCTTTCTATAAAATTATTCATTATCAAGCTTGTTCCTCCACATATATCCCCCACATTCCCATATTATTACATCATAAGTTCTCCTCTTCCATTATCAAGGGTTTAGTTGAAGCTGTACTGGGATTTTTGTGGTGTTTGCAAAGAGTTTTTGAAGTTGAATTTCAAAATGATTTGGAGCACTTTAATGAAGTTGGAAGGTAAGGAGAAGATGAGTTTTTGGAGCAAAGAAATTACAAATCTATAGGAAATTGGTAAGCCCTTTGAGGCCACCTTAGGAGGTGGGGGGTTGCCTCTCCTTTCAGGTGGGGAAAATCTTTCTCACTATGTTTGATAATATATTCAATCTTAGAGCATGATTATTATATATGTTGATATATATATATATATATATATATATATATATTAAAAAATGCTACCATTATATTTGAATATAGTAGGATTTCATAGTTAATATGTGCTTCAAGAAAGGTTTCAAATATTTCAAAATTTCAAAATGTTTACTAACCATTTTTATGAAATAAAAATGTTTGAAAGTATCTTATATGAGGTTTAATAAAGTATTTTAAAAGAATAAATGTGTTGGGTTTTATTTGGGAATATTTGATTACAAAATACATATTTTTATATGAATAAATGAATTTCATTAATATAAAACCCGACTTTTTGTGGGATAAATGTGGAAGTTACTTGAATGTGTGCCAAATAGGTTTTATTTAAGAATTTATGGCACTAACATTTTTAAAAATAATTCTACACAAAAATGATGCCGCTTTGTGTTCATAACGGTTAGGAAACAAGGTTAATGGCCTTATAATGAAAGTTGGCATGTGAATATTGATATTTGGGCACAACAATGAGTAAAAAACAAAGGTAGGAAGAAACTAATAATTTTTTAAAGTAGACTTTAAAGTTAATAAACATAAGGTTTTTTCCCAAAAAGTAGTGTGCATATTCAAATTTTTAATAAATTGAAGAGGATGTTAAAAGTGGGAAATATCAGATGGGTTTTTGGTGAAAATAAACTTTGGGGGACAAAGTAATTTATTTTACGAAGATATCACACTTAAAGGATATTAGCCCACGAATTTGGTGTTATTTAATGAAAAGAAATGTTGGGTTAAATTTAAAGATTTTTAGACACCAAAACTTTGATTTTATGTGTAAAAGTATCATAAAGTCACCAGTTGTAATTTTGGACTAACTAGTAACATGGTAAAATATTGTTTAAGGTGAAATTATTAATAATTTCAGAGTAATGTTAGACCAAATAATGCGATTTTAAAGTGAAAGAAAGTACAAAAATGTCGCTAAACATTTTAAGGGGCATAAATTAAAGTTTAGTGAAATGGGTTCAAATGGTAACTTTGGAATATTGATGGTTAAAGTAAAATAACTTAATCAAGATATTTAACACAATTAAAGGGATGATTAAGAATCCGAATAAACTCTTTGAAGAAACTCTTATTTGTTGAAAAGGATTTCACACCGGATGTGTTAAATCACAAAAGATTATAATAGATAGATTATTTCGGATACTTAGTAACAAGATATAAAAAGTTTTAGAAACCCTAATTAACCTTAGTTAGCAGGAGATAGGATGAACAAAGTAAGAATCATCCACAAAAAGTTTACACATAGATTTTTAACTTGGTAAAATTCCAAAGGCCGAGGAAACATCGACGGTGACCTCTATGCAAAAAAAAAACAACAACTACTAAAATGGGATTAAGGTTACAGATTTCACGTATGCAAAATAGGATGAAAAATTCGAAAGAAAAAATACCTAAATACGAGAGCCCACCTTCTAGGTACTCTTTATGATCCAACAACTTTCCAAATCTCTAATCCTTAATTGTCTTTATGTCGACTCATGAATTAGTTTCTCCAGAAAACAACCACACTTTTCTAATAGTGTTGTGTATGATAGGGAAAATGGTGGTTTTTTTATAACTATATGAACGTGCACGAATGCACAAACACACGTAATACAAAGTTTCCAACAAATTACAGAAGTCCTTTAAATGCTGAGATCTAAAATGTATAATATCAGACATTAAAGAATACCAGATCTGGTAAGATCTTTTGAAAAATAGATCTAAAAATTGTATTTACTCAAAAATAGATTTCACAAATCGTAAAGTCAGTTTTAAAACAAATCAGATATTAAAGTATAAATGAGCTCTTGATATTTAAAGTTTTAGATCTAGAAAATTTATGGATCTAAATGTATTTTGAAATATGTACAAAAATCCAACAAACAAATTCAATTTTGAATAAAATGTTCGCGAAACAAACTATAACTAATATAAAACCAGATCTAATGAATAAGTGTGCAAAATGTATCACATATGTTAGATTATTAATTTTATCGAAAAATCATGCCTCTAACAACCGTGAGGGCTATTTGGCAAAGAACCAGATTCAGAGGAGTTTATAAAACCTAAACTGAAATTCTCACACATTGAAAACCCTAATAGATTTGAAAGAACTAAACTCCCTGGTTTTCAAAAAAGTTTAGGAGAAAAACATTTGTAAACAAACTTACTCTCTGAGATTTAATGAAATTTTTTTCTCTCAGATCTCTCTCTAAACTAACCTCTCTCTCTGTAACCTTATCTCTCTCTATCTCTCTCCCTCTCTCAAAAAATGAATAAAAGTCTGGAAATATTGAGATGAAGATGGTTTATATAGTAAAAGGGAAGGTTATGAAAGCTGACTTGCAAATGAATGGTTGACATGAAATATATCGGTTTGACCTAGATCTAATGGATAGGAAAGAAGCGTCAAAGAGAAGCTATACAACTTATAACCCGTTATTGGTTACACCCGATGATTGGTTACTAGGGTTGGCAGATGGATCGTGTAAGATTAAATAATAGCCTTAGATGAAATGTGATCTAGCGGTGTGTGTCGTGTATCGTAACTGTGAGTGTGAAGGAGCACAAACCCAACTAATAAAATAATGACAGGTAGCATACATGTGGTGCACACACACGCCAATTTTAAGCGGTTGCCAACTTATGATATTTTAACTTTCCTCCCCAAAAGTTTTAAAGCATCAATTTCAAAAATGTTCATTCAAATGCTAAAAAGTGATTTAAATCCTAAATAATTTCAAAAAATTATTATAAAAAATTTAAAAAATTACAATTTTTTTTAAACATAGATGATGCATTTGGTGCCATATGTCCTAAAGTGTGGATTTTATGCCAGTTGAAGTAGTCATCAATGTTAAACCGTGGAGTGCCATTTGGAGGAGCTCAAGACTACTAAAAATATTTTGTCTTTATATCCAAACTAGATGAAAGACCTATATGGTACAGACTCCTAATATGTGTTTCAATCTTACCCTTTGGATATTGGAGACAAAATCCCTTTGAGTACATCGAGGGTACGCGTAGGCAGAAAAAATTCCTAAGCCTATACAAATTCCAACTACACAATCCTTCTTAGAACTAAAAATAAGAGTAAGAAAAAAATAATTTACAAACTCGACTAGAGTATAGACCAATGCCCTAACATTTATGATAAATGAAGTTCAATTCCTGTAAAGAAATACTCAAGATAATATATTAGTCAAATTTAGAAATTGAAATCTTATAGACAGTCCCGAGATGGACTCAATCCTTCTCCCTCATTTTGTCTTAAATAGACAATGTGTAAATTTTCAAGACAAAGTGTATAATAGAATAAACTACCAGTTAAGTCACAACAACAGGTCAAATCAAGTGTCTCCTAAATAAAATGGATAAAGGAGGCATCTTTTATCATTTAAGAAATGATCGTTCCGTAGATCCTCAGAGACATATTATGAACAAGATATAGATAAGAGGATATGACAGATACTGGATGAAAACTAATTAAGCATAATCATCCCAATGGATTTCCTTAAAGATTGAAATCTAATGTTGTCCATAGGCTTAGTAAACTGGTCAGCTAGTTGTTTTTTAATTTGCAGATATTCAATAATTAGTTCTTTAGATTTTACCGATTCATGAATAAAATGATATTTAATTTTAATATGCTTGGTGCTAGAGTATTATACAGGATTCTTAGAGATATTAATAGCACTCTAATTATCACATAACAATGTCAATTGGTTCTTAATAATACCATAATCACATGACATTTGTTTGTTCCACAATAATTGAGCACAACAACTACCAATAGCTATATACTTAGACTTAACAATTGATAAAGACATGCAATTCTATTTCTTAGTGCTCCAACTGACCAAGTTATTCCCAAAATAATAGCAGGCATCAGAAATGCGCTTACTGTCTGTGGAACACCCTGCCCAATCAATGTCAGTAAAACCAACTATAAAACTAGATGTGTCCTTTGTGTAAATAAATCTAGTGTGCCCTTAACATATTCAATGATCCACTTTACATATAATAAATGGGATTCTTTGTGTGCACATTGATAACTTGCACAAACTCAAATGGCATATATAATTTTTTGTTTGGATGCATTTAGATATAGTAAACTTCTTATCATGCTTTTATATATGATTGGATTAATATTTTCCCATTTTTATCTTTATATGTCTTAGATGTCGTGTTCATGGGAGCGCATGCAATTATAGCATTATCTAAGCCAAATTTGTTAATCAATTCATTCGCATTTTGGTTTGATAAATAAAAATGACATCACTCAATTGTTTAAATTATAAACCTAAAAAGAATTGTAAGTGACATTTGGAACTCCCCTAGCATTATGTTGGAAAAATCGTCAACTTGTGTTGGGGAAGTTGAACCAAAAATGATGTCATTTATGTAAATCTGTGCGATCAAAACCTCATTATTTATTGTTCGAAAAAATATTGTCTAGTCATTATCATGATGATCAAACCCTTTATTGACTGAAAAGGTCAAGAGGCATTCGTACCAGGAACTGGGGGCTTGTTTTAAGCCATATAAAGCCTTCTTCAATCGAAAGACATGGTTCGGGTGATATGGGTCAATAAAGCCTTTCGGCTATTCTATGTATACCTCCTTAGTTAGAATACCGTTAAAAAAAGAGGACTTAACATCCATTTGAAAAAGTTTAAATTGTAAATGACACATTACTACAACGAGGAGACAAACAGATTCGGGCCTTGAACCGCGACAAAAATCTTATCAAAGTCTATTCCCTCTATTTGAGAATATACTTGCGCTACCAGCCTTGCCCCATTTCTAATGATTACCCCCAATTCATCCATTTTATTTTTGAAAATCCATTAGGTACCGATAAACCTTTTATTTTGTGGATGCGAAACAAGATACCAAACATCATGACTCTTAAACTGGGCTAATTCATCTTGCATAACATTAATCCAGTAAGATTGGTTAAGGGCATCACTTACATTCTTTGGTTTTACTTGAGAAACAAAACATGCAAAGTTAGCCACATTTTGAAGTTGTGATTTTTTTCTTACAGGCTCCTCAAGGTTACCGACTACCTTATTGAGGGGATGGTCTTTAGAAACTGAAGTTGGAACCCAAGGACTTTAGTCTGTAGTGGGTCAATTATTTCAGGAGAGTCTGATTCAAAAATATTTTCTAACTTATCCACAATAATTGACTCAGAACAAACACTCCCAGTGGCAGTGCCATTAAAAATTATATTGATAGATTCCATTAGGGCTTTGGCACATAAATTGTACAAGCGATTGGCTCTACTATTTTGGGAATAGCCCATAAAAATCCCCTTATCACCCCGGGTGTCAAATTTTGAAAGGTGTTCCATATCTTTGCAAATATAACAGACACTCCCGAAAGTTTTAACGTATTTCAAGTTTGGTGTTTCGTTGTACCATAGTTCATATGAAGTCTCTTTGGTATTATTCCTAAGGTATACACGATTACTAATGTGAAATGCTGTTGGGACTGCCTCACCGCAAAGTATTTTGGCAGACCTTTAACATGCAACATAACCCGTGCCATCTTTTCAATTGTTCGGTTTTTCCTCTCAGCAATACCATTTTTCTATGGAGTTTTAAGAGCACTGAACTTATGCTGATATCCATTACTAAAACAGTATTTTACTATTCCAGTCTCTTTGAATTCTTCACCTTTGTCACTTGTAATATGTGATACTTGGGTATCCTTTTATGTTCTATTTTCAAAAGGATTTTAAAAATTCTCGAAATTTATCTGATATGTTTTTCATAAAAGCTTCCAAAGTATACCATATAAAGTCATTAACAATAACAAAAATGTAACTATTGACACAAAGGCTCATAGTATTGGAGGGACCCATAATGTCCATGTGAAGAAGTTCTAGAGGTTTTAAAGTCATTATAGCCTTAATCTTCTTGTGAGGTGCTTTACTTATCTTTCCCACATGGTAGGGACCACAAATAATTTGAAGAAAATTTTATTTTGGATAAAGCTCTAACCAACTCTTGGGAGCTCAATCTGTGTAGGTTATTAAAATTAATATGACCCATCTATTGTGCCACAGATCAGAATCATCTACTCTTATTAACTTACATGACTCATCAGTGGGAATAACTATGTAGCAGTTATCCAGAGTTTTATTCCTGTAAGGATATAATTACCATATTTGTTTAAAATTTTACATTCAGTTTTAGAAAAGGTAGCTGTATGATTAGAACCACCGAATTGAGACATACTCAGCATATTGGCCTTTAAGCCTTTCACTAATAGAATGTCATCGAGGATAGGTAGATCCTCTTCTTGAAGTGTCCCTTTAGCAATGACCTGGGATGAGACTCCATCACCAAACATAACATCACCTCCTAAGAATTTAGTCACGTTTGTCAAATTATTCTCATCCCCGATCATGTGTTTCGAACACCCAGAATCAAGGTAGCATCCAACAGAGGTGTGTTCAGCCTTAAAGGTGGTTATAACAATATTACACCTTAGTTAAGGCAACAAGTGGTATTTTCAAAGATGTTTGTAAGCTTTGATTCAGAAAATGTTTGGGGAGTTCTCCTTAGTTACTTTCTTTGTGTGCGAGACCTATTCCTTTTCTTTCCAAAGTTAGAGTTTTTATTGGTCTACCTTGGGAGAACATAAGTATTGCGTCTCTTCATAGAATGGTTGAAGTTACTATAGAGTTGCATATATAAACGCTTTTTAAAATACTCAGCAAGGGAGTGACAATAAACATCACAATAACTAGAGTATAAATGTGAAGTTGACTTGAGTATATCTTCTAAACCCTTGAAAATAGGTTTAGGCATAGACACATTTTAAAAATGAGGTTTATCTTCAAACTTTTTAGAGTTTTGCCAAAATTCTCTAATGGGGGGAGGACATACTTCGCTTTATTATCAGGTTTCTACTCTGGACGACGTAGAGTCTTAGTGTCTTGTGAGACTGGTTGCTTCAAAACATTTTTTTGACATTTTTCAAATTCTTGGCCTGGTGTGTCAGGTAAAGTCCCAGAATTAACAAAGACAATTTTGGAAGCATTTTTATTAATAGACTTTATTCCTTTAGGGCTTTTGTCAAATTCAAGGCCAGTTTTGTGGTCTAAGTTTATTTTTCTAGAACTTACTATTCTATTGAAATTAGTTGAGACTTTTTGTTTAGATTCTTTTAGTTATACAAAAGTAGACTTGTGTATTTCTTCTAAAATAGAAATTTCTTAAAAAGTTCATTGATTTTGATTTTTTTTAGTTTTAGTCTATGAGCTGCACACTGACTAGTATAGTCCTCAGCATTTTGCTTAACAGTCTTACTTAAGCTCTCAATGCATTTGGTCAAGTGTTTAACCATTTTCTCAAGTTTAGAACTCTTCTTTAGAGTCTTAAAATAGAATTCTTGAATATCAGGTAAATTATCATCGGACTCACTAAGTGAAGTGTGTGGGTTGCTCCCTAACGATTCAATTTTAGGTTTGGAACACACACACCTGTTCAATTCATCACAATGATGTGCACTTTGACTCACGACACACCAAATTCATCAGAAGTGTTAACAATAACAACATTTAGAATTAATAAAAACATTAAGAGGTAAACATGCTTTATCATCAGAATACATAAATTTAGCATAAAATGACATGCATGATTCATGTATTTTGGATGACTTAGACTCATTATCATGCGAGTCACTAGAATCATCCCAAGTCTTACACACATGGCCCTTAGGAGGAGTCTTAATCTTAGATTAATATCCATTGGCATAAGGACCCATATTACCATATTTGTGGCACTGAATACTATGTATGTCCTTATTGGGCCTCTGAATGTTATTATAGGTCTGTCTATCATTATTATAGTCATGGGGTTTAGGAACTTAAAAGTTTTGATAGGTACAACCATTAGGTACAACCATTTGAGGAGAAAATACTAGATTAGATCAAGAGGATCTTTTAGTAGTGGATGTCATGTGTTTCTTATAGTCTAATTCCATCTCTATAGTTCTTAATTTTCTACTTAACAGTTCCGGGGTCAGGTTTGGATAATCCATTTCCTCTATAGCATAACGCTTGTTATCAATCTTAGCGGGTAAAGATCTAAGTATTTTTAGTACAACTTCCTTTCTATCATAATGATACCATTAACATGCAGTTTAGTGATAATGTCTGTGAGCTTAATATAAAAGTCCTCAAAGGTCTCTGTGTCATTCATCATAAGGGTGTTATACTGTTGCACAAGAATTTGGGTTTTTCCAACTTTAACACGCTCATCACCCTTATGGGTTATGACAAGGGTGTCCTAGGCTTATTTTGATGTGGTGCAAATGGAATTTCTCTTAAATTCGTGTTCATTTACATACATTAATATACAATTTTTTACCTTTATTATTGCGTAGAGACAACTGTTTATCATCCTTTCACTACTATAAAAATGACAATTAAGGACAACTAATTTGCTGTCCCAAAAGCACATTTGTTGTCCCCAATAGTATTTAGGGCAGTCATAAGGACAGGAAGAGCTGTCCTAATAGATGGGAATCATAAAAGGCTAAAAGGACAATTGTGGGTACCCTTTTTATTAATTGGATACCATAAAAGTAGCCGGACAAAGCCCAAATAAGAATAAAAGGCACCCAACCCAAGTAATGAATTCAAAGTGACAGTTAGAATAGAGAGATGTGACTAGGTCCATCCCCAAAATCTCGGATGAGATATTCAAGGGATAATGGGTTTAAGTGTTGCCCACCAACACTCCTTTTCTCTCTTTTACAACCGAATATATATTGTACCCCTGGCCCGGGGCAAGGGGCATTTGAAAAAACCATCTCGAGAGTTACTTAATAAGAAGAGTAGACCTCTCCGTGGATGTAGGCAATTTTTCGAACCATGTATATTCTTATGTTGTGTGATTGCTGCTATTTCTTATATACTGGTGATTGTTTTCTTTTCATAAATTGTTTGTGTTGAGATTTTTGTCACCACAATTGGCGCCGTCTGTGGGAAACGTTTGTTTTATCCTGTGAAAACCCTCATCAACAAGAACCAGTAATGTCACATCACAACAGTAATGTTCCTCAAGAAGAAGATATTCAACAACACCTGAACCCCCCGAGGGTAAGGTCTGAAATACGCCATTCAAATGCAAGACTTCTACAGGAGAGGCAGGTCTCTAAAGAAAGTCAAGGGCCACCGAGGTCCACACAAATCTTTCGGTTAATCGATGCCTACGAGGCTAGACACCATGAATAGAAGGAGGCCACTTGCAAATGGAAAAATGAGAATGCCCACCTCAAAAGACGACTGGAAAGACTGGAGAGAGAGCTCCGTCGAAATACAAGGCGATTCTACATCAGGATTCCTAGCCCTCAGGCAAGCAAATCTCGCAGCCGAGGAAGAAGCCCAAGACGCGGTTAAAAAAGAATGAAGAGACCCAGGTCAGGCGATAATCACTCTGAATACTTGTGACCATCTCACCAGTACAGGAGTCCTGATCGACAGGATACTGATATATGAAGTCTGGTCCGGAGAGAGATGGACCAAAACCCAGCTCACCATGGTGCTAGATCAACAAGGGAGCTAGCAAGACGAGATCTTAAAACTCAGATGAAGTCCCTTTTTTCAAGGGCGATAGAAGAAGAGGAATTCCCAAAGAAGTTCGTTATTCCCAAGTTCAAGATTTATGATGTAAAAACCGATCCCATCGACCATGTTAGGCAATACAGGCAAGCAGTGACTCTATGGAGTCATAATGATGCACTCATGTGTCGAATCTTCCCCTCGAGATTGCACAACGTGGCCCAAAAGTGGTTCAAGAAGTCACCTCACTGATCCATCAAGAGTTTTAAATCTCTATTCGAGCTGTTTACAGATCGCTTCATTACGAGTAGTTCCCATCTGAAGAGGATGGATTCTTTCCTTACTATGAAGAAAAAGCCACAGGATAACCTTAGAGAGTATGCAAAGAGGTACTGGGAGATGTTTAACGAAGTCGAGGACTTCTTAGAGCAGGTTGCTGAAGCATCCTTCAAAATAGGATTTCCTAGATCCTACCTCTTACATTAGTCCCTAACTAAGAAGGAGGCCATAACCATCGATGACTTAATGGTCGGTATTGAGAAATCACTAAAGTTAAGGATGTGACCCATCTTAATGAAGGAGAAAATGGTCACGCGAAGGCAAGCAAAGGGGTCTAGAAGGTTGAACTGCAGAAGAAAGGAAATAAGAATGGGGGTAAAATGAAAATAAGAACAACACCTTAAAGGCATTTCAAACGGTAAACACAGTCTTAAAAGAGCCGATCGATAAGATCCTAGCGAAGATCAAGGATGAGCCGTTTATTAAATTATCGAGGAAGATGGTAGAAGACCCCTCTAAGTCGAATAATGCGCTGAGATGCGTGTTCCACAAGGATGGAAGATATAAAACTAAATATTGTAATACCCCGAAGTCTCACCTCGAGGAGTTATTCCAAGCCGAACACCTGAATGAGTTCGTAAAAAAGAAGAGAAATAAAGAAGTAATGAATGGAGAACAGAGGCCAGATAATGTCCTCAAGGAGGATGTTGGCCATGAATTTGTAGTAATGCATGGGGCATCAAACCTCAAACAAATTTGAGGTAATGTAGCTCAAATGGAAGTTAAGAAGTTTGCCGCATTTATGCAGGCCTTCCAAATTGACCCAGCCAAGTCTTAGGCAGGGAAGTGGTGGAGACCAAAGGACATTGATTATAACAAGCATATTATTTTTACAAAGAAAGATTTGGTGGGAGTGAGAACCCCTCATCATGACGCACTGGTCATTACACTCAGGTTAGAAAATTGGTACGTTGACAGGTTGCTCATCGACCAAGGTAGCTCATCTGAAATAATGTACCTCTACTTATTCAGGAAGGTGAAACTAAGCATAGCAGATCTGAAAGAAGCCACTGTCCCATTGGTCGGCTTCGCTGGGAAGGTCACGATCCCTCTGGGAAAGGTTATCTTACCAGTCAGGGCAGGAAACATCTCCAAATTGATTGAGTTTCTTATTGTTTATATTGAATCACCATACAGAGCCATCCTTGAATGGGGATAGATCCATCTAATGAAGGACGTTCCATCGGCCTATCACTAAAAATTGAAGTGTGTAACTGATCGAGGAGTAGTTGAGATCCATAGAGACCAGACTATGGCGAGGAAGTGTTTCATCGCAGCCTTACGCCCTAAACAAGAGAAGAAAGTAGAAAAAACGTAAGGCAAGGAAGAAGTCCAGGAGGGGTTGATGCCCTCCAAATAGTAGCTAAGGTATGGTCGACCAGGAGTGGAGGAAAGCGGGCTCATCCCATTCGAAAGGGTCATTGAAGACCTGAAAGAGGTCGCTGCTGGGAGTAGCTCGACCAAAAATAATTTTTTAATTGGCACCTCCTTGACTTATGGAGAGAAGAAATAACTAGTTACATTACTCCAGAGCAACTTGGATGTTTTCACATGGGAGCCCTACTAGCTGCTTAGGATTAACCCCAACATTGCTTGTCATTAACTACACGTGGACCTAACTTTCAGGCCAATTACATAGTAGGCTCGTCAAACAGCTCGGGAGAAGGCTAGAGCAGTAGAGAAAGAGGTCAAGAAACTATTGGATGCAAGGTCCATATGGGAAGTTCAATTCCCCAAATGATTATTCAACCTAGTAGTGGTTCCTAAGAGCAACGAAAAGTGGAGGGTTTGTATCGACTTCACTAACCTCAATAGAGCTTGTCTCAAAGATAGTTTGCCCCTTTCGAAGATCGATCAACTAGTTGATGCTACGGCTGCACACGAGAGGATAAGATTCTTAAATGCATATTCGGGATACCATCAAATCCCCCTTCACGTGCCAGATCAAGATAAAACCTCCTTTATAACCACTGTTGGTTTATATTGCTATAAAGTTATGCCTTTTGGCCTTAAAAATGCAGGAGAAACTTATCAACGACTGGTTACGAGGATGTTCAAAGACCAGATGGGGGATACCATGGAAGTTTATATCGATGACATGCGCGTTAAGAGCAAGCTCAAGGATAACCACCTATCAGACCTGGCAATGACCTTCAAAATCCTCAGGCAGTACCGAATGAAACTTAACGCAAGTAAGTGTTCTTTCGGCGTCTAGTTTGGAAAATTCCTTGGATACTTAGTCAGTAAGAGAGGAATAAAGGCAAACCTCGACCAGATCGATGCCATCAGCAAAGTTCAGCCGCCCCAAATAATAAGAGATGTACAGAAGCTAACAGGAATGCTCGCCGCACTCAACCAGTTCATTTCTAAGTCTTCGGAATGATGTCAACCATTTTTTCAATTATTAAAAAGGAACAAAGAATAACATGGGAAGAAGGTTGCTCGAGAGCCCTAGAAGATCTCAAAGTTTACCTTATTAGGACCCTTTTTCTCGTAATTCCTAGGCAGAATGATCCGCTGTACCTCTACCTAGCAGTGTCAGACCATGCTCTAAGCTCTGCCTTAGTATGTGAAAGGGAAGGAAGCCAGCATCCAGTCTATTACGCGAGCAAAAGTCTTTTGGAAGTCGATTAGTGATACCTGCCGTTGGAGAAGCTCGCATACGAACTTGTGATAGCCTTAAGGAAACTAACGCATTATTTTGAGGCTCACTCTATCGTCATAGTTACTTCACACCCCCTTAAGGCCATTCTAAGGAAAGCAGATCTCTTCGGTCGACTATCCAAGTGGTTAGTTGAGCTCGGAAGGTTTGATATCCACTTTCAACCAAGAACAATCATCAAGGGGCAAGTATTAGTGGATTTCATTATCGAGTTCATAGGGGAGAAACTTTGTGATCACCCCGAAACCAGTCTTCCAAAGGAAGACTTAGATGTTTGGACATTATATGTTGATGGATCCTCTAACTCGAGGGGGAAGGAGTATGTATTATGATAGTGACTCCTGAGAACACAATGCTCGAGCAGGGAATGAGACTTGGATTCTAAGCCTCCAATAACAAGGTAGAATACGAGGCACTGATCGTTAGATTATGTAAAGCACAGCTGCTAGGGGCGAGGCTCCTTCAAATCTTCGATGATTCACAACTAGTTTCCAAACAAATAAGTGGAGATTTCAACACAAAGGATGAAAGGATGGCAACATATTTCACCATTGTATAGGGATTAATGGATAACTTTGATCAAATCGATGTTCAGCGGTTCCCCAGGGGATAAAATAACCATGCAAATGCCCTAGCATCTCTAAGCTCAGCAATAGACTCCAACTTGAGAAGAACAATCCAAATTGATTTCCTTGCACAACCCAGTATTCGTCAGGATATCGAGTTACAAAACCCCGAGAAAAATCCTCCATATTAAAAAAGCTCCGAGCTGGATGGATCCCGTTATAGCTTACTTGGAAAATGATAAGCTACCTAGTGATAAGAAGACATCCCATCAGATAAGAGTTAAGGCTGTTCGCTTTCACTTATCTCCTGAGGGAAATATGTATGAGAGATCTTTCACTGGCCCCTACCTCTAGTGCATTCATCCACAGGACGTCGAGCAAGTTCTGTACGAGCTCCATGAAGGAATTTATGAAAGTCACGTAGGAGGAAGATCGATAGCATTTCGAGCAATAAAGGAAGGGTACTGGTGGCTATACATACAGAAGGACGCTGGATTCTATGTTCAAAAATGCAAAAAATGCCAAAAGCACTCGCCCTTAGTCCACCAACCCGCCAACAACCTAAAGTCCCTATCTAGCCCCTGGACCTTCGCTCAGTGGGGCCTAGACATCGTGGGTCCTCTGCTTACTCCAACTAGAAATAGGAAGTATATGTTGGTGGCCATGGACTACTTCATAAAGTGGATAGAGCAGAGCCGCTGGCAAACATCAGGGACACTAATATGATAAGGTTCACATGGAGAAATATCATCACGCGTTTCCACATACCCAGGATGATTATTACCGATAATGGGACCCAGTTCTAGAGTGCCCCCTTCCAAATCTTTTGCAGTGATCATGGAATCAGGCACTACTTCAGCTCTGTGGCATACCCTCAAAACAATGGTCAAGTCGAGGCTCCAAACAAGACAGTGATCGACGAACTGAAAAAGCACCTAGAATGAGCCAAAGGAGCATGGGATAACGAATTTCCCCATATCCTCTGGGCTTATCGCACCACCCTAAGGCGAGCAACTGGGGAGACACCTTTTGCACTCACATATGGAATGGAAGCAATCATCCCCTTAGAGACTGATCTCCCTACCTTGAAGTCTACGTTAGTCGACCAAGGCCATAATGATGAAACATTTCTTACCAAGATTGACTTAGCAGACGAACGATGAGAATTGACTCTAATTAATCTGGCATCTTACTAGAAATAGGTAGCCAAACAATACAATCAGAAAGTCAACCCAAGGAAGTTTCAGGTTGTAGACTATGTCCTAAGAAAAGTTATTGGCAACGCTATAAAACCATCAGATGGAAAGCTAGGACCTAACTAGGAGGGGCCATTCAAGGTGATAAGGAATGACCTACAAGGAGCCTACCACTTGGAAATGCTGGAGGGCAGGGAGATACCAAGAGCTTGGAATGCGGCCAACTTGAAGAAATTCTATTTCTAGATTTCTTTATGCACCATTAGTTTATGAAATTTTTTATTTACAAATTAATGTTGCTCTCGCTTTGATCAATAAAAACCAATTGGCCTTAGCATTCTGTATGTGTTGGTTATATACACCCTTTCCAAATTACAGGCTTCGTTGTCATAACATATATTATAATAAGCATGGATTACAACAAGTTAGTTAACTTGCTCCAGTTAAAAGATCTCTTAAGCTAGCCTCTTGTGATTGTACCACCGTGGATGGGTTTATACAAGTCAACTTCTTCAGATCAAAGCCAGCAGGCTTAACATATAATAACCCTCCTCAGGCCTTTATTTGTAACACAACTGGCCTCCCAGGTTGCTCCGACAATAATTAAATACCTACAGGTGATCCTTAGGCAATATAGGCAACCCATGTTGGTCTCCAACATAGCTTGGGTCCAAAATCCTCCTCGGGCGGATTGCTCACTAATCAGGTGTATCATCACCATCACCCTACTTAGGCCTAAGGTAGTGTGATGACACATAAAGGGTAAAGTGAGGTGGAACGGTATGTCTATGACATACTGGACTGGGGGAATACTCATTCAAAAATAAGCTCTCATATTTAGTCGGCTAAGAAGCCCAAAATCGCTGGAGATTGTAAATAAAAAACGGATAACACATGTTTAGTCGACAACTGCCCAAAACATAATTTTTTTACTGCTTTAGGTTACACATACAATAGTAATAAAATAGAAAGATAAAGAACGAATAAATTAGATCCTATAAGGGGCCAGGCCACTGAGCAAGGTAGTCAGCCACTCGCGCCCTTCGGCCATCGTCTCGATAAAGGGCAAAGTCCTCCTCGACCTCCTCCGGGATTGGATCTAGCAACTGCCTCGGGATTACATTTATTGGGATCCAATGATCATCCTTTCTAAATGGATTTGGCTCCAAAGATGAGGGAGTGATCTCATGTCTATACCAAAGGACAAAGTTTTTGGGCACCTCTAACTCCCTGAGGGCACGTAGCCATCCTCTAATAAAGAACAACTCCTCGACCTCCTTTAACTTTGTGAGAGCACCCATCCAGCCCTGGTTGTACACATCTTCCCACACTTACCGAGGACCTTTCTTGAACAGGTGCCTCAGCCGGGTAAAGTCCCTCTGGAGCCCAATAACTATCATATACGCTCGCCGAACATCTCCCCGCGGTTCGATAATCTCCCTAACTGAACCACTGTCATCAGTCCTAGCTCGCTGCCTAATTATTGAAGAGGAACCCTATATAAATGAAGGGGAAATTCTTGGTGCACTCTCTCTGAGGCGTGCAACTTCCCTCCTTAAGGCATCGTTCTCCTGCTGTAAAACCTCTCCAACCTGGTTGATCTCAGAGGTGTCCAAAAGCTTAACCTTCAGAGCATCCATTTCCTCTGGAATAGAGGCACTGACCTCCTCCATCTCTGAAAATCTATCCTTCATCCTGGAAACTACCTCAGATTGATCCTTATAGTCTTGGTTCCTTGTCTTAATGGATTTACAAATCTTGACAAATGCTCGGCAAACTTGATCTCTTACATTAGAACCAAGAATTTGGCCTAGATGAGAAGAGGAAGGAATGTAATCATCAAGATCAACAAACTACAAGACATGGAACGAAAATGATAAAAATGTATCAGCAAAAGTAAAAATAAAATCCCTTCATTAAAAAATGGTACCAGCCAGATACAATACATGAAGTGGCAAGAAAAGAGAACAAAAAAGAAAAAATACAAGTAAAGGAAACAATCCTAGAAGTTTATTGGTCGACCTCGACCTGCTTTGTGAGAGCTGGCTCTTTCCCCTTATTAGCAGCGGCCTCACTTGACTCTATCCCAAGTGCTGGGGCATCGGTAACAGGAGTGACAGGAACATCAGCAGCAGGAGCAGCAGGCTGGCTGACAGCTAGGGTTTCTTTATTAATAATGGGTTTGGGGCTAGGGTTATGCTCTCCAAATAGAGAAGAGTCATTAGAAACTCCAGTATCAACCAAAGCTCGATCCCAGCCTTTTTAAAATTTTGCTCGACAGATGTATTCAATTTGCTTCTCGACGTCTTCGTAGGCTACTTCCCATCCCTCGTTGTAGCTGTTCTCCCTAATCGTAGCCGCCACAGCCTCTAGGATCTTCACCTTCTCAGTGAGCTTCGTGTTCTAATTGGTGATGGCAAGCTTGCCCGCTACAACTAGCTCGTAAGCCTCACAGAGTTCCTTCAGCTCCTTGGTTGTCCCGACCCCCTCCTTGGCAAACGAGGCGTCAACTTTTGTAAATGCTCTCTCATAGGACTTCTGGGACTTTTGTGCAGTCTTCAGGCTTCCCTTGAGCTCATAGTTCCTCCTCATTAGCCCATATTCACTGCGATGGAGGATGGTATAGTCAGATAAAAATTGTAAATAAGAACAGGTATAAGGAAAATGATGAGAAGAACTAAAATAAACAATAGAGAAGAAAATAAATGATCTTACTAAAGCAATCCCCTGATCTGCCTTCAGGGCTAACTAGTCTAGACCCATCTTTGAAGACCGCTCATGGTTCGCTATTAATACTGCACTATCGAGCAACATGGGGGCAAGGTGAGGGGCCAGGGCCACAAAATCCCCCTCAGTTGGAACATCAACATACACCACGGAAGCCTGTGCCTTCTTTTTTTATTCCTCTACTCTCCTTCTTTCCTCTTCCTTATTCTTATTTTCCTCTTCTCTTTTTCTCTTTTCCTCTTTCTTTCTCTCCCTCTCCCTCTTCTCTTCTTCTCTCCTTTTACTCTCCAGCTCCTTCTTATGAGCTGCTATTTGGGAACCACTAGAAGTATCCCCAGGCCTGGTCTTTTGAATTTTTAGCTTGTTGGAAAACAGGACGTTATCATAATCATCATTAGGAATCAAGTTCTTCCTTTTGGGAGGAGCCATATCTTTCTCGCTGGAGCTCTCCAACCCAGAACTACCCTAACTAGAACCTTCCTCACTGGACCTATCTCCCTCAGACTCCTCTTCGCTAGATTCCTTCTCATGAGATCCTGCCTCACCTTTAGCAACACCAGACTCTGAACTGCTCTCCTCCTCCTCCTCATCTAGATCGATAGGTTCGAGAGCACCTACCTCCTCCTCTTCTTACTTTGGGATATCAAGATGAGGAATAGAGTCAACTAGATGGGCGATGAATATGGAGGTAGTGTTCCTGTATTCCAATAAGAAAGCATCCGACCTGGGATGTTCACCTTCCACAATAGAGTCTCTTATATTCCAGGCCTTGAGCAACTTAGCAGCACGAATCTTGTAGAGAGCAGGCTCCTGGTTCTTGACTTTACTAAAAAAAAAGGAAAACATTAAAGGAAGAACACATTATAGTGACAATTAAAAGGCAAAGAGATTGAACAACAACCTATATATTCCTCCCCATACGTAGTAATTCGAGGTCCCCTATACCTCGCAGCCCCTACCTGAGGATGGAACTACCAGTTCCTAGATATGAATCCTTCAGACCAGTAGTCCTTATGGGAATCGGGTAGATTCACTACCAATTACCTATCCGGATTCCTCGCTTTCAAGTAAAGAATACCAGAACTGGTATGAGAAAAGGAGTAGTAAAAATCGATTTCAACTAAGCCTAAATTAGTGCCATAAAGTTGGTTTATTCTATGGACGCCATTTATAATCTTCCAAATGTTTGGAGAACACTGGGCTGGGACTATATCGAAATACTGGAAAAAATCTAAGAAAAGGCGATTTGGGGGAAAAGTTAAACCCCCTTGAGACAGCAATATAACGTGAATCCAGTAGCCATCCTCAATATCAAAAACATTACGAGGAATAGGGGCACACTCAATATCCACCCAATCAGGAATATTATAACATTTGCTAAATTCTATCAAATATTTGTTGTCTATTCTAGCCATGAGCAAACCCTAGCTACAGTAAAAAGAAAAAGAGATAAAGATGGAGAACTTACGAAGTAGGTATCAAGCCAGGAATGATGAAAGACCACAGGAAAATGAAGACAAAGAGCAGGAAATGAGTTTTGAATGACGAAGAATGAGCTTGAGAGTAAGAAGAAGCTTGAGAGTAAGGAACAGTTTGAGAACAGAAGGAAACACATAGTAGAAGTGGTGAAATGAACCGTCTAAATGTCTCAGTTTAAACTCTCAATGATAGTGCACGATAATCAAAGAAGATTTGTCGCCTGAAATTGCAGCGAAATGACGATTCACTCCCCTCACAATTTGAAAATTGCAACAATACTATCAAAAGCAGGCCGAAGGCACCATTTAAAAGTTTCAAGCCCAAATTGTGTCCCCAAACTTTTAGGGGCAATTGTGGGTACCCTTTTTGTCAATTGGATACCATAAAAGTTGTCGGACAAAGCCCAAATAAGAATAAAAGGCACCCACCCCAAATAATGAATTCAAAGTGACAGTTAGAATAGAGAGATGTGACCAGGTCCATCCCCAAAATCTCGGATGAGATATTCAAGGGATACTGGGTTAACGTGTTACCCAACAACACTCCTTCTCTCTCTTTTTACAGTTGAATATATATTGTACCCCTGGCCCGAGGCAAGGGGCATGTGGAAAAACCATCTCGAGAGTTACTTAATAAGAATAATAGACCTCTTCGTGGACGTAGGTAATTTTCTGAATCACATAAATTCTTGTGTTGAGTGATTGTTTCTATTTCTTATATACTGGTGATTGTTTTCTTTTCATAAAGTATTTGTGTTGAGATTTTTGTCGCCACAACAACAATTGCTGTCCTTTTTGCGTATTAGGACAACAACTGTCGTCCTTTTTGTTCCATCCTTTTAATCCAAATACTATTTCATATTTATAAGGACAGATGTTACTGTCCTTTAAAACGAAGTATTATGGACAAAGTAGCTGTCCTAAAAGATATATATATATATATATATATATATATATTGTAGTCAGCCTAAATTCAATCTTTAATGTAATAACATTAAATTAAAAAAAAAATGCAAAGACATATTATACCAAAATTTAACCTTAAATATATAATAACAAAACCAAATAGTATATTATCACAGTTCAAAAAATAAACACCACCACATACTTTCAAATTGTCATTTCGACTTCTAAGTTAGTTACATTAATGCATAGTCAAGCATGGTTATCGATAGTATTAACTGCTGTTGATATTGGTGGTGCTAGTGGGATGCCCGCCTCTCGTATCATATTGTGATTGCAAGCCTAGTTTCTGCTAGAGTTTCTCTCTTGGCCCTCGTGACCCTTTCTTGTATTTCATTTTCTAAATCGGCATGCACCATGTCAATTTCTTCTTGATGACGATTCTTTCACGCCTCAACCTCTTCCCTCTAATAAGTCTCTCGTTCATTGGCCTCCTTCTCTAGTCGAGCAATCTCACTATGATAATAATGAGATGATGTGGTCGAACGTGAAAAAGTTGGTTTAATGCATACTCCCATACACAAGGCTCGTCCATGTTCATCAAGTCCTTTCAATTCCTCAAATATAATATCCCTCACCTCAATCTGATTTTATTGATCAAATGACAGCACATCCAATTGACTTTTAATCATTTCTTACAAATTTAGGAAAAACATAGAGCACAATCAACCTCTTTTCGTAAATGGAACTTGCAAACATCCGTAAAAAAAAAATTCTTAATGTAACTAAGTCATTTACATTGCAATTATCAACATATTTATACCTCTCTACCAATCGCTCCATCATCGACATCGTATGTGAGATCCTTTTTCTTACGTGTGATTCGTATCAAATATTGCATATTTTCGCCCATTATCTTTATGCATTCTAGCAATTTTACTGTCCTACTGCCTATATTTATTCTCATTAACCAGACAACCTTGGATTTGGATATATACATTTTTTGCAGGGGAATTGTGCTTTTGTAGGTATTGGAACGCTAAAAGTGAGGATCCGTTGCATTTCGGAGAAATTTTGTCGTTGGACGCTACTTTAAGGGCATTTTAGTCAATTCACATTTATTTTTTGGCTCATGGAAATTCCACAGATGCGTAGTTCATTGAGTTAGCATCGCGTGGCTGCAAACGGTGCGTCATTTGGAGTTCAGACGAAGAAGCTATTCCCGTTTCCGTAATAGACCTTTTCCCCCTCTTCATGGACCAAAGAATTACAGGAAATAGAGTACCGGTCGATCGCATCCTTGGGACCGGTCGACCGTCATTTGGTATTTTGCCGTGGGAAGGAGACAGTACGCTTTTGACTGAAGGACCGATCGACCGCGCCCCTGCGACCGGTCATGCCAGATATTTTGAGATCTTTCCTTTTTCTTTTCTTTTTACTTTATTTCTTTTGTAACTTACTATATAAACCAAATTTTGGTTTCTCTTTCATATACTGAGATATATTAACATTTTAGTATAGATTTTAGGTTAGGGTTTGGGAGTTGAGAGCTCTTTTCTCCTTCCTCATATGGTGTGACAACATTTGGGTTTGTAAGATCGTACTTTTATCTTCCTCTCCATTAATATAGCTTGTTTTCCTTTAATTATTGCTTTGTTAATTAGGTTTACATGCTTTCATAATTAGTTTACGTGCTTTGATTTACTCGCTTTCTAGTGTAATTTTACCGTGTTTATTTACCCTCTTTATTTATCGCGTTTTTAACATGCTTTCTAGTTAATTTAAAATAGTTTATGTTTGAATTGAACTCACTCGAGTTGACGCGTTGCTTGGCTTTGATGATGGTGTTTACGGGTCTATTTCGGGTGCGTTGTCCTAGTTATTGTGCCTAGGAGATTTGACGGGGCATATCATGTATGTCCCGTGCTTACGACCTTGCATGCGCAATTTTCGGGATATTTGCTGACGCCAAAATCTTATTAGGCTTTTAATGCGGATTTAGGGGCGTGACAACCCTTGGTTCAATTAACTATCGAAACGAGACGCATTCTAAATAACTCATCGACCCATGTATCCATTTTATACAAATTAACTCGGGTGAGGGATATTCGATGAAACCTATAGTTTACTCGCTTTGTTAGTCTAGTTTCAATACACTCGCCTAGATTAATCTTTCCCTTTTATGCATGTTTTCCTTTTTAGTTTGTAATTCACCTTTTACACTTTTATTTTGGAGCACTAAATCATATAAATTCTAGCAACTCGTCCTTGTTGATTTTTGATACCCGACTTACCGTTGTGCTTGCCTCTCAAGTGTAGTAGTAATTTAGGTTTGTTTGTATAGTCGCGGCGAGATAGAAAACAACGACTGTGCACTTACACGCGCACACCTCTCGCGCGCTATCAAAATGGCGCCATTGCCGGGGATGAGTTTGTTTTAGACTTTATTTGATTTAGTATTTCGTAGTATTTTCTTTCTATTTGTATTATTTTCTAACATTTTGCAGCACTTCCACATTTGAGCACTTAGAAATGCTCGTATTTTTCCCGCGCGCACCTACTTTGTGAAATTCGCCACTTCGAGCCTTTTTTGGGGTAAGCATGTCTTATTCCAATTCTTTCGGTAATCATTGTTATAATTCTCAAAATTCTCGCAAGCCTATGACTTTCGATGAATACTTAGAATCCCAAAGTATAAAAAATTCAAATATGACTTTGGGCGAGTATAACGAAAGTCAAAACTTAGGTTATTGGAATTTTGATGATGATGATAACGATTTTGGGCCTTTACCTCCTTATAATAGGAATTTTGAAACGAATTCAAATAGTTTTCAAAATTCCTATAATAATGAGTTTTCATTTAAGTTCGATAGTAACTTTCAAAGTTACCATTTTCATGGATCCGCACCTCGACCTATGACATTCGGTGAGGGCTTGCATATGTATGAAAATGAGAAAATTGAAAATCATTATCGGGAAGAAAATCGTTGTTGGGAACAAGAATTGGATTTATTATTTGAGTCCGACGATGATTTTGCTTCCGAGACTTTTGAAGTCGAGGAATGTTTTGAACCAAATGAGGTACTTGTGCCTACTTTGGAACAAACCATTCAAGACTTTGCCCATTGCATAATAAATATTGAAAGTGAGGATGAAAATGACGTTATATCTATTTGCAATGAAATGATTTCTTCTTTGGCCCCCAAAGAAGAACATTTCATTGAAAATGATATTATTTCCTTTGAAACTCAATCTTGATGCGATGATGATTCATCTCATGAGTTTGAATTTCTTTCATCCCCATTTTCATTCTCTGTTATCCCACCGTCACAAGTACCCGATGGTTTGGTTTTAAATTTTAATGTTTTAAACCTTTTCACCGATGAAGAGTACTTGCTCGAGTCGCCCTCCACGATCACATCTTTGCCTTTGTGTGCACCACCTCCCATTATGCTTGCTAAATACTTGGGAGGATATTTTGCTTTTCTCGGTCCCCACATGTTTTTGTCACCCGTTCAATCCAAACCCCCCATCGTCCCTCCAAAACTTTTAATTGGCGATGGTTCATTTCTTCCGGCTTACACATGCCTTCCGTTGTTCAAACGGAATCCATATTTTTCGGAGGGTATGCTTGTTTGTGAGGGTACACCGGTTATCCTCTAAAGTAAAATCATTCTTATAGTGAACCCTCAGCTATTTAGACTTCTAGTGTATAGTTAGTGTGAATCCTAAATGGTAGCTTGTATATAGTTAACTTTCTTTCTTTTTATTTTTTCTTTCCTTTTTTAATTTAGTTTAGTGTAATTAGTTAACTTTTTGTTATTTGTTTTTTCTATGCTCGGTACTAACTTGTTTTGTACATTATTTGGACTCGTTCTTATGGGGACCGCTCCAGTTTTGGGTAATATCGCTATTTTCTTCTCTTTGACTTGGTTCTTAATTTACATTGAGGGCAATGTCAAGTTTTAAGTTAGGGGGTGTGGGATATTCTATCCATTTCATTATTTAGTCCATGTTTTTGCTCACATGTTAGTCACTTAGTATGCTTTTCTTAGAAAAATTCAAAAATTTCAAAAATATTTTCTTTCTTTTTTCCTCTTTTTTGGGCATTTTGCCTTTGTTTTCGATGAGAAATTTCAATAATTGCCCGATCCAATAGACAGCCCAATGATGCATGTTCTCGATTTTAGAAGTTATTAGACTTTAGTCTCACTTATTGATATTATGAATAACTTCATGAATTAAACTTTAATCCCATGAGCACATGCACTTTTTTGTTATATTGATTTGGTTTAAGATTCTTATAACTCGATAATCTTTTTTTTGCATTGTATATACTTACACCAAGTAAGCTTTGTACCTTTCGTCGTTTGTGAGTGTATACACTATTCTTTTCTTATTGAAAATGTTGAATTCGTTGGTAATCTCACTATTCTTTCATTTGACCGTTCATTAATTGAGTTCATACTTGAAATGTGTTACTTGATCATGATTTTCATATATTGTTTTGATTCGAGAATTGCGTAAACTTTTTGAAATGATCAAAGGGCATATTTGTTATATCACCCATATTGACCTTGAACTCAGCCTTTGTTTACCCTCGTTAACCCCTTTGAGCCTAAATATAGTCGTTCGTTTCATAACCCCATTCCCATAACCAACTATAAATTGGAGTTTTAGCCCATATTTACACTTTCCATACCTTTGTTTGGAATGGTGCTTGGGATTGAATGATGTTGTTGTGATTTCGGTTGCAATTTAGGCATGTGAGAGTTTGATAAGTAAAGAAAAGAAAGTAGTGAAAAAAGTGAAGAAAAAGAGAAAGAAAAAAGCAAAAGAAAATAAAAGAGAAACATGAGAAAAAGAAGAAAAGAAAAAGAAAGAGAAAGTTGCATATGTTGTATATATTCGAATAAGCTTTGATTATTCTCCACGATGATATATGTAATGCCGTTTTGGAACTTGTTTTCCAATTTTGATATTGCCCGTATTTTTCAATTATCCCGAGTTTTTATCCTGAACACTTTGAATTCGTACATACATTCCTTCATTTCGTACCCTAGCCTAGCCTACATTATAACCCTATACAAGTCCTATGTGATCTTAGGTGCATGTAATTTAAAAGTTGAAATCGTTTTGAAAATATGTGAAAATGCATTTCTCCTCCTTTAATGTGCGGTATCCTTTCATTGAGATTACATTTTTCATTTTATATATAGTGTTCTTCATTTATGACATGTGTGCGGCCTAGTTTTCATTTATATTTACTCTTTATGCCCGCATGTTCCGTGTGTTAGCTCCCTATTTCGAGTGAATTCGCTTGATGAGTGTAATGCTCGTGAGGATTGAATGTATGCTTGCTTTAATGAGTATCTGATTTATTTAAGTTTTTGACAAATCTTTGCATGTGCTCATTCCTCCCTCACATTTTAAGGTTTCAATTCAATGAGGTTCATTCTATAATGTTAATGATTTGGACTTTTATTTGAATTCATTCAATGTGCTAATAATGCATATGAAATCCTTTCGCTATTGATGTGCTTGTCGCATGTTGGTTTGGGCATATTTTGAGGAAACCATCGGATGTTTGTGGGTACTGCAGAGGGGTGGTGCCCCAGTTTGTATTTTCACTGTTAAAAATAAATTTATAATTTCCTTTTAAACTAAACTCGATGCGGAAGCATTGTGGTGATGGTTCAACTTTAAAACAACAAATTTTAATTTCTTAAACAAATTAAAATTAAACCAAGTGAAGTAACATTAAACAATTAATATATTCACTTAAACCAATTAATTAATCCAAGTCCTAGAATTTGCCTAAGTCATAATTATCAATATGTCAAAGTTAGGCGAAACCAAATTTTAGGAAAAGACTTGAATTAAACAACTTTACCCAATATTCAATTTAAGTCCAAATTAAATTGAGTGTGATAATTAAACCAAATTTTATCTTGAATTATCCTAAGCATGCGATCTAAATAATTATGCAAGATAAAATAAACCAATCACACTACGCCGCGATGTACGAGGAAAAACCCAAGACGGGAAACAACCTCGGACGGCCCTTGACACAAATCCACTAGATACGGAATTACAAGTACAAGACAGAAAGGCTTACAACGCACGACTCGATCCCTCTCAAGCCTCGACGCTTCTTCTTGTAGACACCTCTTCCTAGCGAATAACCTTGGAACAGCACCGCGATCTCGGAATCCACCGATAGGACTTTATATGGTCACCGTCACCCGTACATGAAGCCTTTCTCCAAGTGGGTAAAACAACATAGGAACACTTCTTCTTTCTTTGTGGGTGGTGGAAGCAAAACCCAAAACTTCTCTTCTTCAAATTCGGTAGAGAAAAACCGGTGCCAAACTCCAAGCAAATGATATGTATATAGATGAACTTGGATAAACAGTATGGGTGTAAAACTAGAGTGATAAGTAAATTTCTCTTTGAAAATCTCACTCAAAACTTGATCTTTTTCTCTTTTTATTTTTTGCTCTCAAAACACTCTCTAATAGTTTGTATGATATGAAAAAGATAAATTATCAAAAGTGATTCCCGCACATATTAAAGTCTGAAAAAGTTGGTTAATAACTTAGTGGGGAAGTGGGTGAAAAACTGCCAAAAACTGCCAATAACTGTTCTCGCCTGGCACCTCGTTCGAACGACATTTCGTTCGAACGAGACTTCTAACGACGTTCCAGATTTAACTCGTTAGAATCTCGTTGGATATCTCGTTCGAACAGAAGGTTCGTTCGAACGACATATCGAACGACATGTCAGTGGCCTAATATGGGAACTCGTTGGCAGGTTCGTTCGAACGACATTTCGTTCGAACGACAATCTCGTTCGAACGACTCTATCGAACGAAAAAATAGAAAGTTTGACTATTCTTGTTTAAGTCCAGAAAACTTTATAAACATTTATTTAAAGTTTTAATTAATTCTTTCTTAAAACAAAACGCAGTTTTTATAAAACCTAACACCCAATAAACTTGTTCCAAGCTCCTATATATATAATATTGCATTCATACCTTGGGAGCATGGAACTATGATTGATGACGTAGAAACGAGGCACGCAAACCGACATATTTGATGAAGCTTTATACTCTTTGCCGCTACGTCTTCAACAAACACTTCATAGGCTTGAGAGTATTTCAATTACATACTATCCTATGAATAAATGTTTTTGTCCGGAATTGAGCCAAAACTATATATGGACTCAATTGGAAATTTGTGTCCTTACAAATCTCCCCCTTTGGCTATTTCGGGACAAAAACCAAACAAAAAAAAATCCTAAAGGGCCGTCAAGCTCACTAGACTCAAAACATAACCCACCCAAACTTGACTCAACCCAAGGATTAAACGCTTTGCCATTGAAAGATGCCGCTTTAGAAGAATTCCTCCACACTTAAGCAAACTCATCAAATGCATAGGGAATATCAAAATATCAAATGCAATTAATTAATTACTCCCCCTAAATTAATTCTCCCCTTTATCAAACACATGACCTACTTAGAAAGACGTCTCCCCCTAAGATAAATCTCCCCCTAAACTAAGATACGATAATAATAGGATTAGATACCATTTCTCCCCCTATCATTTTTCTCCCCCTTTTTGTTCAGGAATAGGCAAAGGATAAAGAACTAATAAACACCATGTTGAAGCTTAAAGTGATAAGACATGAAAGCATATGGGCAATAAAAGCAAGGCAAAGACAAACAAATATCATATATATATATATAAACGAGAAATATACCAATGACGCACTTGCATATATATATATAGATATAAACACACATATAACACAAAATACAATAAGTTTGCACACTCGTATGGAAAAAATGTGTCATGGAAACGTAAGTGTAGGGGTGTGAACTAGCAACAATTAAATTTAGACCCAAACACTTAATAAACATTCACGGAGTTCTCATTTGATTGCAAACTTTATCACATTTAAATATAACCTCATGTGACAATATGAAGATTGAACTCAATGAACAAACATACACAATGCATACAAGCCTAGCATGATGATGATTCTACAAACCAAATAGAGTCATGGCATTAAAGACAACTAGGATAAACGGACATTGTGCAAACCGTTGATATACCATCCAATTCTCCCTCAATAAGCATATATATATTCTTTTGTTTTTGAATGAATATATCAAACAAACATAGGCCTTGGCAATTGTTTTCTTTTTAATGCAAAATATTCTGTTTTTAGGCCTTTGGATCACGTATTTCTTTTAGATCCAATAAACGGTGGCTTACTATCGCAAAGGATTTCATTCATACTTTCGGAGCCCTTCCCCGTGCACATTTACATATAATATTTTTTATCTCACAAAGCTCACGTGCAACGGATTTTGACATGCACTAGTCCTCCTAGGTCATAGATATGTAGATGACTAGATTGGTAGGAGAACACCTCAAAAAGCTCAAATATAACATGTGACATTAAGATTTCAAAAGAGCTCGTGCATGTGTGAAAAGAGGCATATAAAAATAGAATCCATTTAAACAATACAAAATCCAACTACTCCATATAAAACATGGTAAAGAACATTTTAAGGATTGAAAATCTAAACCAAAAGTTCTAGCCACATGGGAGCGTAAAAGATGGGATTCAAACACAAGTATATGCCACTTAAAGTGTGTCAAACTAAAATACACAAAAAAATCTTTTTGAGTTTTTAACATTTTTAATAAAAAATAAATATTTAATCAAAAGGACAAACAAAAATCATTTGTATTTTTCATTAATCTCAAGTGAAACAGATAAAACACAAATGATAAACAATTTTTTTTATATTATTCAGTCAATTCAAACAAAAATATAATACAAAAAGATAAACAAGTCATAATTTCTAGCATATGATATGAAATGAGGCAATGACTAGAAAATGACTAAACAAGCATACATTTAGCATGTGAATATAGCATAAAGTACAAAAGCTAAAGTATGCAAACACTAACACATTCATCCTTTAGATGTAGCAAGGGAGGAAGCATGTGAAAGTAAATGAGAATCAAAAACCCTATTTTGCAAGGCAACCAAGTCGGATTTCCTAACCCAAATTAATGAAGAATGACTATCTTGGGGTGTTGGAACTTTAACTACCGTGGTTACTTTATGATGGGATTTTCTAGGAATTCGTTTAAGATCAAAATAAAATTTTCTAAGATGACCTTTTCGACCACAATGTGTACAAGTAAGAACATGTCGAAAAGATTTACCTAAGGAGTGATCTCTAAATGCTTTCCTAGTAGATTCTCCTAAAATGTTGGTTTCGGCATTATGAGTAAAATCATTACAAGTATTGAAGCCTAAACCACAAGTGTCATTTTTAATTTGGACCGTTCTTAACATTTTATCTAGTTTTTCCGAACGACACTCCAAATCAAATTTGACATTACTTGAGTCTTTTAATTTATTTTGCAATTCTAAAATGTTAGACTCTAATAAAACATTTCGCTCTTCAAAAGCAAGAAGCTCCTTTTTCAAGGATTCCATTAAACCCCTAAGGCTATCTCTTTCGCCTTCTACATATTCTAGCTTCTCTCGAAGAGTCTTCTCACGTGTCCTAAGGTCTTCTATTAAAACATTTTCATCAACGACCTTGACACTCTCTCTTAAACTAGCTTCTAACTTCAAATTAGCTCTTTTCAATTTAATAGATTCTTTATAAAGTTCTTGAAAAGCATTTTGAAGTTCACTCATATTAACCTCTTCTTCATTTTCACTCTCTCTTTCTTCTCCACTCTCACTATCATCAAAAACAAGAGAATCATGTACAATGACCTTGGAAGTGGCATGTGCTATTGTTTCATCAATCGATGAGTTCTCACTATCACTCACATGACTAGCCATAAAAGCCACAAAATTTTTCTTAGTGGGGGAATCGGGTCCCTCTTCCTTATCACTATCACTAAGGGTCGCTTTATATGCATTGGGTCGTTTACCCTCTTTTCTTAGTTTAGTGGGGCACTCATAAGACCTATGGCCATAACCTTCACAACCAAAACATTTATTAGACTCGTCCCTATCTACATTTTCATTACTAGGTTTAGGGATCTTCTCGCCTTTGTCATGCTTAGAAGTTTCAAATTTCTTAAAATCAATTTTAAATTTATCTTTGTTAATTTTAAGAAATTTTCTAAATTTGCGAGCAAACAAAGCCATGTCTTCCGAGTCACTGTCACGCTCGCTCTCTACTACTTGTTTGACCTCTTTTCGGGCTTTTAAAGCAACGCCCTTTTCAATTTTATTTTCAGTTTTAGAGGGAAACATATCTAGTTCATAGGTTTGTAAATCACCTACAAGCTCTTCTAATTTCGTAGAGGCTAAAGTTGGTAAAGAATTTAAAACGGTCACTTTAGAAATAAATCTATCAGGTAGGGACCTTAAAATTTTCTTTACAACACGGTCGTCAGGTATTTTATCTCCCAAGTTAAAATATGAATTAACAATATCAGAAAGTCTAGCATAAAATTCATCAAACATTTCTTTTTCATTCATTTTGATAGTTTCAAATTGAGTGGTGAGGTTTTGGAGTTTTGAAGCTTTAACGACACTAGTTCCTTCATGAGTTAATTGTAAAATATCCCAAGCTTCTTTAGCGATCTCACACGTCATAATGCGTCGGAATTCATTCGGTGTGACAGCGCTAAACAAGGCATTTAAACCACGGGAATTGAAATTAGCAAGTTTAAACTCATTTTCAGTCCATCTATCGGCGGGTTTGATAACACGTTCATTTTCAACTAAATAAGTTGGTGGGGACCACCCGTTAACAACAGACACCCAAACTCTCTCGTCGATAGATTTTAGTGCCAATCTCATGCGTGCTTTCCAATACGCGTAGTTTGAACCATCGAAAATAGGAAATTTTGAAAATGGGGAAAAGTCCATTTTAGCCAAAAATTATTTAAAAGATCGTTAACGAAATAATTTATCGCTTTGGCTCTGATACCAGTTTGTAGAGGGGTGGTGCCCCGGTTTGTATTTTCACTATTAAAAATAAATTTATAATTTCCTTTTAAACTAAACTCGATGCGGAAGCGTTGTGGTGATGGTTCAACTTTAAAACAACAAATTTTAATTTCTTAAACAAATTAAAATTAAACCAAGTGAAGTAACATTAAACAATTAATATATTCACTTAAACCAATTAATTAATCCAAGTCCTAGAATTTGCCTAAGTCATAATTATCAATATGTCAAAGTTAGGCGAAACCAAATTTTAGGAAAAGACTTGAATTAAACAACTTTACCCAATATTCAATTTAAGTCCAAATTAAATTGAGTGTGATAATTAAACCAAATTTTATCTTGAATTATCCTAAGCATGCGATCTAAATAATTATGCAAGATAAAATAAACCAATCACACTACGCCGCGATGTACGAGGAAAAACCCAAGACGGGAAACAACCTCGGACGGCCCTAGCCACAAATCCACTAGATACCGAATTATAAGTACAAGACAGAAAGGCTTACAACGCACGACTCGATCCCTCTCAAGCCTCGACGCTTCTTCTTGTAGACACCTCTTCCTAGCGAATAACCTTGGAACACCACCGCGGTCTCGGAATCCACCGATAGGACTTTATATGGTCACCGTCACCCGTACATGAAGCCTTTCTCCAAGCGGGTAAAACAACATAGGAACACTTCTTCTTTCTTTGTGGGTGGTGGAAGCAAAACCCAAAACTTCTCTTCTTCAAATTCGGTAGAGAAAAACCGGTGCCAAACTCCAAGCAAATGATATGTATATAGATGAACTTGGATAAACAGTGTGGGTGTAAAACTAGAGTGATAGTAAATTTCTCTTTGAAAATCTCACTCAAAACTTGATCTTTTTCTCTTTTTATTTTTTGCTCTCAAAACACTCTCTAAGAGTTTGTATGATATGAAAAAGATAAATTATCAAAAGTGATTCCCGCACATATTAAAGTCTGAAAAAGTTGGTTAATAACTTAGTGGGGAAGTGGGTGAAAAACTGCCAAAAACTGCCAATAACTGTTCCCGCCTGGCATCTCGTTCGAACGACATTTCGTTCGAACGAAATCTCGTTCGAACGAGACTTCTAACGACGTTCCAGATTGAACTCGTTAGAATCTCGTTGGATATCTCGTTCGAACAGAAGGTTCGTTCGAACGACATATCGAACGACATGTCAGTGGCCTAATATGGGAACTCGTTGGCAGGTTCATTCGAACGACATTTTCGTTCGAACGACAATCTCGTTCGAACGACTCTATCGAACGAAAAAACAGAAAGTTTGACTATTCTTGTTTAAGCCCATAAAACTTTATAAACATTTATTTAAAGTTTTAATTAATTCTTTCTTAAAACAAAACACAGTTTTTATAAAACCTAACACCCAATAAACTTGTTCTAAGCTCCTATATATATAATATTGCATTCATACCTTGGGAGCATGGAACTATGATTGATGACGTAGAAACGAGGCACGCAAACCGACATATTTGATGAAGCTTTATACTCTTTGGGCTTGAGAGTATTTCAATTACATACTATCCTATGAATAAATGTTTTTGTCCGGAATTGAGCCAAAACTATATATGGACTCAATTGGAAATTTGTGTCCTTACAGGTACCATCCCTGAAAACCCTCATGAGACGACACTCGTCCACTAGGGTGACCTAGGGGTTTAATGGCTTATTGCATATGCTAAATGCAATCGTGCTCTCTACGAAAGTGGCATTTATATTTCGATGCATATATACGTCTTGTACCGCCCTCTGTGGTCTGGTATTGTTTCTTTCAATACTAGGGACTAGCAATGTTTAAGTTAGGGGGTGGGATTAGTATCAAATATTGCATATTTCTGCCCGTTATCTTTATGCATTCTATCACTTTTACGATCCCAAGGCCTATATTTATGCTCACTAACTAGACAACCTTGGATTTGGATATACACATATTTTGCAGGGGTTAATTGTGCTTTTGTAGGTATTGGAACGCTAAAAGTGAGGATCCGTTGCATTTCGGAGAAGTTCTGTCATCGAAAGCTACTTTAAGGTCATTTTAGTCAATTCACATTTCCTTTTCGGCTCATGGAAATTCCACGGATGCGTAGTTCGTTGAGTTAGCATCGCGTGGCCGCAAACGGTGCGTCGTTTGGAGTTCAGACGAAGAAGCTATTCCCGTTTCCGTAATGGACCTTTTCCCCCTTTTCATGGACCAAAGAATTACAGGAAACAGAGTACCGCTCGACCGCGTCCCTGGGATCGGTCAACCGTGATTTGGTATTTTTTCATGGGAAGGAGACAGTAGGCTTTTGCCTGAAGGACCGATCGACCACGCCCCTGCAACCAGTCGACCAGTTATGCCATATATTTTGAGATCTTTCCTTTTTCTTTTCTTTTTCCTTTATTTCTTTTGTAACTTACTATATAAACCAAATTTTGGTTTCTATTTCATATACTGAGATATATTAACATTTTAGGATAGATTTTAGGTTAGGGTTTGGGAGTTGAGAGCTCTTTTCTTCTTCCTCATATGGTGTTAAAACATTTGGGTTTGTAAGATTGTACTTTCATCTTACTCTCCATTAATATAGCTTGTTTTCCTTTAATTATTGCTTTGTTAAATAGGTTTACATGCTTTCATAATTTGTTTACGTGCTTTGATTTACTCGCTTTTTAGTGTAATTTTATCGCGTTTATTTACCCACTTTATTTATCGCGTTTTTAACATGCTTTCTAGCTAATTTAAATTAGGTTGTGTTTGAATTGAACTCACTCGAGTTAACGCGTTGCTTGGCTTTGGTGATGGTGTTTACGGGTCTATTTCGAGTGCGTTGTCCTAGTTATTGCGCCTAGGAGATTTGACGTGGCATATCATGTATGTCCCGTGCTTATGACCTTGCGTGCAAAATTTTTGGGATATTTGTTGACGCCAAATCTTATTAGGCCTTTAATGAGGATTTAGGGGCGTGACAACCCTTGGTTCAATTAACTGTCGAAACAAGATGCATTCTAAATAACTCGTCGACCCATGTATCCATTTTATACAAATTAACTTGGGTGAGGGATATTCGACGCAACCTATAGTTTACTCGCTTTGTTAGTCTAGTTTCAATACACTCTCCTAGATTAATCTTTCACTTTTACGCATCTTTTCCTTTTTAGTTTGTAATTCACCTTTTACACTTTTATTTTGGAGCACTAAATCATATAAATTCTAGCAACTCGTCCCTGTGGATTTTCGATACCCGACTTACCACTGTGCTTGCCTCGCAAGTGTAGTAATAATTTAGGTTTGTTTGTATAGTCGTGGGGAGACAGAAAATAATGACTGTGCACTTACAGGCGCACACCTCTCGCGCGCTATCAACGTGTCCATCTCCAAACACTCAATTTGTCGATGGACTCTTGTTTTGACTTCATCTAATTTATATATAAGTAGTAAACATGTTAAGAAAATCCTAAAAGAACATAAATATAATCATAGTTTGGTAGAAAATATATATAATTATACTAAATTAAGAACATATACTAACTTGTTGCTTTATTACAATTGAATTTTTCCTAAATCTAGAGTGGGAACAAAGATAAACTCTTTTAATAGTATTCCTATTTGTCACTCGCTGCGAGTGAAAATAAATAATGTTAATGACATTTCAAGTTACTTGGAATTGTATACTCTCCTCTTCAATTCAATAATTTTTAGAAAATTTTGATAGTCTTCTTTATTTTTACATGTAATCCAACCTGTTTAATCATCAATATAACATCAATAATTAAAAAAATGACATGCAAAATCCCGTCTACTAATTCAATGTGATACCTTTGTTGTTTCTTGACCCCACTGTTTCACTAAGACTTTCCATTGATTCGGGCTAACCTTGGGGGGGGGGGGGGGGGGGTAGTTGCTAAATGCTCCGCATCCATGTTCAATTCGGTATAGTACTTCTTCTTGGTCTCATAATTAAAGGTTCTCCATTGAATTCCAAGCTTACGACAACATATGTTTTGGTAATTGTATGGCGCATTTGTGTTAATCTAAGAACAAAAAAAATACATTAATTAGAAATACTAATAATTCTAAATATTTGATTTTACTAATATGAGATTAATTTAATATTACCTGCGCTTGTTCCCAAACAAAGTCGATCTTTCGTTGATTCGCTTTTGTCTAAGAAGGCAAAGTAAAAGGAAATAAATCCCCTTGATATGCATAATAACTGAGTTGACTCGCCAACTTCATCGCATATGGTCCAATTGGTTGTCAATCTTCATCCCAACTAATTATCTTTTTCCCACAATTACCTTATTCATTCCATTATTTGGCACTCCCTCTAACTTTCCTCTTAAGAGAGGATGTGCCATTAGTGTCACCTGTTCAAAAGTAATGAGCAAAGTGATTCGTCCCGAATCATGCACATATATACCCTCTATACGTATGCATTTTATCCCCTTGGGTACTTTAATTATGTTCAATAACCAGACAACCTCCGTTTTATATCCTAACATTTTATTTGAGGTATTATTAAGTTTTTGTAGGTATTAAGGTGCTTAGTATGAAGTCTGGTTGCATTCTAGTAAAGATTTGTCGACAATCGCACGTTCGGGGGCAAATCAGTCATTTCACAATTTGGGATTTTTGCCTCAATTCTTCATGGAAGTTGATCCCCTGCAAACGGTTCATGAATATGAGTCCTAACAAAGAAGTTATGTGTCTTTATCCCGAGGATAAAATATAAGAAACCATCGAAACAAAACAAATAAAGAAATTACATCCATGTCCTGGCCCCAAATTGAATAGCAGGTCTTGGATGATTTGAGCAAGTCTCGGCCAAAATGAGAAAGAACGATTGGATCGGGTCTTGGTTACAACCAAATTGAGGCATCGATTTTAGTAGAGAAGTTGGAGACTTGACATGTCACCGCCGGTCGACCGTCCCCTGGCCACCGGTCGACCGTCCATTCTGTTTTTAGCTTAAGACGCATTTAGTAGGTTTTCAATTTCTACCGACGGTCGACCATCCCTAATCTTATTAGTAAGTTTTTGTAGATATTAAGGTGATTAGTATGAAGTTTGGTTGCATTCCGGTAAGATCCATCGACACTCGGACGTTCGGGGGCAAATCAGTCATTTCACATTTTGGGATTTTTACCCAAAGTCTTCACGAAAGTTGAGTCCCTCAGAATATTCTTTGCATGAACGTAAACGATGCATGGATCTGAGTCCTAACGAAGAAGTTACATGTCTTTATCTGGGGGAGAAAATATGAGAAACCATAAAAACAAAACAAATAGAGAAATTACATCCATGTCCTGGCCCCAAATTGAATAGCAGGACTTGGACGATTTGAGAAGGTCTCGACCAAAACGAGAAATCACGATTGGATTGGGTCTTGGTCACATCCAAATTGAGGCATCGATTTTAGCAGAGAAGTTGGAGACTTGAGCTGCCACCACCGGTCGACCGCCCCTGACAACTTGTCGATCGGCTATTCTATTTTTGGCTTAAGACCCAATTGACCGACCCTTCTATTTTTGCTCACGATTGCATAAAATAGGCCTAATTCTTCACGAGCGGTCGACCAGCCTTGACCCCCGATCGACCGATCCTCTATTTTGGCCGCATTTTGCTGTTTCCTTCTTTTCATTTCTTTTTGATTTATTTTGTTTTTAACTTAGTATAAATATAAACCTTTGTTTTATTTTATAAAGATCTTATTTTTTCTTTTTTTTTAGTTTAGAACCTAGGGTTTGAGACATTTGGGGGTTTTTGTGGAGTAACCACTCTCTTCCAATTTTCTTGTTGTGTAATACCCATTAATGTAAGAACTTTACTAGTCACCTTCTTCCTCTTTGTTTTATGCTTTATTCCTTTTGTTTCTTGCTTTATTAATTAGTTCCACACCTAGATAAGTTGTTGTAGTTAATTTATCTCTGTTTAATTTTGTTAATTAGTTTCTTTTATTTATGCCTTTTAACATGCTTAGTAGCTAATTTAGATTAGGTTGTGATTAATTGAACTCACCTTGGTTTCAATGGGTTGCTTTGCTATAGTGATGGAGTTTATGTATTTAATTGAATTGGGTTGTTCTTGTTATTACACCTAGGAGAATTAACGGGCTATATCATGTATGCTCCGTATTTATGATCTTGCGTGTGTAATTTTCGAGGTATTTTTGATACCAAAATCATATTAGGCGTTTATGCGAATTTGAGGGGTGACAAATCTAGATTTAATTAACTGTTGAAATGAGATTCAATCTTACTAAATTCGTAGTCCCATGTAACCATTTATGCGCATTAAACCATGGTGAGGGATATTAGTCGCAACCTACAGTTTTTATTCCTTTTGTTAATCTTAGTTTAAATACCCATGCTTAGTTATCTATTCTTTTTGTTAACAATTACCTTTTACCCTTTTATTGAGAAGTACTAAATCAATATTATTCTAGAAACTAGTCTCTGTGGATTTTCGATGCCCGGACTGACCATTATACTCCCTTAAAAGAGTGTAGGGATAGTTTAGGTTTTTGTATTGAGTTGGTGAGATACGACCGGCGTCAGTGACACGACAAATAAAGGAAAAGGTTATACTAGGCGAGTGTGTATTGATAATTGCTAACAAAATACATGACAATTAAAGGAAAAGGTTATACTAGGCGAGTGTGTATTGAAACTAAATTAACAAAGGAATAAAACTATAGATTGCATCGAATATTCCTCACCCCTAGTTAATTGGTATAAATGGTTACATGGGCTCACGAGTTATTAAGATTGCGTCTCGTTTCGATAGTCAATTAATCCAAGAGTTATCACACCCCTAAGTTTGCATAAAAGTCTAATAAGATTTTGGCATCAACAAATACCCTGAAAATTACGCACGCAAGGTCGTAAATACGGAGCATACATGAAATACCCCGTTAAATCTCCTAGGCGTAACAACTAGTAAACCCTATCGAAATAAATCCGTGAAAACTCCATCACCAAAGCAAAGCAAAGCAACCATTCAATACTAGGTGAGTTCAATCCAACACAACCTAATCTAAACTAGACACTAAGCATGATTAAAAGCATGTAATAAAATTAACTAATTAATTAAGCAAAAACTAATTAAATTAACACTACAAATTAACTAGACATGGAAATAAATGGAAAGCATGGAAAGCTAGGGCAAAAAGCATGAATAAGAGAGGGAAGAAGAAGGAATAGTGTCCACTTACATAAATGAGTGTCAAACTGCAAAGAAAATGGAGGAGAGGGGTTTATCTCCACAAAATCCCCAAAGATGCTAACCCTAGGTCTAAACTAACTAAAATGATATCTATTATGTGTCTCTACAAAAATGAACTAAGGACCTATTTATACTAAGTTGCAAAAACAAAACAAATAAAAAGGAAAAACAAAAGAAAAAGGGGATAAGTTAGAATTAATGAATAAAAAAAGTAACAGTTTTTGGCCAAAGGAAATAGGGGACCGGTCGATCGCATAAGAATGGAGGAGCACACTGCCAAGGCCACAGGCCAAAAATCTGAAACCCGGTCGACCGCCGGAGCGTGGCCAGTCGACCGGTCCTGTTCGAAACCCCCACTTCTTCTCCTGCTCTAGTCGATATCTCCCATGACCATACCCATTTGCGATTTCTTCTGAACCACCTCGACTTGCTTTCTCCAATTATTCTTCCAATTATGCCGAGATCCACAATCGCAACAATGGCTAAAGACCCAAAAAGCTCCATGCCCAAAAATGGTCAAAACCATGAAAATACCAAAGTGGGTACTCCAAAAACTCGAGCCAACTGACCCACAACTATATCCGCACGCGACCCAAGCTCCAATTTTGGACGAAAGGCTCCAATTTCGGATGAAACTAAAACCCGAGCACAAACTCGAGCCAAATAAAAATCGCCCATGGAAGCTTATTGTAAGAAAAGAGAAGAAGTACATGGAAGGAATAAAATAGAATGTTAGTAAATAAATAAAATAACAATAAAATAATATCTTATATTTCTTCGCCAATTAAAGGTCCGTGTTTTCTTCGTTCGGACTTTGATTCCAGCACCGTTCTTGGCCACGCGAAGCTTGACCCGAGAGATACAACTTTTGTGAATACTTCGGGAAAAAATCCCGAAGTGTGAAATTATCGAATTGCCCCTGAACGTGCGAACTTTGACGAATCTTTATTAGAATGCGCTCAAACTTCATACTTAGCACTTTAATACCTACAAACACTCAATAATACCTCAAATAATATGTTAGAATATAAAACGAAGGTTGTATGATTAACGAGCATAAATATAGACATTAAAGTACCCGAGGAGACTAAAATGCATAAGTTCGAGGGTAATAAAGTGCAATGATTCGATACGAATCACACCCCTTCACTTACACATTGCTAGTCCCTAGTTTTGAAATACAACGCAAGAAGAAATACAAGAAAATCACAAAACAGGAGATATATACAAAAGAGATAAAAGCCACTTTTGCGGGCGAACGATTGCATTTAGTGTATGGAATAAGCCGTTAAACCCCTAGGTTTCCCTAGTGGATGAGTGTCGTCTCCTGAGGGTTTTCAGGGATGAAACCCACAAACATCATATGGTTTCCTCAAAATATGCCCAAAACAACATGCAAGAAGCCCAACAATACGAAAAAGATTTCATACGCATTATTAGCACAGTGAATGAATTCACACAAAATTCCAGGTTATTAACATTATATAATGAACTTCGTAGAATTGAAACCTTAAAAAGTGGGAGGGGAGAGAGCACACGCAAAGTATGAGTTGGAAAAAACTTATATAAATTAGATAATAAACATAAAGCGTGCATACATCAATCCTCACCGGGCATTACGCTCAACAAATGAAATCACTATGAAAGGGGAGGTAATACACGGGACATGCGGCCATAAAGAGTAAATGTAAATGGAAACAAGGCCGCGCACATGTCACAAATGAAGAACACAATATATAAAATGAAAAATTATAATCTCAATGAAAGATACCCCTCATTAAAGGAAGCGAAGTGTATTTTCACAAATTTTCGTAATTATTTAGATTTGAATTGAATCACCCTAGGATCATATAGGACTTGTAGGGTTATAATGTAGGTTTGGGGTTAAGGGTACGAAGTGAAGGAAATATATACAGATTCAAAGTGTTCGGGGATGAAAACTCGGGATAATGGAAAATGCGAGTAATTTCAAAAATTGGAAAATAACTTTCATAAAGGCATTGAATATAACAATGGGGACAGTAAACAAAGCTTATTGAACACTATACACAATATATACAAATTTCTCTTTATTTTCTTTTCTTATTTTTTCTCACTTTTTCTTGTGTTTTCTACTTTCTCTTTTTCACTTTTTGTTCACTTTTTCTTTTCTTTACTACTCTCACATGCCTAAATTGCAACCACATAATACGAACATCATTAAATCCCAAGTAACATTCTATACAAAGGTACGAAAGGTGATAAATATGGCTTATAACTCCAATGTGGAGTTGGTTATGGGATTTGGGGTAATGAAATGAAAGGTTATATTTAGGCTCCAAGGGGTTGACTAGGGAAATATATAAGGTGTGGTCAAGGTCAATATGGGTGATATAACAAAGATGGCCTATGATCATTTTCTAAAATTTACGCAATTCTCGAGTTAAAACAACTTTGAAAATCATGCTCAAGTAACACATTTAAAAAATGAACTCAATTAATGAATGATCAAATGAAAGAATAATAAGATTACCAATGATTGTAACGTTTTCAAAGAGGAAAGAGAAGTGTTTAACACTCACAAACATAGAAACGACCAAATCTCACTCGGTGTAAGTATATATAATGCAACAAAAGATTACCGAGTTATAAAATTTTTAAACCAAATCAATAAAGCAAGAAAAGTGCATGTGCTCATGGGATTAAAGTTTAATTCATGAAGTTATTCATAATATCAATAATTTAGGACTAAAGTCTAATAACTTCTAAAATCGAGAACATGCATCATTGAGTTGTCTATTAAATCGGACAATTATTAAAATTTATCATCGAAAACAAAGGCAAAATGCCCAAAAAAAAAGAGAAAAGAAAGAAAATATTTTTGAAAATTTTAATTTTTACAAGAAAAGCATGCTTGGAAATAACATATAATCAAAATCATGGACACTACCAATGTGGATAGAATATCCCACACCCCCTAACTTAAAACCTGACATTGTCCTCTATGTGAATTAAGAACTAAGTTAAAGAGAGAAAAAGAGCGATATTACCCAAAATGGAGCGATCTCGTGAAAGTACAAGTCTAATGATTCTACAAAACATGTTAGTACCAAGCATAGCAAAAAAAAAATAATGAAAATTTAACTAATTACACTAGACAATAAGTAAGAAGAAAAATAAGCTAATATTTACAACCTACAATTTTAACTTCTAACTAACTATACATTAGAAGTTGAAATTTCCGAGGGTCCACCCAAAGTACGATTTGACTTTGGAGGATAACCGGTGTACCCTCACTTTAAAGCATGCCTCTCGGAAAATAGGAATTTTGTTCAAACAATGGAAGGCATGTGTAAGGAAGAAGAAATGAACCATCCCCAATTAAAAGTTTTGGAGGGAGAATGAGGGATTTGGATAAAAAGGGTGACAAATACACATGGGGGCTAAGAAAAATAGAATTATCTCCCAAATATTTTGAAATTAGAATGGGAGGTGGCGCACATGGAGGCAAATATGCCTTCATAGAAGGAACTCGAGCAAGTACTCCTCATCGGTGAAAAGGTTTAACACTTTAAAGTTTGGCACCGATTCATCGGGTACTTATATTTGTTCGATAATGGAGAATGAAAAGGGGGAGGAAAGAAATTCAAACTCAAGAGATGAGTCATCATCGCTTGAAGATTGAGTTTCGGAGGAAATATGATCATTTTCAACGAAACATTCTTCTTTGGGGACCAAAGAAGAATACATTTCATTGCAAATGGATACTATGTCCATTTCATCATCATTTTTGTTCTCAATTAAGCCATGGCCCAAGTGAAGAATGGTTTGTTCCAAAGTAGGCACAAAGTCCTCATTTGGTTCAAAACATTCCTCGACTTCAAAAGTCTCGGAAGAAAAATCGTCGTCGAATTCAAATAATAAATCCAATTCATTCTCTCAACAACGATTTTCTTCTCGATAATGGTTTTCAAGTTTCTCATTCTCAAGCATATGCAAGCCCTCACCAAAAGTCATAGGCCAAGGCGCGGATTTTTTTAAATGAGAACTTAGAAAATTATCATCGGAACTATACTCAAAATCATTATTATAAGAATTTTGAAAGCTAATGCACGTAGCTTCAACATTCTTATTATAAGGAATTAGAGGCCCAAAATCGTTACAATCATCCTCAAAATACACGCACTCAAAAGCTTGGCTTTTGTTATACTCACCCAAAAACATTTTAGAATTTGAAATTTTTTGGGTCTCTAAGTATCCACCAAAAGTCATAGGGGTACGGGGATTTTGAGAATTATCATTACGATTACTGAAAGAATTGGAAGAAGACATGATTACCCCAAAAATAGTTCAAGAAAGCAAATTCCACAAAATGATGTGCGGCCAAAAAATTCGAGCGGTTCTTGGCGCTCAAATGTAAAAGTCCTGCAAAAATGTTAGTAAAAAAAGTACAAATAGAAAGAAAATACTACGAAATACTAAATCAAATAAATTATAAAACAAACTCATCCCCGATAATGGCGCCATTTGATCGAGGACGAAAAGTAGCACATGTCAAGATGCTTATCATTATTTTCGATTCACCTCCTCAATATAAAAAAATCTAAACTATGACTACACTCTTTTAAGGGAGTACAACGGCTAGTCCGGGTATCAAATCCACAAGGACGAGATGCTAGAATTTATAAGGTTTAATATTCCTAAAATAAAAGTGTAAAAGATAATTGCTAACAAAATAAAAGGTGAATAATTTAGGTTACTTCGTAAATTATTAAGAGTGCATCTCGTTTCGTCAATTAATTAAATTAAGAGTTGTCACACCCCTAAATTCGCATAAAAGTCTACAAAGTTTTTGGCATCAACAAATACCCCGAAAATTACGCACACAAGGTCTTAAATACGGAGCATTCATGATGTGCCTCATTAAATCTCCTAGGCGTAACAACTAGGACAACCCAATCAAAATAAATCCGTGAAAGCTCCATCACCAAAGCAAAGCAACCATTCAATCTTAGGTGAGTTCAATCCAACACAACCAAATCTAAACTAGACACTAAGCATGATTAAAAGCATGTAATAAAGTTAACTAATTAATTAAGCAACAACTAATTAAATTAACACTACAAATTAACTAGACATGGAAATAAATGGAAAGCATGGAAAGCTAGGGCACAAAGCATAAATAAGAGAGGGAAGAAGAAAGAGTAGTGTCCACTTACATAAATGGGTGTCAAACCGCAAAGAAAATGAAGGAGAGGGGTTTATCTCCACAAAATCCCCAAAGAAGCTAACCCTAGGTCTAATCTAACTAAAATGATATCTATTATGCGTCTTTACAAAAATGAACCAAGGGCCTATTTATACTAAGTTGCAAAAAGGAAATAAATAAAAAGGAAAAACAAAAGAAAAAGGGGATAAGTTAGAATTAATGAATAAAATAAAAAGGAAAAAGAAAAGAGAAAATATAAGTAAAAGTTTTTGGCAAAAGGAAACAGGGGACCGGTCGACCGCGGCAAGGGCCAGTCGACCTTGCGAGAATGGAGGAGCAGACTGCCAAGGCCACATGCCAAAAATCCAAAACTCGGTCGACCACCAGAGCGTGGCCGGTTGACCCATTCTGTTGGAAACTCCCACTTCTGCTACTGCTCTAGCCGAGAGCTCCCATAACCATACCCATTTGCGATTTCTGCCAAGACTACCTCGGCTTGATTTTTCCATTTGTTCTTCCAATTATGCCAAGATCCACAATCCCAACAATGGACAAAGACCCAAAAAGCTCCATGTCCAAAAATGGTCAAAACCATGAAAATACCAAAGTGGGTACTCCAAAAACCCGAGCTAACTGATCCACAACTATATCTGCACGCGACCTGAGCTCCAATTTCGGACGAAACCAAAACCCGAGCACAAAACCGAGCCAAATAAAAATCATCCATGGAAGCTTGATGTAAGAAAAGAGAAGAAGGACATGGAAGGAACTAAATAGAATGTTAGTAAATAAATAAAATAATAATTAAACAATTTCTTATATTTCTTTGTAATACCCCGTATTTTTATGCTATATTAATTTGGGAATTTATTAAATTTAATGTGAATTAATTATTTAATATAAATCCGAAAATCAATTATGTTATAATTATTAACGTGATGAGAGTTAGTAATTATGGGAAACTTGTTGAATATTACTCATGAGCAAAGTAATATATAATATTGGTTATATTAAATGTCACGAGTGAATAAAATGACAATTTTGAAAATTTAAGTCGGGACGCGCCCGTGTCGCGTCGGGACTAAATATTGATGAATAAAAGTGAATATATTATAAGTTACTCGTATGGTCGTTTTGAGTGCGCCAAAGTGTCCGGAAGGGTCGAGATAGTCATAAAAGTGTACTCGGGGATTTAGTTTGGGTCTCGGGGCGTTTTTAGGCCTATTTAACACCCCGGGAGGGCATTTTGGACATTTTACATTTTTGGGTAATTAAAACCACGAAATTTTAAGGGTTATATCAGATGTCTAAGGTTGCCTTCTAGGGTGAAAACAACCAAAAGACAAGTGACGGCCATAGGAGAGGGAAGGAGAGAGCTCTCAAAGCAATCCAAGGCCCAAAATCCATCCGTTTGCACCGCCACCACCACCAACGCGTAGATCGCGCGACGGGGAACGCAACCACACCAAATTCATCATCAAACCAGAACTTTGAAAGTCCCAGGCAAGTGTTTATCTTGCTTATTTTCGTTAATGCATCACTCATGTTAGTCTAGGGATGATTAGGATGAGTTTATGGAAGAAAACCCCAAATTTCAGATAGGAAATCGCATGTAGTGATGATTTGAATGTAAATCTGGAAACCCCTTCACATGTAGAGGATTAAACCACGAAATTTTGATGTTTTAGAAGAAGAAAATTCTGGAAAAGACTGATTAGAACCATGTTAAAGAGATTTATAGAGTTCTTGAGATTTACATGAATTTTGGCCTGTTAATCCATGGTTATTAATGGAAATTTGCATGCTTTACGTAAAAGATGTATGAAATGGGTTTATACTATTAGTAGTACAAATTTCTGGGCGATTGGGAATGAAAATTTTGGATTTGGAGGAGGTTATGTGATAGAACCCGTAACTGATTAACTGCAGAATTCGTCATACCTGTTTGATCGATCGATCGAGCCCCAGACCTCGATCGATTGACCCCTTCTGGAAGACTCATATTTTCCCCTTTTTAAATTAGTTGAATTCAATTTAATGAGAAATAATCCTTGGACACCCTTATTAAAATGTTTTGGGAGGTAGGAAGACCAGTAGGACTTATAAATAACAATGGGACCTTTAATGTAAGACAAGAGTTGTATTTTGGGATATTTACATATAAGGGACAATGAAATTATATATTAAGGGGAGAGACGCGTAAGATGGTTACGTTGGAAATTAGATGAGTACCTACTGAATTTTACACTTGAGAGGATAGAGTCCATGAGTATTACGTAGTGAGCTGGAAAAATCCCTCGAATTAAAGTTAGAGACAAACCGTTATACGTGATAACTAATAATGGGAAAACCAGGATAAATGTCGTGGTTATGAGTTATGGGATGAACCTAAATTGATATGATAAAAGTAGTATATTTATATGACTGTGTGTATGCATATATTATATACATGTGAAAATCATGCCCGCGCGCGCTGGGACAGTCTTATCTCGATGGGACCTTTATGGGGGATATTGACTCGTACCCTAGAAGATAGATATCCTTGGTACAGGCTATGTGATCGATGGTCAGACGGTCCTAAGAGACGTGAGGGTATGTACTGACCTCTTAGAGACTTGGAATCTATGCTTCGCCTTAATATTGTTTGTGTATGTGTTAATACAGTTCGAGAGTGATTCCGAACCTGTATTTCCCTTAGTACGAGTGATACGGGGATTGGATTGCAGAGTATGCCCGCACCATAATTTTTATGTGGGGTGCTGTTAGAATATATATATTATACGAGTATTTAATATATATATGAAATTCTGAAATTTGGAACTGCCTACCATGTGATGGTAAGTAAGACATGTATAATGACTCAAATTGTAAATACTTATTTTGAAAGGTATAATATGACACTGGGAAACTTTATTTATAAATAAAGTTAAAATGAGGGCTTTGTTACAAAATGAAATTTTCCTTTTAAACAATTATATTGTTCAGTTTTAAATCTTACGAATAACCTAATATAAGTTAAACCATTGGGAAGTTTAGTGCGATATAAGATAAGATAATCCATTGGGAAGGTTAGTACGATAGGCGTGCACTTTAGAAGAGAGGTGAGAATTTCTCAAGAGAGTGCCGCACTAATATGTTGTTGCATTGGCCTGTAAATATTTTAAATACTTGCTAAATGAATTTTAAATCATTTACACTATCGGGCTCTGACCCGTTTCCATTTTCCTTTCTCTCATGTATATATATGTATATATTACAGGTGCCCAGCCACAAGGGCTTCTTGCGTAGGATCCCTTGAAAGGAACGCGCTGCAACTTAGGTGGGAGTTGCAGGTCTCTTGTTTAGACGGCTTCATTTATTTGACTCCACTCCTAGCATATTCATTTAGTGGGGCATGTGTCGCCCTTTCCATTATTCAGTTGTTTATTTGGACATTGTGATTCAGTTATTTCTAGTATTGTCACTTTGGGATTTATTACTGTCTGGATGTTTTACTTTAAGTTTTAATGTTGGGATTTAGTTGTTGAATGTTTAAATTATTTGGATTATATGTTCCAGGATTATTGTGGTGTGATTCTTTAATATTGAATTGTTGTAAATAATTAAATCTTTGTTTTTAAAATAAAAAAAAAAATTGAAAAGTAATGTTTAAAAATGGTTTTGACACTTAGCTTAATTAATTAGGGTGTTTAAATTGGAAAAGTTATTTTTACGACAGTGATGCTAAGAATGAACCAACTGTTCACCTTGATTTTAATTTAATAAAGGAGTGATCGTCCGGTATTTAATTAGGCGGGGTGTCACATTCTTCCCCGATTAAAGGTCCGTATTTTCTTCGTTCGGACTGAGATTCGACCACTGTTTGTAGCCACGTGAAGCTTAACCTAAGAGCTACAACTTTCGTGAATACTTCGGAAAAATTCCCGAAGTGTGAAATTACCGAATTGCCCCTAAAATGCGAACTTCGACGAATCTTTATTGGAATGCGCCCAAATTTCATACTTAGCACTTTAATACCTATAAACACTCAATAATACCTCAAATAACATGTTAGCATATAAAACGGAGGTTTTCTGATAACGAGCATAGATATAGACATTAAAGTACCCGAGGGGGCTAAATGCATAAGTTCGAGGGTAATAAAGTGCAATGATTCGATACAAATAAGTGAATATTACCAAAGTCAGGTTATGGATTATGAGAATTTTGAGAATGATTATTTCGATATTAGGCCTCAAAATTCTTATGATAAGAATATTGAAACAAATTGAAATAGCTTTCAAAATTCTTATGTTAATGATTTTTATGTAGTTCTGAGGATGATTTTCACGTTCTCCTTTGCAAGAATCCGCACATCGGCCTATGACTTTCTATGAGGGCTTGTGCCTTCTTGAAAATGAAAAATTTAAAATTCGTTATCGGGAAGAAAATCGTTATTGGAAGCATGAATTGGATTTATTATTTGAATTCGACGATGATTTTGCTTTCGTGACTTTTGATGTCGAGGAATGTTTTGAACCAAATTAGTATTTTGTGCCTACTTTGAAACAAACCATTATTGACTTGGCCTATGGTATAATAGAGAATGAAAATTGGAAGAAATGGACATAGTATCCATTTGCAATCAAATGATTTCTTCTTTGTCCCCCAAAGAAGAATATTTCATTGAAAATGATCTTATGTCCTTCGAAACTCAATCTTCAAGCGATGATGACTCATCTCTTGAATTTGAATTTCTTTCGTCCCTATCTTCATTCTATATTGTTGAACTGATACAAGTACCCGATGAATCGGTTTCGAACTTTAAAATGTTTAGCGCTTTCACTGATGAGGAGTACTTGCTCGAGTTGCTTTCCATGAAGGCAACTTTGCCTCAATGTGCGCAGCCTCCCATTCCAATTTCAAAATATTTTGGAGGAAATTCTATTTTTATTGCCTCCATGTGTTTTTGTCACCCATTTTATCCAAACCCCCCATCCTCCATCCAAAAAATTTAACTGGGGATGGTTCATTTCTTCCGCCTTACTCATGCCTTCCGTTGTTTGAACGAAATTCCTATTTTTCGAAGGTATGCATGAAAGGTAGGCTCCCCCGTTGGTCCTCCAATGTCAAATCATATTTTGGATGGACCCTCAAAAATTTCAACTTCTAGTGTATAGTTAGTTAGAAGTTAAAATTGTAGGTTGTAGATATTAGCCTTGTTTTTCTTTGTTCTTACTTATTGTCTAGTGTAGTTAGTTAAGTTTTTGTTATTTGTTTTTTTCTATGTTTGGTACTAACCTATTTTGTAGTATCACTGGACTTGTACTTTCACGAGATCGCTCCATTTTGGCTAATATCACTGTTTTCCTCTCTTTATCTTGGTTTTAAGACACATTGAGGACAATGTCAGGTTCTAAGTTAGGGTGTGTGGGATATTCTATCCATTCTTGGTAGTTCCTTTGATTTGATTATATGTTCTTTCCAAGCATGATTTTCTTGTAAAAAATTCAAGATTTCAAAAAGATTTTCTTTCTTTTTTCTCTTTTATTGGGCATTTTGCCTTTGTTTTCGATGATAAATTTCAATAATTGCCCGATCTAATAGACAACTTAATGATGTATGTTCTCAATTTTAGAAGTTATTAGAATTTTTTCCTCAATTATTGATATTATGAATAACTTCATGAATTAAACTTTAATCCCATGAGCATATGCACTTTTCTTGCTTTATTGATTTGGTTTAAGATTTTTATAGCCCGGTAATCTTTTTTTTGCATTGTATATACTTACACCTAGTGAGCTTTAGGATTTTCTTTGTTTGTGAGTGTTATACACTTCTCTTTCCAGTTTAAAAACTTTACAGTCGTTGGTAATCTCACTATTCTTTCATTGATCATTCATTAATTCAGTTCATTTATGAAATGTGTTACTTGAGAATGATTTTCAAAGTTTATTTTGACTCGAGAATTGCGTAAAATTTAGGAAATGATCATAGGCCATCTTTGTTGTATCACCCATACTGACCTTGACCTAACCTTAAATGCTTTCCCTCGTCAACCCCTTTGAGCCTTAATATAGACTTTCATTTCATAAACCCAAAATCCTGTAACCAACTCCAAATTGGCATTTTAAACCACACATATTACCTTTCATACCTTTGTTTGGAATGATACTTAAGATTGAATGATGTTCGCGTTATGTGGTCGCAATTAAGCATGTGAGAGTGAGAAGAGTAAAGAAAATGAAGCAGTGAAAATGAGAAAAAAAAAAGGAAAGTTTAAAATAAAAGAAAACAAAAGAAAAAGTGAGAAAAAGAAGAAAAGAAAAGAAAGAGAAATTTGTATATGTTGTGTATAGTGATCAATAAGCTTTGTTTACTCTCTCTATTGTTATATTCAATGATTGTTATGGAATCATATTCCAATTTTGTATTTTCCCATATTTTTCATTATCCCGAGTGTGCATCTCCGAACACTTTGAATCCATACACAGTCCTTTCATTTCATAACCTTAAACCCCAAACCTGCATTACAACCCTATAAAGTCATATGTGATCCTAGCGTGATTCAACTTAAACGTTTAAATAGTTTTGATAATCTATGAAAATACATTTTGCCTCCTTTAATGACGGTATGTTTCATTGAGATTACATGTTTTTCATTTTGTATATAGCGTTCTTCACTAGTGACATGTGCGCAACCTTATTTCCATTTCCATTTACTCTTTATGCCCGCATGTACCGTGTATTACCTCCCATTTCATAGTGATTTCATTTGTTGAGTGTAATATTCGGTGAGGATTGACATATATGCACGATTTAATGTTTATTATCCGATTTATTTAAGGTTTTGCCAAATCATACTTTGCACGTGCTCGCTCCCCTCACACATTTTAAGGTTTCAATTCTACGAAGTTCATTCTATATTGTTAATAATACGGATTTTTATGTGAATTCATTCACTTTGCTAATAACGTTTTTGCAATCTTTTTCGTTATAGTTGGGCTTTTCTCATGTGATTGGGAATATCTTTGAGGAAACCATCACGAGACGACACTCAACCACTAGGGTAACCTATGGGTTTAACGGCTTATTACATACGCTAAATGCAATCGTTCGCCCTTGAAAGTGGCTTTTCTCTCTTTTGTATACATGTCTTGTCTTGTGGTTTTCTTATAATTCTTTTTGCTTTGAATTTCATTGCTAGGGACTATCAATGTGTAAGTTACAAGCATAAATAAAAATTTACAAAATTCTGATGTATAGATATCTTTTAGTATATACCATCATGCGAGATGCCCCATAAGTCATTTGTCATTCCACAAGAGGGTGTGCCATCGATAATTCCTGTTCAAAAAACTGTATACTGATTGTAAATGATAGTTCCATAAGTAAAGAAGTAAAAACAAATCAAGGCCAAGAGTAGATATAAGGAAAAAAAAAACACAGTATCTGATGGGACAAAATCTTGAAAATTTTGTTCTATCAGACACTATCAAAAGTTGGAGAATATAAAATCCTAGGCATTTCTCGTGGAAAGTATCTTCTGTCAGCACACACTTTGATTTCAATCAAAACTTTCATCCAACAAAAAGAGACTAAATATACTGCCATACTTGGCAACTATCACCATCCATAAGTTCACCCGCAATAATAATTTGCTCGTACTCTACAAGAGACCCTACCTTACGTATTTCTATGATAGAATCAATAAAACCCAAAATAAACAGATATAAGAACTTCATGCTCAAGATTATCAAAACTAATAAAAAATCCAAAATATGGAATCTCCATTAGTAACTTAAGAAGCATCAAAAGACAAAGTTCTTGAGCATTTATCTATGCGGGAAGTTAATAAGAGGGCTATTGTCAGTTGTATGGGGTCTTTAGTGAAACTAATTGACTTGATGAATTCAAAAATTTTAGCACTGGAATTTTTTGGCATTTAGAGACTTCGTAACCAAATAGAATTGTATAAAGTTTTTGGAACATTTATAGCACTCACATGCTAAACTTTTTATGTACTTATACAACAAACCTAGATAAAGAACCTAAAGGTCAGATTATATTTTAATATAGAATTAAAAAACAATCTAGACTCTAACCACTGTGATAAGTATGTAATAGAATTACGCGAGAACATCAAATGCAAAACCGCGAATCATCAAAATATAGAAACCCGCAACAATATCAAGCTCTTTTTCTTTTTTTAGATCTTTTAACTTGTTTAACATTCACCTTGAAATACAGGTTACTAAGGACGAGTTGATGCTGAATTTTATTTATGTTAAATTTGGTTCAGCAGTGTATTTATGGTTAATTTTGGTTCAATAGTGTATTTATGCTGATTTATGGGAATATTTATTTTTTGTTGAGGTAAATAGCATTACCATAATGGTCCGATGCTGAGAATATGAATTGGTTGGGTATTGAATAATCATAATCTGAATTCTTGGATCATTATTAAAAACTCATATACCTTGCTTTGTGGAAAATGAGAGGTGTTTTTTTGTTGTATTTTTTGGGTGAAAGCAAAGTATTAATATTATTATTATGGAATTTCTTGGTAGAAATTTCAAAAAAAAATTATTTGGGCCATTATCAAAAGACCCAGTCAGTAGAAAGCAGGACAAGAAGGCTTGATTGTATGCCTCAAAAGACTCAGCCAAAACTATACCGAGTTGGCTAAGTCGAGTTAGTGGCACCCCCACATACGTAGACGTTAACTATACTTACAAATCAATAAAATTAACTAAACTCAAAAGACACTTCGGTCAACTTCATCTGAAATTGCACTTTTTGACACTGCTGGTCAAATTTCGATCCATTGGGAAAATGTCTCTTACCACCGGAGAAGTATGAAACATAAACTTTGTGCATTTTTTTTAAGTCTCTTACCAATGGTGAAAAATGTCTCTATCAGAGGAGCGAGTAAAAAATTATGCACAAAATATTGAATATCGGCAAGTTTAAATGAAACTGGTAATTTTCCCCCTATCATATGGACTGATTGCCTCTACGTCATTTCCTCCATAGGAAAGAATCCTATAAGGACAAAAAATATAAACTTTCAAAACTCAAAAAATATTGTGTATGCATTGCATGCCTGACTCAGCAAAGCTTCTAATGAGGCTTCCATCATGCTTCTTCATATTCTAGTCTCCTTCAAAATTACAAATCTGAAAAGGGTATATGTTTGAAAAAATATATGTCCTTTTGTGACCTATAATAACAAACGGAATACAAATCTAAAATATATAGGCATTTAATTGATTATTCATATCAATATAACTATTTTAATTGATTAAATAGGATCATAGAGCGATCAAGGGACATGACTAAAGAGAGAACACACACGAATTCATAGGTTATTAATAATTTTTTCGTTCGCTATTTTCTATCTAAATCGCAAATGGGTGGATACGAGTGGATATGGACTGTTTAAAAATGAGTTGGGTTGAATATGTACTTAAATTTGATAATCTAGATATAAAAGTCCATCTTCATTGATCATCCTCATCGCATTCAATGGCACAATTTTGGATACAAGTCAACTAAGGTCATGTATCAACCCGTACACATGTCACGTTATTATCAGCTAAAGTACTTGTACTTGTGCACAACACTGAAAAATGTTGCTTAGTTCAATTAATGCTTTGACGACATGTTTCGGCAGTACCCTCCGTAGTGCTATTGGAAGTAATTGTTGCATTAAAATGTGATTGTCATGGCTCTTTAGTCCCCATACACTTTGCTCTTGAGACATCTAGAAATATTTGATGAATAGACATTTGGTACTTTAACATCCTACAACACTTTTAGAAAAATATCCTTCTCTTTGTTGCTCATTGTAAACTCCACTGGAGCTATGTACTCCAAATGTTTTCCCCGTGTTTGGGGATGTAGTAGTCGTCTGATGCGCATCTCTTCTAGATATTTTCAGGACTTCAAATTGTCTTTGGTTTTATGTTTAATGCCGAACAATGTAAATAAAATATTATCACACACATTTTTTTCAATTTTCATAACATCAAGATTGCGGTGGATCAAATTATGCTCCCAATATGGCAATTCAAAAAAGATACTTTTCTTTTTCCAATTTAATCTCGTCTTCGGCACATCTTTTGTGGTCTTCACAAGCTCATTTTCTAATTTTTCACTTTTCCTCTTTCTAAAAACATCTTCATTCTTGTATTCAGTTTCAATGTCGAGATAATTTAACTGTTGCAAAACTTGTGATCCTGATAATTTCAACGGAGATGGTCTGAAATCAACATTGCCATTAAAAGTTGTTTTCTCTTTCCGAAACCTATAGCGCAGAGGTAAGAATTGATGATGACCCAAATAACAATACTTTTTACCATTCTTTAAGCGAGTCGATTGATGATCTTTATTACAACAAGGACAAGAAAATTCACCTTTGGTGCTCCATCCTGATAGCATGGCATATGTCAGGAAATCTTAATTGCCCATAACAACGCTGCACGCAACTGGATAAGTTATTTACTCGATACATCATAAGTAGTCACTCCATAACTCCATCACTCTTTTAGCTCATCAATCAATGGTTGTAAAAATACGTAAATCTTATCACTAGGCCCTTTTTGACCATCAATAAGAATCGATAAAATTAGGTTTTGTTGCTTCATTACAACCATGGGATCACATTCAAGGGCATGAGAACAACCGACCAAGTACTGTGAGCAACACTCATATTATCAAAAGGATTGAGTCCGTCAGTTGATATCCCAAGTCTAACATTACGATTATCACTCGCCAAAGATGGATTACACTCATCAAATGATTTCTAAGCATGAGAATCAGCCGGCTGCCTTTGCACACCATCATCAATACGATCCTCGTTGTGCCATTTCATTAGCGAAGCAGTATGTGATAACCAAAACAATCATTACAATCTTGGTTTTACTCTGTTGCGCTTGATCAACATCACTGCCAACATTTGATTTATATATGGAAGCCCACAAATGACACACTTCTCTAAAGTCTCATTTTCATTTCGAAATAACATAAAACTGTTAGGGAACGCATCCCAAATTTCATACTTGACTCCCAAATCCGTAGTGAGATTGTTAGCTTGATAAAAGGATTTGGAATTCTGTCATTAGGGAATGTGTTCTCCAATAGTTTTAGCACCATTATGAAAGAACTATTCGTCCATCCATTAAGTTGATTTAAGTGCAAGAGTTCAACTATAAATGAGAGTTCAGTAATTACCTATGGACAATTTTCATATAACTTTATTTTTTGATCTTTTAGGAGTTTAAAATATTTTGGCAAGTCACCATCAGGCACCACAACTTCTACTCCATGTTCATCACTACATGAATTTTCATGCATTTGTGGAACCCCCCTTCCCTCTTGAACCATTGCAATCATATTTCCGCCAAGCTCGATTAATATGCTATATCATCAAGTGACACATCATTACCAATGCATTGAAAATTCCCATGATAAATCCAATCCTTATAACTCATGTCAAAACCATACATCTCTCTGTGACCCTTCATAGTGTGTAGGTTGTGGTAGACTCGGTTTACACATTTACTACATGGGCATTTGATGCATGACGATTGCATATTCTTATTCCTATATGCAAAGCTAATAAACCTTACAACCCAATTTATGTATTCTTTTGAATTCTAATCATGTGATCTGATCTAACTTTTATCCATATCAACTCCTAAGACGTAATTCGATAAATAACAAAAATATATTAGCATATATATACAAGATATATAATTTAAGCATAAGAAGTGCGCATGCATTTACATATACAAGATAGAGAGAGTTAGTGTGACATAATATTAAAGGAAACATCGTTTGAGCAATGTGTAAGGCTTTTATATATTGTAGTGATGAGCCTCCTTGATAGTGCTTTCAACTAAGAAACACGTACACTCAGTAAGTAGTGTTTTCAGTGTCACTGTAGGATATCGTGTTCTAAACATGCCCAAACACATGTTGACTTGTTTAAAAAGAGTAACATTTTATTATTTTGTACATGTTCAGACACGTCGGGGATACGCTTACACACGTTGGGTATCGAGATAGGGAGTTTTGAATGTCGAGACGCTTAATTCATGAAATAAAAGTGTAGACATTATCTGTGCATATGATTTTTGTACTTATACGAAATTCCATTAACTTATGTTATGATGTGTTTACAATAGATATTTGTGTTTTGATGTCAATATAAATAATCAAATCAGTGATGTCAATATAAACCATTATGAATTCACTATGATCAAATTCTTCGCAATTTTTATGTAAGCGTTCTTTTTTTACTAAATTGTGACTTCGTGGTGAGATTCACAACATGTGGATCCACTAATTTATGAATAATCTCAATAAGACGTAATACTACTGTCAAAAACTTTTCATTTTGTTTATATTCACTCAATGATAAATAAAACTTCTTTGGTACATAGTCAATTAATTTGCAATGTATGATTCATAAATGATTTGTGATGTAGTTCATAAGTTATGAACTTGAATGACTTTCACTGTATCAGTCTATAATCAAACACAAAATCAGTTCTATAACCAAACTTAAACCAGTTCTATAATTAAAAACAAAATCAAATGAAAAATCAGTTCTATATGAGAAAGTTCGCATACAAATCGCAAAATGAAACAAAAAATTGGATCGCAAAATCAGAGGGAAAGAGTATACCATTATTCTTCACGAGTTTTTCACGAGTTTTTCCAAGTCAGAGGGGGAGAGAACCCTACTTTTTCCACGAGTTTCACGAGAGAGAGAGAGAGAGAGAGAGAGAGAGAGTTGTCCTACGATTTCACAGAGAGAGAAGGCCAACATAGATGAAAGAGAGAGTTGTGGTTTCACAGTCTGTCGGTTTCACGAGAGAGAGAGAGAGAAAGAGCAAATAGAGGTTTCACCATGGTGTACGATTTGGGTATAGGTATAGGGTTTGGCTTTGATCGGGTGAAGAGAGTAGAGAGAAGTGGGTGATTAAGATTTGAGTATTGGGTTGGAGTAAGTTATTTGGTCGAAGAGGGAATGAAAAAATAAAATAGGGAATGGAGGGAAAAAAAGAGGGAACCGAAAATTTTAAAGGACGGCTATTTGCTGTCCTACTAGACCTCTTATAAAGGACATCAAATATTTAATGTCCTTAAAACTATTATAAAGGACCTTTATAGTACATTTAAAAGGACAACTATAATTTGCTATCCCTTATATATTTTTTTAAAGGACAACTTAAAAGCTGTCCTTAATACCGATGTCCTTAATTGTCGTTATTCTAGTAGTGTTGTAAACTCACTGAGCAGTTCCTTAACCCTTAGGGTGCTACCTTTAGTTAAAGGCTTAGTATGGTGTGAGTATCCATTTCAATAGTCTCCCAGACTTCATCACCCAAGGTTCCTTGAATAAACATAATCATCCTTACTTTGTAGTAGGGAAAATTATGTCCATCAAACACAAGGGGTCTGGAGAGGTTACCAAGTTTCTCAAATTTCTAGTCAATTTTTTAAAAGACAAAAAGAGTTTTAGGAGTTACAAGATTAAAACTTTCCAAAACCTCTCTTATACCACTTTAAATAACTCAACCAAGATATTTAATATAGTTAAAGGGATGATTGAGAATCCGAATAAAATCTTTGAAGAAACTCTTATTTGTTGAAAAGGATTTAACACAAGTTGTGTTAAATCACAAAAGACTACAATAGACATATTTATTTCAGTTACTTGGTAGCAAGATGTAAAAAGTTTTAGATACCCTAATTAACCTTAGTTAGAAGGAGATATCATGCAAAAATTAAGAATAATCCACAGAAAGTTCACATATAGATTTTTAATGTGGTAAACTCCCAAAGGTCGGGGAACCATCCACGGTGACCTCTACACCACAAAAAAACTACTAAAATGGAATTAAGCTTATAGATTCACGCATGCAAAATAGGATAAAAAAATCCAAAAGAAAATATATCTAAATGTCAGAGCTCCACCTCGTAGGTACTCTTTCTGATCCAATATCTTTCTGAACCTCCAATACTTAGTTCTCTTTATGTCGACTCACGAATTAGTCTCTCCAGAAAATAACCACACTTTTTTAACAGTGTTGTGTGTGATAGGGATAATGTTGTGTTCTTTAATTATATGAACATGCACGAATGCATACACACTTAATACAAACTTCCCTACAAATTACACAAGTAATATAAATGCTCATATCTAAAATGTATAATATCAGATAGTCAAGAACACTAGATCTAGTAAGACCTTTTAGATATAAAAATTATATTTACACAAAAATAGATTTCACAAATCGTAAAGTCCATTTTAAAACAAACTAGATCTTATAGTCAAAATGATTTTTTGATATTTAAACTTTTAGATCTAGAAAGTTTATGGATCTACAAGTGTTTTGAAATATGTACAAAAATCCAACTATTAAAATTTGTTTTGAAAAAAGGTTGCGAAACAAACTATAACTGATATAAAAGCAGATCTAACGATTAAATGTGTGAAATGTATCACAAATGTTAGATTCTTAATTTTATGGAAAAATCAAGCCTCTAACAACCGTGAGGGTTGTTTGGAGGAGAACCAAATTGAGAGGAGTTTAAAAAAAAACTAAACTCAAACTCTCATGGTTTAAAAACCCTAACAGATTTGAAAGAAGTAAATTCTCTGGTTTTCAAAAATGTTTAGGAGAAAAAATTTATAAACAAATTTTCTCTGTGAGTTTTAACGAAAAGCTTTTCTCTCAGATATCTCTCTAAACTATCCCCTCTCTCTATCTCGCTATCTCTCTTCTTTCTCAAAAAATGAACAAAAGTTTGGAAATGTTTAGACAATGATGGTTTATATAATAAGGAGGAAAGGTTCTAGAAACCGACTTGCAAATGAATGGTTGAGATGAAATATATCATTTTGACCTAGGTTTAATGGCTAGGAAAGAAGCATAAAAGATAAACTATACAACTCATTACCGATTATAGGTCACACTAGATGATTGGTTACTAGGGTTGGCACATGGATCGTGTAAGATTAAATAACAGCCTTAGATGAAATATGATATAGCACTGTGTGTAGTGTATCGTAACTGTGAGTGTGAAGAAGCACATACCCAGCTAATAAGATAATGACAGGTAGCATACACGTGGTGCACACACACGCCAACATTAAGTGGTTGTTAACTTATGATATTTCAAGTTTCCTCCCCAAAGGTTTTAAAACATCAATTTTAAAAATGTTCATTCAAATGTTAAAAATTGATTTTAAATACTAAATAATTTTAAATTTTTTTACAAATCCAAAAAATTATTTTAAACATAGATGATGCATATGGTGCAAGGTATTCGAAAGTGCAGATTTTTTATTCCTTTGGAGCCCAATATGGATATTGAAGAATTTTAGGGATGCCAGTTGAAGCACTCACCAATCTTAAACTGAGGAGTACCATTTGGAGGAGCTTAAGACTACCAAAACTATTTTGTCTTAACATCCAAACTAGATGAAAGACTTATATGGTACAAACTACTAATAAGTCAAACATATGTGGTGTTTCATAAAGTCCCAGTTAAGCTTGAAAAAGGGAAATTTACATAATTAACCTAAGCGGAACAAATTTGTAATATTTTCCCCAAACATTATAATTATGTGAAGAAGGGAACTTTGTTATACAAGACTTTAAGTGAACACTAAATAGTGAAAATGCTCCTGAAACTTAAAAGTGGAATAAAGTTGCAAAAGTAAAGTTGTTAGTAATACACCAAATATAAGTAATAAGGACTAATGGGTAAAATATGTTCAAGTGTATAACAAAGTGGTATTTACCTTGGAAAAAATGGCTTAAGTAATACTAAGGGACTAAAAGGTACTTTTGCAAATAAAGTACCATGATAAGACGAGTGTTTTTATAAAACAACATTTAGATCGCAAGTAAATAGAATTAATAAAAAATGAAAGATTATTCACAAAGGAGTACTTGGAAATAATTAAGGAGGGCCTAGAGCCCTAGGGGTAATGACCCAAAACAATTGGCCAATAAATCATAGTCTGTGACATTTATGGCAACTGGTGAAAGCCCGTAAACATGTACGAGATTATGGTTCACTCCAAGATAAAAGGGGAACAATTGGAATTGATTAAAATTCGGAAAAATGTAAATGAAATAAAATGGATACGGATGTAATTTCGGGTAAAGGTTTAAAATGGACAATAAAGGGAATTTAATGTAAATTTAATAAAGTCCTTGGAAAGAGTTAATTAGAAGTATCTAGTAAAGGATATACTTGTAGATAAATGGCGTAAAGTGGCATAAACCTAAGTTCATATAGTAATGTGTTCTTAATGGTGTACAATAAGGGTGAAAAGGTTTAGAAGTATAAATAATTATCTTAGAACACCGGTTGTGTGTGTTGAAGTGATATTTAGGTAATTTGGTGATTTTAATGGCATAAAAATCATTTTCTAAGAAAGTGATAAAGAAGTTATTTTTCTTAAATTAACTAATTGGGTTAATGGAAATTAAAAGATGTCGTGCAAATGTTTATGGAACAGGTATAATAAGGGTTAATGTAATTCAACCAAAACAGGTAAACATTTTGATATAAAATAAAGTTTTGGCGCACACACACACACACACACACAACAGTTATCACTATGTTATAACATCCTTTCTTTCTACCGTTCATTTTGTATATTTCATTTTGTTAGGAATCCCACTGGGCATTGGCTCACGTTCGTTTGTTACGACGGGATAAATGTGGTTCTGTATTTTGAAAGCATTTTATAGGTAAGTGTGCCTACCCTCTTACATTAGTAGCGTTGATCACTAAAACCCCATAGGCACTATAATGGGTTCTACACTTATTGTATTGTGATATATTTCCAGAAAAAGGAATTGCATGCTAAATATTAGAACTTTAGTTAAATAAAAGGAACTAGAAACATTATTTAGGACTTTTCACATCACTTCACATTAACGCAACCGAATCTGTTCACGATGACCAACGAATAACCCATTAATCCAGGTCAAGGCATTGAAATAGGGGTTAAGGTCATACGAGAAATGCCACCGCCAAAATAGGGAAAAATGTCAGAGGATTCTCATGTTAGATCCAATTCATATGTCGATTCCTCAACTAACTTACCACCACATGCGAACCTATCTTCCAAGTACTCAATAAGAACTCGCCAAAAGAGTGGAATGCTCAATTTCATGAAGTGTTAAAAAATATAAAATATCTCGCTCACCTACTGAAATTAGTACCTTCCCAACCAGGAAAACCTTGTGATCAAATAAAGACAGGATTCTCATGTGGTTTCATTCTCAGCTTCACCGTAAAAAAATAATTAATTACTAATAACCTATTAGCCCCGGTGTTAAATTTTAAACTTTCAAATCCTTTTAACTTAAACGCACAATTAAACCATTCACAAAGGAATAAACAACAAATGGAATGCATAAATAATTAGCCGATAACTCTCGGTAAACATAAAACAACCATATCGAATGCGTATGAAACTAAAATGCCGAAAAATAAAATAAATGACATCAGTGGGGCAACATGCCTGAATATAAATTACAATACCTCATCTCTAGATCACAAAGATGGAAGCGTATAAAACAACTCCTGCCAACATCCACTACTATGGCAGCAACGTCTGACTCGAAAGAAATTCCATTCAGGCGTCCTTGTGTTTGGATACCTAAAAGGTTTTTAAAATATTTGAAAACGGGTCAGATCCCAAAACAATTTGAAAATCTTTAGCAAGTGTTTAAAATACTTTAATATTCAAAATATGATATTCTCCATATTTAAACTGGTGTCACACTCACATGATATACCCCTCACCTCTCATATAACAATGCACACCTAAATCATGTATTTTAAACACCCTAGTTATGCTACCCAACCTAACAAGTATCTCACCAAACCTTTAAATTCCACACACAATCTCATGCCCCGCGTATATAATATCCTAATATTTTGCCCGAGTTTATATTTTATAATTTCTCAATTGTAATTTATTCGATTTCAATTAATAACTTTCACTAGTTATCATACACTATTCACATTTTAGTGTTATTTATCTCGTATATAGTATTCTCCGCCCATATACGTATATCACATTTTATCCCCGATTTTATTCTCCCGGATATAATCGTTTGCTTCTCACTTGATTCACTATCAAACCGTATATATATACTCCCATATTTATATACTATACACATCAAGTATCCATACTTATATATCACACACTATATAAGCATAATAACCATCCCTCAGAGCTATAACTCAATGGATGCAGTCTCTCAATGCTATCACCAGGCATCGCTCACGTATCATCATGGGTTACCAGCGCTCGGAATCTCACAGTATCCTGGTAAAAACCAAATGTCAAACGTATGGGAAGCGATCATAGTTCCTCACCTGAAAGTGAGAAGAATCATACCCAAGACTTCTCACCCATGATGAATTCCACACAATATAAATAAGGGACGCTATGACCTGGGGACTATACTCTCCCTGCTCCTCAAGCTAGAGGATTCACCCACATCGCGCAACTTCCCACGATAGCACTAGAGGGGTATGTTCCACATAAATATATCAATCACACAGATATATTTATAATCATATCATATATATACTGTTTCTATACCCGTGTATATATATATATATATATATATATATATATATATATATATATATATAAACTAGGGTGTACCCGTGCCGATGGCACGGTGATAAATTGATTCCCGTGATATTTTGTTCATGCGATAAAATTCATTTGAATATTTGGTTATGTATTATTGAATGTTATTTAGATGTCAAATCTTATGATCAGATTTGTCATCCACCATCCCACGTCATAATTCTCATTAATGATTCTTATTGAATTGGCAGGTGGGGTATTTTTTCAAGGACAAAATACACATTTTAATTAATATTTAGAATATTTGGTTATGTATTATTTGGATTATCCAGGCTTTTCTTATGGACTCACGAAATGACTCGAGTGTTGACTAAATGTACTAAGCTAAAACTTGTTTAAAATCTTTTGTCAGCTTTTTTAACTCTTGGCTCCACGCCGATAATTCAAAATCATTAGTCTCCCCATTTTGATATTTGAAGTGATAGAAGTCTAGATCGTTTGTCCCATCCCATCTTAGGCATGGCTTGTATGTCAAGTTTGGACTCTGTGTATGTCTTCACTCGAGACTTCCGTCTAGTAATCTCAATTTTTTTTATAAACGTCTTTCAAAATCTTCCCGACCATATATATATATATATATATTTATATATATATATATATACTATTTATATTTGTATGCAACGTTTAAATCATATTATACATATATAATATAATTTTTGTCCAAATTTTATTTTTGATACTATACATATTTTTCTTACTGTTCTTTTTTCCAGTAAAAACGATATATACTATTTATATTTGTATGCAACGTTTAAATCATATTATACATATATAATATAATTTTTGTCCAAATTTTATTTTTGATACTATACATATTTTTCTTACTGTTCTTTTTTCCAGTAAAAACGATTTATATATATATAATATATATATATATATATATATATATATATATATATATATATATATATATATATATATATATATAAGTTACTTAAGGGCCACATGATTGTACTATCAAAGTCATAAGCCACACATCTTGTACTATCAAAGTCTTATCTCATACACCATACATATAAAAAAATCGAAGGCTTATCTATATTATTTTTTACGTCTTTTTCTTTTTCAGTCCTTGGTGGGCTTTGGGCCCCATTCTTGTGGCAGGTTCCATCAATTCTTTCTAGAGTTAAGCTGTGCCGACAAAGTATGTTGACACAAGCCCAGCGACACAGTGATGTGTCAATTTGTTATTGGATAATCTTTAACCTTATTCTCTCTACCCAAATTTATTCCTCTTTTCTGATAAGCAAAAAATAAACTATTTTTATACAGTTTTTTTAAAAGGACAAAACTGTTTTTTAATTGTACATTTCTTTTATCATCAAAATTTAAAAAAAAAATAGTTTTTATTTTAAAAAAATACCGTCTTTTTAAAAACATTTTTGTAAGTTTTTTTTATATATAAAATTAATTTTTTTAAATCACATTTTTTTATCATCAAAGTTGAAAAATAATTTTTTTGGTGTCGCTTTTCATCGCAATTGGTTAGTGCCGCTGGCGCGGACCCACTCTCTTAATTAATATGGGTCCGCACCAACAGCACTAACTAATTGCGATAAAAAGCAACACCAAAAAAATATTTTTATAAAAAAATAATTATACAGTATTTTTGAAAGGACAAAACTTTTTTTTAACACTCTACATTTCTTTTATAAAAGAGTCTTTTAATCATCAAAGTTGTTACAAAATAAATATAAACAAAATAAAAAAATTGTTTCAACAAAGGTCTCCCCCTGAAGATATGTCGTACAGTTAGGTTATTTGTTTGAATAAATCTAGGGAGACCCACAAAAAAAAACCATTTCGTAAACCCACTGCATGAAAAGCTTATACCTTATTATTGTGGGTCCCGCCAGGGCATCAAAATGTGCATTAAAAATTTGTACCCATTTTTGTCTTATTCACTTGGTTTATCAAATGAATTTTTTTGTGAGTCTCCCTAGCTTTACTCTATTTGTTTACTCTATTTGTGGGTCTCCCTAGCTTTACTCTATTTGTTTACCTAAAGAGTCACTTTGTGTCCCTTCATCTATTAACATTGAGCCACACGAATACTTTTACTTTTCTAAACTTTTATACTTTGGACCACGCGTTGACAGTCAAATCCTATTGTATTATATATTTGTTTTGTCCAAAGTTATTATTTGTTTCAAGACAAATTACGATTTAAATTGAAAAGAAAGCCACTTACACAGACAGATGAAATCTAATAAATGGCAATGTTTCCGCATAATTGTAAATTTATTTTCTCCTAACAAATGTAGGTAGCCCTGAATACTATCATTTCTTGAAAAATTGCCATATATTATGACAAGATTCAAACATTCAACTTTAAACCTTGCCAGACATGCATTTCTCTAATATATGGCAAGGTTCGGCATTACTGTTTGTTGAAACATTGAACTTCAAATGATCAAATGACGAAATGACATCAACTTAATCATCGATAAACTTCAAATTCTCATTAGGCAAATGAATACTCATAAATTAAAAAAAGATAATAACTTTTAAAAGTTGTAAAACAACCTCTAAAAAAACTTTCAAAAAACTATGAAATCTGAGGAGAGTTAATTATGTTTGAAGGTTCCAAACCTTCCAACCCTAAAAAAACCTCTGATATTTCACACATATATGGCGAGTTTTTTGTGTTTGCAAAATAAAAAAAAATTAAAAAGTAGAGAAATGTTGAAACCCCATCAAGAAAACAGAGTACATGGATTAAACACCTACTGCAACCGAAGAGAAAATAAACTCAGAAAAGGAATAAAAAATAGGGGTAGAAAATAGTTTCTTCAATCTGAACAGCACATGGTGTCAACCTCTAAAAAATAGTTTCTCATGTGATAACCCAGGATAGGAAAAAAACCATTTCTACAACCCATGATATATGACAAAAATTCCCACATTTCTTCTCTCTCTAACCCATTTCTTCAACGCATTTTCACTTGACATTTGAGAACTGGGATTACAACTTGAGAGAGATAGGGAAAGAATAGTACCCGCTTTTACAGCCGACCCGGATCCAGAAGAACATATAGTTTGTACACACAATCCGGATCCTGCAAAAAAAAAGATCTTGATGTTAGAAATTATGGAAAAGGAACCAAAAATCACAAACTGTAAACAGAGACAACATACAAATTAAAGAAAACTCAAACAGGAGAAGAATGGGGCTACGTGTGTGAGTGTTTGAAAGATGATAGATTGTGTGTACGAAATAGAGAGAAGCATGTGTGATAAGTTGATTTGATTTGTTTTCCACAGATCTGAGTCAAGATACCCAAAAGAATGCTTCGAACAACAAACATGAAGGACAACGTCAGCATGAGCATCATCATCATCAACAACATCAACCAGTGTTCATGTGACGGCCCTGGATGGTCTGGTAAACGTCAACTCTCTTTTCACCATCTCCGTTTTCGTGGGTCTCTCTCTCTCACCACCCCAAACCAACACAGCCTTGAGAACACAGATTGCGATGCCGTCATCGATGTGGCCAAAAGCTCCTCGTCACACAGTGACTAAAGCTTTCTATTAATCTGTTCAATAGTAAGGATGTTGATGATGCTTTTAAAACACATATTAATTGAGGGTTTTAAGGTTTGGAATGATGGGTTCAGTTGTTGGGTCGGTGATGGAGTGTTTGTTTCTTATGCTTTCTATGGTTAATGTTATTCAGATCAGGTTGAGGATGTTGTCGCTGTTCATTCGATGGTTAATGTTATTTAGATTAGGTTTGGGTTAACTTGGGTTGGTTTGAGTTGCTGGATGGAGATCGGGGAAAGGGGAGATTTTGACCTACCCAGATTTCTTTCTTTTCGTTTCAAATGGATTTGGAGAGTGTAAAATGACACTGAGTCATGTGTTTTCTCGAGCCTTGTGCTTTGGCATTGGCATCATGAATAGTAGTGTATCACTTTAAGGCAAGTCAATCAATCATGATTCATGTGTATGTGTGTGTCTCAACCGTAAGATTTCTCCCATGTATACCATCTTGAACACTTACATACATTAAATCTCAACCGCAAGTTGATAAAGATCAAATCCCTCAAGATTTAATCTCAGCGGTTAGTTGGGATAGACCAAAAAAGTCCTCCTCTTTTATTATATATACAAGTAATTTGGTCCCGTGCGAGGTGTTGGTGTCTCTTACGGGGCTATTTGGGGCTGGTTTGAGTTTTCACCCTCAAACGTCTTATTTTTAAGCTTAATCTAGATATTTTCATATTATCGTCATATTCTCAAACCGGGAGTCCAGTGACTACACGGTTAGTTCCTACGAGTTACATTGGTCCCGTGCGAGCTCTTCGTGCCTTTTACAGAGCCGTTTGGGGGATGATTTGGGTTTTCACCCTCAAACGGCTTGTTTTTAAGCCTAATCTAGATATTTTCAAATTATCGTCAAACCAAGAGACCCATGACTACGTGGTCAGTTGAATGTCAACAATAGAGCTTTGTAAACCTTGAGGGTAAATTTAAAACTTTCTACATAAAATTTGACCTTCAAATAATTAATTAGAATAATATAGGATAGATTAATAATTTCCTACATAAACTTTCCTAAGACAAAGTATAATCAAATGGGAATATATTAATAGTTTAACCATCCTATTGATTTCTTAAAATGGTTTATCATAGTACAAAATCGTTCCTTGGTTTTGGCGTTACCAAAATCGTTAAATACGCTCATTGTTTCTTTGTTCTGAATGTGCTAAAAGGTGAATAGTTATAAGGGTTGGAGATTAATTCGAGACATAAGTGAAATATATCTAGTCCTCAATATAAGTATAAAATCCTAGTTATGAAGATAATACCTTCAAGTTTCAAGTAGTTGACTTTGTTCTGATCAAGCAGGAACAAACTAAAAACAACATAGGCTTCCCAACCGAGTGGGAGTGAGTTTACCTCCGCCATAGCCAAGTAGACAGAAATGTGTTCTCTACCATTTTTATTCTTTCTTCCATTTGGATGGAGTACTAACTAAGATTGAAATATTAAAGTAAGATTGAAATAACAGTAACACGTATATATATATATATATATATATATATACTAGGGTGTACCCGTGCCGATGGCACGATGATAAATTTGTCTCGTGCCGATGACACGACAATAATTTTGTTTCTCTAATATTTTGTACCCATTCCAATGGCATGACGATAAATTTATTCCCGTGATATATTTGTTCTCGTGAAATTTTGTATTTTAAATGTGTCGATGGCATAAAAATAAATTTGGTATTTTAAATGTGCGCTAATAGTGAAAATATAAACATTGTTGGTCATCCCACGGTACAGTTACGCGTCATGGCTATGATGTAACCGTGCAGATGGCACGGAAATAAATTTGCTCCCGTGATATTTTCTCATTTAAAAAAACGTTGTAATGCCATGTTTGGTATTATTCATCTCACACATTTATAATACTACATATGAACATTAATGTCACTTTAAGAAAGACTTAAAATTTCACACCTAACTTATTAGTTACCCAAACATGAAAAGTGAGAATAAAACCCACTCATTAATTTGAGAAACAATCACCATGTACAATAGTTTAAACGGCCCCGTAAAAGTATTTAATTAGTTCATTATCCTTTGGTTGGAGCTCCCAGGTGTACTATTTTTTTACTGGGTATAATATGTTGCCTTCAGCCACACATTAAATCAAGTTATGACAGCTTTTTTTTTAAATATGTTCATTGTCCATTGGTTGGAGCTCCCGCGTGTACTATTTTTTTTTATGGCAGCTAACTTTGTACGTTGGAGAGTTGCCTTTTTCAGGTGCAGCATTTCTAGCCTTGCACGCATGTCAGTTTTGACTGATAAAAAACATAAAACTTATTTTTATATATATCTTTAGGCCTCATATCAAATATCGGTAACTATTTTTTCCATCTGTCACACCCATCTTTGGAGAGTTTTTTTCTCTTCGGTCTCCGCGTCAGAGCATGCCATTCAACTTTATTTTGACCACATTTGCACTTTCTTAGCCACGACTTCTTTTGACAGCCTTAGGTTGTTCAGTCATTTATTATATATATATATATATTAATGTTTGGTTCTTTTTAGCTAGCTTTTCAACTCTGTTTACATATATAAATTATACCTCGAGCCGCGAGTCCTATGTATACATCATTAGCCACGCTACCTCTGTCCACGAAACTGCCTTGAGCAGAATTGTACAGATTTTAGTGGAGAGTAATTTTCGTTGGTCAATTCAAAACCCTAAAAATTTCCAATGTAAAATTTATTAATGTTTAAAAATTAAAATTGAAGAAACATTAATAACATTCAGATTACTATTTATTTTTTCTTGAAAAACAAATGCAATCATTGGTATATTACAATTCATTACTCACAAAAATAAGTAATATAACTCCACCTTCTAACGAATTAAAAAAGTAAACTACTTATATTCCACCGCATGAACTCAACACTCAACAATTATAATAGAACTCCAACAATTTTACAGTTCCCATCTACATAAACAAAGATCTTACAACATTATTTTAAATAACTTCATAAAAAATCTTAATATTTAAAGGCCCTAAACGCTAAATTAAAAAAATTAAGAAATAATAGATCGAAACACCTGGAAAAATCACCCAACTATATTTAGATATTTCAAAAAAGGCATTCCAGCAATATTATACATATTCAGAATGTCTTTAGATTAAGGCTCAACAAAGGCTAAAAACCCAAATAGAACAACAAACATTTTATTTATAGTTTTAGACCCTATTTTTTAATAAAATCGCTGACGCGAACTCATATTCATAACACATTAACCAATCACAGCATGGCACGTGTCCTTTTAATTTGAAAATAGAGATTAAAAATGAAAACGAAATATTTATTGTCCTATATCCATAATCATTATTATTTTAAGTCATAAAAGTACCTAATCTAAATAAAAAATGAGGCTCACCATACATGACGCATCTAAAACCGTAGACAACCTTTTCAAAACCCATCTTAAGCTTGTAGATAGTTCCTGAAATACAACCAAATTAAAAAAAAACATTAACTGAACTTCTTAGTATTAACGCAGATGCAGACAACACATAAAAATTGCATTTTTTGACTAATGAAAAAAAGAGCATTAATGAAATAATTTAAATCATACAGATTTATTTTTACCAAAAATACCGAGGAATTAACCGGATGCTTTTATATTATCTTCAGATCCGTAAATGTTGAAAATAATTTTCGTGTTTAAAACTCGAATTTCGTGTGTATATTGTCATCAGATCTGTATTCCCAGTTGCTTAAAAAATATGACGATAGCAAGGTATCAGCAGATATATTGATTAACAGAACCAAACCTAGTTCTTGAACCCACCCACCAAGTTTTTCGTCAACAGAGGGAGAGAGAGAGAGTGTTAAGGGGTGGTTTTAGTTCCACTGATTGGCATCCTTTCTTAGTTCCCATCGGAAGCACCGCTATTTCCTCTGCCATCGCATCCACTGCCGATGGTAAGAGAAATTACATGGCATCAACTGGAGTGGTGCCGCCACGTTCCACTGCTCCCGCTATTTCCTCTGCCATCGCATCCACCGTAGATGGATTTGAGGCGGTTATAACCTCTGAGGCGGTGTGGTGACTTCGCCCACCTGAGGTTTCAGATGTGAACCCCCACCGCCGCACCCAAGCGCCCGCCAAAAAACTACCCACCAACGATGACCTTAAGCTCCGGACAACCCACCAGCTACCTGAGCTGCGACCCTAACCCGGAACAGCCCCTTACCCATTTAACCTCCATACCCGAAACATAATGCATGAAAACAGTAAAATAGGTACAAAGAGTGGAAATGTGTGTGACACCCCGCCTAATTAAACATCAGGTGATCAGGCCTTCATTAAATTAAAACAGGTTTCTCAAATGGTTCATTCTTAGCATCACTGTCGAAAACTTTTTAATTACTAATCCCCTACGTAAAATTATACCGGTGCCAAATTTTATCTTTCTTAAAACAGATAAATCAACCATGCGGAACAAAGTACAAATAATCATGTACTATAATTCAAACAACAAGTAAAAGTACAACAGAACAAAAGTATTACCGAATAAACCATCGGCTAAAGAAAAACCCAAACAACAAAAGAGTAACCACCAGTCTGAAACCAATTTCTGAGACTAAAACCGGACAACAAGTCCATACATAGAATAGTGTGAGATCCTGTACTAGATCTGAATGAGAGATATCGCCTAGTCAAAATCCTGTAAGCATCCACAGTGCTACAGCTCCGAGCCTCTGGAATGGAATCATCATACATGGCATCCCTGTGGCTGAACACCTAAAAGGTTTTGAAAATATTTTATAGCAAGAGTTAGTACTCAAAACATTTTGAAAATATTTTGCAAGCGTTTATCACAATATAAAATGCGGTTATTGATTACACATGTTAGGTTCACGTACACTCTCTTGAGTTAACTCACCCCTCATCTTTTGTGCACACCTAACGTTCTACACTTAGTTTATCTAGCCGTACTTCTCAAGCTAACTAAACCAAAGTAGTAAACTGAACTTATCTGTACCCAAGTTCCAGTACCGCCCATACAGTACAACCGTTTTACTAACATCACGCGTATGTTAAATAATTCCCAAGTAACATTTAATCTATGTTATTTTTCAAGCCTTCTCATTTAGTTTCACTACTAAAATTACTACAATTCTCACAATTGTTAACTTTCCCACTTAAGTAATTAAGTTTCGCTACTTGAATTACTAAATAGATTTTCTCTATCTAAAGGTTCATTTCGTAATTAAGTTTCACTTCTTAACTTACCAATTCAGTATGTATCTTCAAATACATAAAATATATCAATCTACTAACACACGGAAGTAGAATATCATCAAGTATATATATTTTACACACAATATATACTAAATATCAGTCATTGCTATTTTGCCCTTTTTATACACGTAAAGGACTCTTGGTTCAGAATGATTCATCGACCCCAAGTAAGAATTGGTTCGGAATGATACATCGACCCCAATTATTTTTAAAATATAAATGTATACACATATTCTGGTTCGGGACTCTCTCATCGCGACACCAGTTCAAAGTTTGGTTCGGCATTTCTCATCGACCCCAAACATATAATAGCATTATGTTAGTTCGGAATGTCTCATCGACCCTAACATAATTAATTTAGGCATAATCTCTCTACCTAAAAGATCACATAATTCAGTAGGTACACGCCCGACCTATTAATTATATACGTACATAATATTTAAATCTCATATCACTACACCAAATCCTGCGAATGGTCACGCCCAGTTGGTCGCGGCCCAAGTCCGCGACCAACTGGTCGCGGACTTGGGCCGTGACCAACTCAATTTTGGCGTGACCATATTTATTACCACACTAAATTATGGATGATCTGGAAGTGGTCACGGACCAAATCCGTGACCACTGTGGGTCGCGGACTTGGGCCGTGACCAGGTCGTGACCATCTTGGCGCCAAAATTCCCTCCAAAATTGGTCGGGTATCGGTCACGGACTTGGGCCGTGACCATAGGCATGACGAAGCACAATACACACAAATACTGGGTCACGGCTGGGGGCCGTGACCATTTTTGACGTGGGTCACGGACTTGGGCCGTGACCATAGGCATGACGAAGCACAAATACACACACATATTGGGTCACGGCTGGGGTCCGTGACCAATTTTGGGCGTGGGTCACGGCTATGGGCCGTGACCAGTAGACTGCATACACGAGACTTGCTTTCATTAATGGGTCGCGAGGTGGGTCACGGCTATAGGCCGTGACCAATGTCAATCCTAACCAAAACTCAAATCCCTCATATTTTCATTACCCCGCTCGTATCTTATATTTTTTTCTTTCCCAAACGCTGCTTCTCCCCCCAAACCTCCCCCCCAAACGATGCGATGTTGTGATGTTGGTGATGGAGTGAGGAGCTGGTGATGCGATTCGATGTTCTGTGCTTGTGCTACCTGGATGTAGGGGCCGAAGGTGAGGTGGCAAGTTTTGGGGTCACAAACGGGGGCATTCTCAGGTCGGGTTTCAGCGGGTGACTCTGGTGGGTTATTCGAAAGGGTTGGATAATCGGGACTGGGGCTCCGGCATTCCATGTTGGTCGATAGTGTTGGTTTCCTACTTAGTAGCGGTTTGAATCGCTTGGGTGTTGAAATCAGTATTGCTGGTATTTCTTTCCCAAACGGTGGAGATTTCTTCCCCAAACGCTGGTAGCAGTCGTGGAGATTTTTTCCCCAATCTGTATGGAGGTTCTTCCCCAATCTGTATATGTAATATATCCATATATATGTGTGTGTGTTTGTTATATGTAATGCTATGATTTTTTCTTTGATATGTGGAGATTCCTCAAATTTGCTTTGATTTTTTTTTCTAGGTCTAAAATTTTCTGTTTGTTATATATTAAAATGATTTATTTTCTGTTTTTTTTTTCGAATTGCAGATGTAGTATTTTGTGTGCATCTATGTGTAGGTTGAGAAATGTTAATGTATAATAATTAAGGTGTAAAGAATGATGTTTGGAATTGGATAGATAGTATACTAATCTTAGTCCATAAGAGTTGTTGTGTTGATTTGTTGGATACAATTTTTTTGGGACCATAATTATTTGAAGAAATAATTGTATATATGCTCAAATGCACTACTAAAGTTTTTTTTTTTACAAAGTATAGAAAATGATGATGGATTTGGAATATGGGTGACATTTAACAATAAAGGACCATTATTGTAAATGGCAGATGGCTTTAACATTATATGTCAATGGAATATGGATATTGCGTCTTTTTTCACCGTATGAGCTTAGCAAACTCTCTTCTCATATCTCCTGAAGGTGTCCTTTTGTCACCTTATGTTACTTAATGACACACTCATAGGACCTGCGAGAAAGAATGACATTTATATTGTCAAAAGTGGATTCCACTCGGAACTATAACCAGTAAAAAATAAAGATCTCCAAAGTCGAGCTATTCTACTTAGTTAGAGCTGATATCACCACTTCTGTATGCTATTAATTAATCACCCGTCGAGGAATTATGTTAAGGTGTCTGGGAATATGTATTGTATTTCTCATGACTATATCTGTTTAGATTTGAGAATATTTTGTTTCAGAATCAGAGTTTGCGGAGAACGTAGGTGAGTGGTGGATTGATTATCAAGTTTCTTTTTGGATATCTAGGAGCCAGTTCTAGAGGACGAGTCAGTGTTTGTATAATTTTCTTTCGTGTTTTTTTCTTCTTCCAAGAATGTTACTTATTTAATGCTTTTGTTTTCAAAATCCCAATGGAAATGCAGGTTTAAATGCAGGACCATCTGCGAAAAGGACCTTAGGTACTCTCTCTAAGCATATTCAGATTCGTCCGCGAAATGTCATGTCTTTATATAATTATTCTTCTAATTATTCGATTTAGTGTTGTGATTCTAATTTGAACTTTGCGGAATGGCTATGTTCCTAATTCAACCAAGATTATAGTTTTACTGGAATGGCTTTTTTGGATTCCGTTAGATTTTTTTTAATAAAGCTAACTATGCATCTGGGGAATATATTGTATATTTTGTTGGGACTCATTTTAGTATCAGTGTGTTATAGCTCCAATTTATATTTCTAAAAAATCTTGTGTTATGCATGCTAGACGCACAGTGAAAAACATTCCCATGTATGCTCCAGCACAGTTCTACATTGACAATGTATTGTTTCGGATCAAGGAGAAGAACATTCCCTATTGCTATTGTTGCAGGTTAGATCTGCTATGCTTTACTTTAACAAAAGTAGTTATATAATTGATATGCATTATCTATTAAATCTTTTAGATGATAGAAGGAGTACGGGATAATTATTGGTTTTGTTTGGTTTGGCTGTTGGATAATTATTGGTTGTTGCTTGTTGTTGGATAGTATGTTAGAAGGAGTATGGGATAATTAGAAGGAGTACGGGATAATTATTAGATAATATGTTGAAAATATTTTAGACTCCAGGTTTGCAAATACGACGATAATTTGAAAATGTGTAGACTTAAGCTTAAAAGCATGGCGTTAGAGGGGAGAAACCCGAAACATCCACCAAACGGTCCCGTTAGAGGCATCAACACCTCCCACGGGACCAATGTAACTCGTAGGAACTGACCCCACAGGGGCGGGTCTCCCAGTTTGAGAGTGCGACGGTAATTTGCATATTTTTAGACTTAGGCTAAAAAACATGGCGTTAGAGGGTGAAAACTCGAAACAACCCCCGAACGGCCCCGTGGGTGGCACTATCAGCTCCCACGGGACCAATGTGACTCGTAGGAACTGACCCCGCAGCCGCGGAACTCCCGGTTTGAGAATACGATGGTAATTTGCATATTTCTAGACTTAGGCTTAAAAACATGGCGTTAGAGGGTGAAAATTAGAAACAACCCTCTAACGGCCCCGTGGGTGGCACTAACACCTCCCACGGGACCAACGTAACTCGTGGGAACGGACGCCGCAGCCGCGGGTGTCCCGGTTTGAGTGTACGACGGTAATTTACTTATTTCCACACTTAGGCTTAAAAACATGGCGTTAGAGGGTGAGAACTCGAAACAGCCCCCGAACGGCCACGTGGGTGGCACCAACACCTCCCACGGGACCAACGTAACTCGTGGGAACGGACCCCGCAGCCGCGAGTGTCCCGGTTTGAGAGTACGACGGTAATTTGCTTATTTCTACACTTAGGCTTGAAAACACGGCGTTAGAGGGTGAGAACTCGAAACAGACCCCGAACGGCCCCGTGGGTGGCACCAACACCTCCCACGGGACCAACGGAACTCGTCGGAACTGACCCCGCAGCCGCGGGTGTACCGGTTTGAGAGAACGGCAGTAATTTGCTTATTTCCACACTTAGGGTTGAAAACATGGCGTTAGAGGGTGAGATCTCGAAACAGCCCCCGAACGGCCCCGTGGGTGGCACCAACACCTCCCACGGGACCAACGGAACTCGTCGGAACTGACCCCGCAGCCGCGGGTGTCCCGGTTTGAGAGTACGACGGCAATTTGCTTATTTCCTCACTTAGGCTTAAAAACATGGCGTTAGATGGTGAGAACTCGAAACAGCCCCCGAACGGCCCCGTGGGTGGCACCAACACCTCCCACGTGACCAACGTAACTCGTAGGAACTGACCCCGCAGCCGCGGGTGTCCCGGTTTGAGAGTACGTCAGTAATTTGCTTATTTCCACACTTAGGCTTAAAAACATGGCGTTAGAGGGTGAGATCTCGAAACAGCCCCCGAACGGCCCCATGGGTTGCACCAACACCTCCCACGGGACCAACGTAACTCGTAGGAACTGACCCCGCAGCCGCGGGTGTCCCGGTTTGAGAGTACGGCAGTAATTTGCTTATTTCCACACTTAGGCTTGAAAACACGGCGTTAGAGGGTGAGAACTCGAAACAGACCCTGAACGGCCCCGTGGGTGGCACCAACACCTCCCACGTGACCAACGTAACTCGTAGGAACTAACCCCGCACCCGTGGGTGTCCCGGTTTGAGAGTACGGCAGTAATTTGCTTATTTCCACACTTAGGCTTGAAAACACGGCGTTAGAGGGTGAGAACTCGAAACAGACCCCGAACGGCCCCGTGGGTGGCACCAACACCTCCCACGGGACCAACGGAACTCGTCGGAACTGACCCCGCAGCCGCGGGTGTCCCGGTTTGAGAGTACGGCAGTAATTTGCTTATTTCCACACTTAGGGTTGAAAACATGGCGTTAGAGGGTGAGATCTCGAAACAGCCCCCGAACGGCCCCGTGGGTGGCACCAACACCTCCCACGGGACCAACGGAACTCGTCGGAACTGACCCCGCAGCCGCGGGTGTCCCGGTTTGAGAGTACGACGGCAATTTGCTTATTTCCTCACTTAGGCTTAAAAACATGGCGTTAGAGGGTGAGAACTCGAAACAGCCCCCGAACGGCCCCGTGGGTGGCACCAACACCTCCCACGGGACCAACGTAACTCGTAGGAACTGACCCCGCAGCCGCGGGTGTCCCGGTTTGAGAGTACGGCGGTAATTTGCTTATTTCCACACTTAGGCTTAAAAACATGGCGTTAGAGGGTGAGAACTCGAAACAGCCGCCGAACGGCCCCGTGGTTGGCACCAACACCTCCCACGGGACCAACGTAACTCGTAGGAACTGACCCCGCAGCCGCGGGTGTCCCGGTTTGAGAGTACGGCGGTAATTTGCTTATTTCAACACTTAGGCTTAAAAACATGGCGTTAGAGGGTGAGAACTCGAAACAGCCCCCGAACGGCCCCGTGGGTGGCACCAACACCTCCCACGGGACCAACGTAACTTGTAGGAACTGACCCCGCAGCCGTGGGTGTCCCGGTTTGAGAGTACGGCAGTAATTTGCTTATTTCCACACTTAGGCTTGAAAACACGGCGTTAGAGGGTGAGAACTCGAAACAGACCCCGAACGGCCCCGTGGGTGGCACCAACACCTCCCACGGGACCAACGGAACTCGTCGGAACTGACCCCGCAGCCGCGGGTGTCCCGGTTTGAGAGTACGGCAGTAATTTGCTTATTTCCACACTTAGGGTTGAAAACATGGCGTTAGAGGGTGAGATCTCGAAACAGCCCCCGAACGGCCCCGTGGGTGGCACCAACACCTCCCACGGGACCAACGGAACTCGTCGGAACTGACCCCGCAGCCGCGGGTGTCCCGGTTTGAGAGTACGACGGCAATTTGCTTATTTCCTCACTTAGGCTTAAAAACATGGCGTTAGAGGGTGAGAACTCGAAACAGCCCCCGAACGGCCCCGTGGGTGGCACCAACACCTCCCACGTGACCAACGTAACTCGTAGGAACTGACCCCGCAGCCGCGGGTGTCCCGGTTTGAGAGTACGGCAGTAATTTGCTTATTTCCACACTTAGGGTTGAAAACATGGCGTTAGAGGGTGAGAACTCGAAACAGCCCCCGAACGGCCCCGTGGGTGGCACCAACACCTCCCACGGGACCAACGTAACTCGTAGGAACTGTCCCCGCAGCCGCGGGTGTCCCGGTTTGAGTGTACGACGGAAATTTGCTTATTTCCTCACTTAGGCTTAAAAACATGGCGTTAGAGGGTGAGAACTCGAAACAGCCCCCGAACGGCCCCGTGGGTGGCACCAACACCTCCCACGGGACCAACGTAACTCGTAGGAACTGACCCCGTAGCCGCGGGTGTCCCGGTTTGAGAGTACGACGGTAATTTGCTTATTTCCACACTTAGGCTTAAAAACATGGCGTTAGAGGGTGAGAACTCGAAACAGCCCCCGAACGGCCCCGTGGGTGGCACCAACACCTCCCACGGGACCAACGTAACTCGTAGGAACTGACCCCGCAGCCGCGGGTATCCCAGTTTGAGAGTACGACGGTAATTTGCTTATTTCCACACTTAGGCTTAAAAACATGGCGTTAGAGGGTGAGATCTCGAAACAGCCCCCGAACGGCCCCGTGGGTGGCACCAACACCTCCCACGGGACCAACGTAACTCGTAGGAACGGACCCGACAGCCGCGGGTGTCCCGGTTTGAGAGTACGGCAGTAATTTGCTTATTTCCACACTTTGGCTTAAAAACATGACGTTAGAGGGTGAGAACTCGAAACAGCCCCCGAACGGCCCCGTGGGTGGCACCAAAACCTCCCACGGGACCAACGGAACTCGTCGGAACTGACCCCGCAGCCGCAGGTGTCCCGGTTTGAGAGTACGGCAGTAATTTGCTTATTTCCACACTTAGGCTTGAAAACATGGCGTTAGAGGGTGAGAACTCGAAACAGCCCCCGAACGGTCCCGTGGGTGGCACCAACACCTCCCACGGGACCAACGTAACTCGTAGGAACTGACCCCGCAGCCGCGGGTTTCCCGGTTTGAGAGTACGGCGGTAATTTGCTTATTTCCACACTTAGGCTTGATAACATGGCGTTAGAGGGTGAGAACTCGAAATAGACCCCGAACGGCCCCGTGGGTGGCACCAACACCTCCCATGGGACCAACGTAACTCGTAGGAACTGACCCCGCAGCCGCGGGTGTCCCGGTTTGAGAGTACGATGATAATTTGCTTATTTCCACACTTAGGCTTAAAAACATGGCGTTAGAGGGTGAGAACTCGAAACAGCCTCCGAACGGCCCCGTGGGTGGCACCAACACCTCCCACGAGACCAACGTAACTCGTAGGAACTGACCCCGCAGCCGCGGGTGTCCCGGTTTGAGAGTACGATGATAATTTGCTTATTTCCACACTTAGGCTTAAAAACATGGCGTTAGAGGGTGAGAACTCGAAACAGCCTCCGAACGGCCCCGTGGGTGGCACTAACACCTCCCACGGGACCAACGTAACTCGTGGGAACTGACCCCGCAGCCGCGGGTGTCCCGGTTTGAGAGTACGACGGTAATTTGCTTATTTCCACACTTAGGCTTAAAAACATGGGGTTAGAGGGTGAGAACTCGAAACAGCCCCCGAACGGCCCCGTGGGTGGCACAAACACCTCCCACGGGACCAACGTAACTCGTAGGAACTGACCCCGCAGCCGTGGGTGTCCCGGTTTGAGAGTACGATGATAATTTGCTTATTTCCACACACAGGCTTAAAAACATGGCGTTAGAGGGTGAGAACGCGAAACAGCCCCCGAACGGCCCCGTGGGTGGCACCAACACCTCCCACGGGACCAACGTAACTCGTGGGAACGGACCCCGCAGCCGCGGGTGTCCCGGGTTGAGAGTACGACGGTAATTTGCTTATTCCACACTTAGGCTTAAAAACATGGCGTTAGAGGGTGAGAACTCGAAACAGCCCCCGAACGGCCCCGTGGGTGGCACCAACACCTCCCACGGGACCAACGTAACTCGTAGGAACTGACCCCGCAGCCGCGGGTGTCCCGGTTTGAGAGTACGATGATAATTTACTTATTTCCACACTTAGGCTTAAAAACATGGCGTTAGAGGGTGAGAACTCGAAACAGCCCCCGAACGGCCCCGTGGGTGGCACCAACACCTCCCACGGGACCAACGTAAATCGTGGGAACAGACCCCGCAGCCGCGGGTGTCCCGGTTTGAGAATACGACGGTAATTTGCTTATTTCTACACTTAGGCTTAACATGGCGTTAGAGGGTGAAAACTCGAAACAGCCCCTGAACGGCCCCGTGGGTGGCACTAACACCTCCCACGGGACCAACGTAACTCGTGGAAACGGACGCCGCAGCCGCGGGTGTCCCGGTTTGAGTGTACGACGGTAATTTGCTTAGTTCCACACTTAGGCTTAAAAACATGGCGTTAGAGGGTGAGAACTCGAAACAGCCCCCGAACGGCCACGTGGGTGGCACCAACACCTCCCACGGGACCAACGTAACTCGTGGGAACGGACCCCGCAGCCGCGGGTGTTCCGGTTTGAGAGTACGACGGTAATTTGCTTATTTCTACACTCAGGCTTAACATGGCGTTAGAGGGTGAAAACTCGAAACAGCCCCCGAACGGCCCCGTGGGTGGCACCAACACCTCCCACGGGACCAACGAAACTCGTGGGAACGGACGCCGCAACCGCGGGTGTCCCGGTTTGAGTGTACGACGGTAATTTGCTTATTTCCACACTTTGGCTTAAAAACATGACGTTAGAGGGTGAGAACTCGAAACAGCCCCCGAACGGCCCCGTGGGTGGCACCAACACCTCCCACGGGACCAACGGAACTCGTCGGAACTGACCCCGCAGCCGCGGGTGTCCCGGTTTGAGAGTACGGCAGTAATTTCCTCATTTCCACACTTAGGCTTGAAAACATGGCGTTAGAGGGTGAGAACTCGAAACAGCCCCCGAACGGCCCCGTGAGTGGCACCAACACCTCCCACGGGACCAACGTAACTCGTAGGAACTGACCCCGCAGCCGCGGGTGTCCCGGTTTGAGAGTACGATGATAATTTGCTTATTTCCACACTTAGGCTTAAAAACATGGCGTTAGAGGGTGAGAACTCGAAACAGCCTCCGAACGGCCCCGTGGGTGGCACTAACACCTCCCACGGGACCAACGTAACTCGTGGGAACTGACCCCGCAGCCGCGGGTGTCCCGGTTTGAGAGTACGACGGTAATTTGCTTATTTCCACACTTAGGCTTAAAAACATGGCGTTAGAGGGTGAGAACTCGAAACAGCCCCCGAACGGCCCCGTGGGTGGCACCAACACCTCCCACGGGACCAACGTAACTCGTAGGAACGGACCCGACAGCCGCGGGTGTCCCGGTTTGAGAGTACGGCAGTAATTTGCTTATTTCCACACTTTGGCTTAAAAACATGACGTTAGAGGGTGAGAATTCGAAACAGCCCCCGAACGGCCCCGTGGGTGGCACCAACACCTCCCACGGGACCAACGGAACTCGTCGGAACTGACCCCGCAGCCGCGGGTGTCCCGGTTTGAGAGTACGGCAGTAATTTGCTTATTTCCACACTTAGGCTTGAAAACATGGCGTTAGAGGGTGAGAACTCGAAACAACCCCCGAACGGCCCCGTGGGTGGCACCAACACCTCCCACGGGACCAACGTAACTCGTAGGAACTGACCCCGCAGCCGCGGGTGTCCCGGTTTGAGAGTACGATGATAATTTGCTTATTTCCACACTTAGGCTTAAAAACATGGCGTTAGAGGGTGAGAACTCGAAACAGCCTCCGAACGGCCCCGTGGGTGGCACTAACACCTCCCACGGGACCAACGTAACTCGTGGGAACTGACCCCGCAGCCGCGGGTGTCCCGGTTTGAGAGTACGACGGTAATTTGCTTATTTCCACACTTAGGCTTAAAAACATGGCGTTAGAGGGTGAGAACTCGAAACAGCCCCCGAACGGCCCCGTGGGTGGCACCAACACCTCCCACGGGACCAACGTAACTCGTAGGAACTGACCCCGCAGCCGCGGGTTTCCCGGTTTGAGAGTACGGCGGTAATTTGCTTATTTCCACACTTAGGCTTGATAACATGGCGTTAGAGGGTGAGAACTCGAAATAGACCCCGAACGGCCCCGTGGGTGGCACCAACACCTCCCATGGGACCAACGTAACTCGTAGGAACTGACCCCGCAGCCGCGGGTGTCCCGGTTTGAGAGTACGATGATAATTTGCTTATTTCCACACTTAGGCTTAAAAACATGGCGTTAGAGGGTGAGAACTCGAAACAGCCTCCGAACGGCCCCGTGGGTGGCACTAACACCTCCCACGGGACCAACGTAACTCGTGGGAACTGACCCCGCAGCCGCGGGTGTCCCGGTTTGAGAGTACGACGGTAATTTGCTTATTTCCACACTTAGGCTTAAAAACATGGGGTTAGAGGGTGAGAACTCGAAACAGCCCCCGAACGGCCCCGTGGGTGGCACCAACACCTCCCACGGGACCAACGTAACTCGTAGGAACTGACCCCGCAGCCGCGGGTGTCCCGGTTTGAGAGTACGATGATAATTTGCTTATTTCCACACTTAGGCTTAAAAACATGGCGTTAGAGGGTGAGAACTCGAAACAGCCCCCGAACGGCCCCGTGGGTGGCACCAACACCTCCCACGGGACCAACGTAACTCGTAGGAACTGACCCCGCAGCCGCGGGTGTCCCGGTTTGAGAGTACGATGATAATTTGCTTATTTCCACACTTAGGCTTAAAAACATGGCGTTAGAGGGTGAGAACTCGAAACAGCCCCCGAACGGCCCCGTGGGTGGCACCAACACCTCCCACGGGACCAACGTAACTCGTGGGAACTGACCCCGCAGCCGCGGGTGTCCCGGTTTGAGAGTACGACGGTAATTTGCTTATTTCTACACTTAGGCTTAACATGGTGTTAGAGGGTGAAAATCGAAACAGCCCCCGAACGGCCCCGTGGGTGGCACTAACACCTCCCACGGGACCAACGTAACTCGTGGGAACGGACCCCGCAGCCGCGGGTGTCCCGGTTTGAGAGTACGACGGTAATTTGCTTATTTCTACACTCAGGCTTAACATGGTGTTAGAGGGTGAAAACTCGAAACAGCCCCCGAACGGCCCCGTGGGTGGCACCAACACCTCCCACGGGACCAACGTAACTCGTGGGAACGGACGCCGCAGCCGCGGGTGTCCCAGTTTGAGAGTACGACGGTAATTTGCTTATTTCCACACTCAGGCTTAAAAACATGGCGTTAGAGGGTGAGAACTCGAAACAGCCCCCGAACGGCCCCGTGGGTGGCACCAACACCTCCCACGGGACCAACGTAACTCGTAGGAACTGACGCCGCAGCCGCGGGTGTCCCGGTTTGAGTGTACGATGATAATTTGCTTATTTCCACACTTAGGCTTAAAAACATGGCGTTAGAGGGTGAGAACTCGAAACAGCCCCCGAACGGCCCCGTGGGTGGCACCAACACCTCTCACGGGACCAACGTAACTCGTAGGAACTGACCCCGCAGCCGCGGGTGTCCCGGTTTGAGAGTACGATGATAATTTGCTTATTTCCACACTTAGGCTTAAAAACATGGCGTTAGAGGGTGAGAACTCGAAACAGCCCCCGAACGGCTCCGTGGGTGGCACCAACACCTCCCACGGGACCAACGTAACTCGTGGGAACTGACACCGCAGCCGCGGGTGTCCCGGTTTGAGAGTACGACGGTAATTTGCTTATTTCTACACTTAGGCTTAACATGGCGTTAGAGGGTGAAAACTCGAAACAGCCCCCGAACGGCCCCGTGGGTGGCACTAACACCTCCCACGGGACCAACGTAACTCGTGGGAACGGACGCCGCAACCGCGGGTGTCCCGGTTTGAGTGTACGACGGTAATTTGCTTATTTCCACACTTAGGCTTAAAAACATGGCGTTAGAGGGTGAGAACTCGAAACAGCCCCCGAACGGCCACGTGGGTGGCACCAACACCTCCCACGGGACCAACATAACTCGTGGGAACGGACCCCGCAGCCGCGGGTGTCCCGGTTTGAGAGTACGACGGTAATTTGCTTATTTCTACACTCAGGCTTAACATGGCGTTAGAGGGTGAAAACTCGAAACAGCCCCCGAACGGCCCCGTGGGTGGCACCAACACCTCCCACGGGACCAACGTAACTCGTAGAAACTGACCCCGCAGCCGCGGGTGTCCCGGTTTGAGGGTACGATGATAATTTGCTTATTTCCACACTTAGGCTTAAAAACATGGCGTTAGAGGGTGAGAACGCGAAACAGCCCCCGAACGGCCCCGTGGGTGGCACCAACACCTCCCACGGGACCAACGTAACTCGTAGGAACTGACCCCGCAGCCGCGGGTCTCCCGGTTTGAGAGTACGGCAGTAATTTGCTTATTTCCACACTTAATTTTTATATTTCTACTTGGTTACTGATAATTTTAACTCATATATGCAATTTTTCAGCTTGATTAATTTTTTTGTAAAATTACTTGGTTACTGATACTTTTATTTTTTGTATCCTATCATTTGTAGGATTTTTGCGCGTGGATCAAATGAAGGAGGCAATGTTTTACAACATGATGATTATTTATATGTTGTGGACATTCAGGATAATGTTTTTTATGTGTTATAGCCGTGCAGGCTTTTATTGTTTAGTTTTATGGCCGTGCGGGCTTTTATAATTTGATTGTTGAATTTTATAGCCGTGCGGGCTTTATAATAAGCAGGTTTTTCATTTACAGGTTTTGGAATGTCAAGAAAATAGAGGAAACTCTGCCCAATTTTTTTTTGGTCTGTGAATTATTAAGACGTGTAATATTTTTATGTTTGTATATATATTTGTTTATTAACAACATTCTCAATTCGCAATTTGTGATTTTTTTTTATTGTTTTGCCTATAATAAATATTTGTAACACCTCGTAGCAACCGATGATGCACTCACAGGAACCCCAATTTTAGGATTGGGCAAAAAAAAATACATTTTTTTTAAATTACAGATAAATATGGTCATGGACTTTGTCCATGACCATTTTTACTTTTTTTTGTCGCGCTTAAAAATGGTCGCGGCCAAAGTCCGCGACCATTTTTTTTATTTTTTGTCACGGTAATGGGTCGCGGACTAGGGCCGCGACCAATTTTTTTTAAATTTTTTTTGTCACACACATGGGTCGCGGCCAAAGTCCGCGACCAATTTGTCACGGTCGTGGGTCATGGACAAGGACCGTGACCAATTTTTTTAATTTTTTTTTGTCACGCACATGGGTCGCGGACTTTGGCCGCGACCAATTTGTCACGGTTGTGGGTCATGGACAAGGGCCGCGACCAATTTTTTTAATTTTTTTTTGTCACGCACATGGGTCGCGGACTTTGGCCGCGACCAATTTGTCACGGTTATGGGTCACGGATTAGAGCCGCGACCCATCACGGCATGGGTCACGGCCTAAGTCCGCGACCATCTGCCGTGACCCCTCTCGGCCGTGACCATTTTTTGGTCACGGACTTGGGCCGCGACCCACGAAAATGGTCACGCCCGAAATGGTCACGGCCCAAGTCCGCGACCCACAGGTTTGGTCAGGGATTTTGGCCGTGACCAATCGCCAGTTTTGGTGTAGTGTATATTTGCCGTACAACATTCGCTTTACGATTTATCTCATTAATCGCATTTATTTGAGTATTCACATAACTCTAAGGGTCCTAGTTACCCCTTACATATAATTTCAGTAGTTACCCTTATTAACCTACTGACTCAATAAATTTAAGCTCGCTCACACTTTTCGAAATCATATTCTTATCATCTCGAATTAGAATACGTCACAATCAAGCCTATGAATCTCCACTTTAATTCTCTCACAAAATTAAGGTCCAACACTCAATCATAGACCTACTTTAATATCATTATTATAGAAATATATTTCATCAAGGTCCCAAACACTTCCCCGATAAAATTTAGGCATTTGAGTCTTAAAAAGAAAAATCTCACATTTTCTCGCAGCCTAAACGAATCATAAATTCTTCTGGCAGATTAAACACCCTCTAGTAAAATTTCGATTTCTCCCTCTACAGAACTCCGATTGACCTGATTCCAAGTTCATTGGATAGCTAAGAGAAATACCTTTCCAGTAATGTATGGTTCACACTCTAATTAGAAGTAAAATTCAAATCGCACACATTGAAACTCACGTCAAAATTATGGCAGATTACTATGTTGACAGATCAAACACCCTGTAGTAAAATATCGATTACTCCCTCTACAGAACTCCGATTGACCCGATTCCAAGTTTATTGGATAGCTAAGATAAATACCTTTCCAATAATGTATGGTTAACACTATAATTCGAAGTACAACTCAAATGGGATACGTTTAAAGTTTCGTAAAAAATTCTGGCAGATTGACATCTTGTGTTCCTCAATTAAACCCTAAGTCATTCAAGATTCATGTTCTTTAACCAAGAACTCATAAAGATTATATGTTAATCATCAAACATATTAAAATTTTGTTTCATCTTTACTTAAGGATTCATTCTACATTCAATCCTACTCAAATATATGATCAATTCATACATTTAGTTCAAAGTTTTTCAATATAATCAACCAATTCTTAAAATTTCCTACACAAGGGTATTATAACTTGAATTTGATTTGTAATAAACACTTGCCTTATGATTAGTAGGGTCTGATTTCATGGTTATTGTTGATGATTGATGATATTCATCCTTCAATCCTTCTTCCCCAACAAGTTGATGATAAAAATCCCTTTGAATTCTTCCCAAATCTTCTTTTTGCTTTAGAAAGTTGTGTCTCTCTTCTCTCTAATGGTATTGGTGTTGTCATGGGTGTTCTAACCCTAATTCCTCTATCATACGGCTGATATAAAATTCTCAATTTCGTAGGTCATCATACCCTCATATGTTAAAAGACCAAAACGCCCCCGAACGGTCTCGGTTTAGTCCAAACTTACCCCGGGACTCAACGAGTACCCCCGGGTATACTATTTTGACTAATTTGACCCTTCCGGACTCATTGGTGACCTCTAAATTATCATTTGAGTCACTTAATAAGTATTACTCATTCTCACCCCAACACGGTCTACACGCGTTAAGTAACTATTTACCACTCGCACTAAGTAAATAAAATGAGGCAATATTTATCGGTATCTATCTCTCAATTAAATTACTACTCTTACGTAATTTAAATTACGCCGACATTTTTTCATTTAATTCTCCAATCTAATTAAATGGAATATTCAGAAATACGGGGTGTTACAATGTGTAGATGGGTAGAGTCTGTTTTTGAAATATGGAGTGGATCTCTCTTTAAAAAAGTTCAGTTTGAAAACTTCAAACCTATGGTGGCTTCTCACACGGATTGATTGGTTTGAAGGACTGATTGTGTGAGAGTGAGAGATGGGACAGCTTAAACCGTGGGTACAAATTGAGAGGCTCGAGGTTGTTATAAGTTCACGACACATTTAATATATTCACTGCAGCACTACTGTTAATGAGAGAGATTTTGGGCAAACGTAAGATGTAAGATGAATCTCAGTCGTTCATGAGACGCAAACTTAAGATGTAATCTGAGCCACCAGTTGATAAACACCAAATTCCTCAACTTTCGATCTGAGCCGTTAGTTGGCTACAACAAAAAATCCCTCCTCCTTTATTATATATATATATATATATATATATATATATATATATATATATATATATATATATATATATATATATATATATATATATATATCATCAAATCCATATATTCCTGCTTATCTCATTTGGCACTAGCCTATACTCACCAATATACCAATCCGTACTAATTATCAGTATACACATAACTTATTTTATTCCATAAGTACCCATTCACTTATGATACAAATATCACTTTTATTGCTACCGAATATTAGCTCACCACGTCTAACTAATACTCTAATTTCATCCTACTCGTACATTCGGATTTTCACACACACACACACATATGTATATATATTCTACACGCATAAATATATATAAACACCAAATAACTTTCCCCAAGTGTGGCTCACCTAAACACTCATCCAATTTATTCCCTGGATTTTTATTCACACTAACCCGAGATTTATACATCACTCTTTTCATCACTTAGAGGACCTCACACTCTATATAGGATCCCCTATTATTTATCTCCAAAAGGAATTTGTCTCCAATCTTTTTTGGGCAGGAAAAACTTCTCAAATTTTTCTGCCAAAATCGAACCGAACCCATGGCCTCAAAATGAACCGATCCGGTTCCAAACAAACGAACGAACCAATGATACCAAAAACGAACCGGTCCAGTTCTAAAGATAAGAAAATGAACCGAACTGCATTCAGACCGGTTTTATGTGAACAGTTGTTGTTCTCTACGAGTTCATCTTCTTCTACACCTCTAAATACACACCTAACATACATACAACAACAACTCCATGGTTTTTAACAATTTCCAACCAGATATATATATCACATCTACACCCTAGATTATACCCAACAACAACACTAATTTCATGGGATTCCTAAATTTCTAAGAATTAAACCCTAATTCTTATTTGTTAAACTTTCTCAACTTTCTCACCATAATTCACCCTCTTAACATGGATTTATCCTAGATTTCATATGGAGTTAATATCTCAACAAATTTTGTGAAATCAATTCTCAAAAATCTATTTTTGATCCAAGAATCCCAACCCAAAACTCATAATTTTCTCGCCAAATATGATATGAAATATAGACACAATTTAAATATTTAAAGTAAGTTAAACACTTGCCTCGTTGGATAAATCCGACGACCTTGTGCCGGGAATCTGCCGGAGTTTGGCCTGGGCCTCCTCTTTCTCCCATTTTCTTCATTCTTTCCCTTATTTTTTCTTTTCTTTCTTTTCCTCTTTCTGCCATTCCCTTATAAGAGAGAATTATGGGTTATCCCTTATTAAACCCAAAATTGACTCATATACACAATTGCAAGTCCTTACAAGTCCAAAAAGTCCCCGAAACCCAAACACTACCCCCGGGTACTCTATTCTGACTATCTCAGCCCTTTCGAGACCAACCGTGCAATCGAAATTCCCATTCGAGTCACTTATTACAAATTTACCTTTTAAATTCAAACGACTTCACACTTACTTTTCCAAGTAAAATATTATTCCCTATCGCTTTGATCAACTGCGACCTGATGTAAAATAATTCAACTTCATTTACTTAATCCTGTAAGTAAATGTAACACACATCAATATTAATCCAAAACTCGCCAATTAATATTTAACCCACACTTCAAATTTTCTTCCACTTGAAATTTAAAATTTATTAAATTACACCACTTATATGATTTAAATATCCATAAAAGTACGGGGTTTTATATACTCTCCTCCTTACAAGGGAATTTCTTCCTCAAAATTCGGATACAATCGATACTAAAACTAAGTATCTTTAACAACACAACATCCTCTAGTATTCGAAATCAATCTCAAAAGCTTAGTCACTATAGCTTCAATTTCACCGCAAGATTATTCCACTCTCTTAAAACTGGTATTCTTCATCGGTTATAAGGTCGCACCTTAATGACATCACATTAAACATTGTGCTTCTACTAATGACATTCGAATAAAATGTTCCCATACATCATTGGCCCTATCACCTGGATATTTTTGGAAGGCCGCACGTCACTAAGTGTCTGATTCCCGTATCCATTCCAACAGTTTGTGGTCACTCCACCTTTATCAACGGACTCTGAATCTCATCCGATTCGAAAATGTAATTATCCTCTTACCTCTAAACAACCATAGGGAGAATGGTCAGAGTTTTTCACACAAAATCTCAGTAAGAACCTTGTCCACAACCACCAGGTACGAGTGTTTACACACAACTCTACCATTCGATAATTTCTTCTCCCAATTACCATACTATGCTTTACTTCACTTACAAGCTATGTTAGTTGTGGAAAGAAAATAATCGTGAATTCGTATTCATATCGCTTTACCAGTCATCAGTCACTTCCCATCTACTCATCGGATCATTGGTGACACGACTTGCTCAAAATAAAACGTCATCCCCACTGCTTCCTGAAATTACTTCTCGGAGGTGGGGTTCAAGGATCTCATCCTGATTCACAATAATATTGGACGGCACCTCGCACCTATGACCTGTTTCCATCTATAAGTGGTGCACTCAGAGACAATCTTACTATGTCTCACCTAACACCAATTCCCATTTATAATACCTCACATTAAGTGGTCCTTTATACTCCCAAATATCTCGGCCCGTGCACTTTTCGCCACAATGCGCACTTCTGGGTCTTTGTACCTTATTGACATCATCATTCCATTGACGGGAAAATCGCTCTCAACATTCAACTGAGTAGGACACCGCTCCAATTTCCCACAATAGTTGGATTCTCCTCTTGTTAAGAGATATCCTTTTAAATGGCTTCCTATAGCCTTTCAATCCATCTGGGTGTGCTACTCTCATTGCACACATATACTTGGATTATCGTCCTTATCGTATGACGCTTAATCCATTCTACCATCACAACTTTGTTTATAACTTCCCCACAGGCATATATTCCACACATCTATTCCCACGTCCCTTTAACTCGGATGATTTTGAAATCATCTAATCAGGGTGTCCACATGCCCCATTATCCATGCATATTGGCGTAAGCATAACAAACGTCATACACATAACACAATATTGGTACTCACATCCTCAGTGTGGCTATAACATATGGATATTCTCAATCACCCCATAAATTATAATTTAATCCTCCTTAACATCGCTCCACTGTTTCAACTTGTGGTGAGAAGAAAATTTTTTAGTGCTCTCTCACGGCACTACCGACTCCCCTAGCCATATACTTTATAGTATCTCTCAGCTCAGAGTGTTTTCTCCACACATTCATTGATTAATATTGAAAACTGATGCTCTAGCATCCATCAACGTCTCTCTACTCATGACGCTTACCAAAATCCATGTGTATCCCATCCTACAATAATAGGCAAACAAGGAAGTTTTCTCCCAAATGCACTATCACTCAGCATTGGTGGTAATCACATTCCATAAACCTCAATTACACAACCGGGACTCTAAAAATGCTGTCCCCAAACATATAAATATCAATATTAACTCCCACATCTCTAAAGGAGTGATATAACAATGTGCATAATGAGCTAAATCTCTTCGCTCAACAGTGAATCCAATATACCTGAAATCATATCAGTAAAGTCCCTACGCACCGGGAACACATATCTCGAGACAAATATACTCTCCAAAGTCTTAATCGTAACATAATATAAATGCGATCTCAACCCTCTTGCAGGTGAGGCATTGCCAAAACCACAAATCCCTCCCTAAAGCAGCATACGCGATAGCCATGCAATTTCAGCCCACTGTCATTCTAATCATTACTATCCAAACCATAACTGTGATATTATCATACTCGTATAACGCATCACTAAAATGAGTAATCTCAATAAAAATACATACCACTATCACTACAACCGCTCCCCTGCATATGACACCAAAAATAACCCCGTTATACCAGGGAAAAATATACACATAATAATGTTATCGATATATGCACTAAACTCATCTCACACGTGAATCTAGCGATAATCAAAGCACCATGTCTCATTCGCGTCAAATAAAACATACCTCATTCTCCCAAGGATAACACATATATTTTCTACCTTGCCAATCACCCTGCCTACTCAAAAAGTCCCTGAACATAACACGCTTGTTCGAACCAAACCAAAAACTATTTTAATCATTGCCCTTACTAGGCACTATACCCTTGTCCCTTTACTCGCTTTGGGAAAAGTTAATGCATGTGGTCCTACTCTTCCACAAAATATCTCAATAAGAAATTCCCCCATTCCTGGCCATACTGATCGTATTAGGGTTTTCCTTATCTCAAACTATGGTAATCTCAACTCTGATGGCTACCCCCGTTGTTCCCTTAGCTGATTTGGCCCTAAGGAATACTGCTGGCTTTAATAGCCCTGACTAAATTCGTCGTCACTTGGTAAGAATTCAGCTATCTGAATCATTTAGATGGGTCCCCTGATGGGTATTCCCCTTGCGATATTTCACTAACACCATTTCACCCTGTCTTACTCCCAATTAAATCGTTCGATTCTTTTTGCTCCCTTCACAAACAAGCGTTAATATCACCACTGTTAAAACGTGACATTGTCACTATCTGTATCGACCGTCCAAGCAGAGTTTCTCTCAAGTGCTGGCAACTCTTCTCGCGAGTCCAATACCCACTTAAGAAATTCTCTTCTCCATTGTACCTACCTCATCCGGTACAAAAATTCGCTATATAAATAAATTCATTTTCATAAATGGACCTCTGTCTGGCCCACTTGTGATAAGTTTAGAACAACGTTCACATCTCCTCCTGAACATCTGATGAAGGAACTTGCTGTCAAACCATACATAAGATCCTTCCATTGACAAAACATTTCACTTCTAAATGTGGTGGTTAACTCCCACCATTATTACCTTGCTCTTACGAACCAAGAAAAATTTACCCCAAATTTTAACTTTCGGGTACACCATGTTTCGCCATATAACTAAGCCTTCGGATATCTAACTTTCTTTGGCTAACACACACAATCTCCGCATTTCTAGAATTCCAATGATGGTCCTTTTTAAAGACCCGTATGACTCTCTCCTATTCCAACCATATTGGGTGAGTCTAATTTGGCACCATATTCTGCTATAGCGGTACTTGAAAAATAAATACTGCATCCTAGCAGCCTTTACAACCCCAAATTCCCATGCCATAATAGGGGTGACCTCGACTAAGGTCATCATCCCCAAAATATTTTACAACTTCAAATGAGCCCTACCTCCTGCTGTCCTCCCAACGGCCTTTGCCTGTCATCCATTCATTGTTCGACAAACAAACATGCCTGAACACAAATAAGATTCACTAATATAATACATTATAGTAGGAGAATGAAATCTCACCATAGGAATCGACAATCCTAAACATAGGGCTCTATATCAAATAAAAGGTAATGCTAAAAGCATAGTACGTCCACAAAGATTCCAAAAGACACTAGAACCTGATGCTCTGATACCACCTGTGACACCCCGCCCAATAAAACACCCGGTGATCAGTCCTATATCAAATAAAGACATGAATCTCACGTGGTTTCATTCTTAGCATCACTGTCAAAAAATAATTAATTACTAATAACCTATTAGGCCCGGCGTCAAATTTTAAACTTTCAAATCTTTTTGACTTAAACACACAATTAAACCATTCATATAGGAATAAACAACAAATGGAATGAATAAATAATTAGCTGATAATGCTCGGTAAACATAAAACAACCATATCAAATGCGTATGAAACTAAAATGCTGAAAAAATAAAACAAATGACATCGGTGGGGCAATATGCCTGAATATAAATTACAATACTTCCTATCTGGATCATAAATATGGAAGAGTCTAAAACAACTCCTGCCAACATCCACATCTTTGGCAGCAACGTTTGACTCGAAAAAAATTCCATCCAGGCGTCCTTGTGTTTGGACACCTAAAGGGTTTTTAAAATATTTGAAAATGGGTTAGAGCCCAAAACATTTTGAACATCTTTACCAAGTGTTTAAAATACTGTAATATTCAAAATATGATATTCTCCATGTTTAAACTGGTGTCGCACTCACATGAGATACCCCTCACCTCTCATCTAACAGTACACACCTAACGCATGTATTTTAAACACCCTAGTTATGCTACCCAACCTAACTAGCATCTCACCAAACCTTTAACTTCCGCACACAATCTCATTCCCCACGTATATAATATCCTAAGCTTTTGGTCGAGTTTATATTTTATAATTTCTCAATTATAATTTATCCGATTTCAATAAATAACTTTCACTAGTTGTAATACACTATTCATATTTTAGTGTTATTTATCCCGTATATAGTATTCTCCTCCTATATACGTAAATCACATTTTATCCCGACTTTTATTCTCCTGGATCTAACCATTTACTTCTCACTTGATTCACTATCTAATGGCATATATATACTTGCATATTTATATACATACAATATACAATATACTATACAACACATCAAGTATCCATACTTAAAAATCACACACTATATAAGCATAATAACCATCCCTCAGAGCTATAACTCAATGGATACAGTCTCTCAATGCTATCATCTTCCAGGGCATCACTCATGTATCATAATAGGTTACCAGCGCTCAGAATCTCACACCATCCTGGTAAGAACCAAATCACAAACGTATGGAAAGCGGTCATAGTTCCTCACCTAAAAGTGAGAACGAATCATACCCAAGACTTCTCGCCCATGATAAATGCCACACAATATAAATAAGGGATGCTATGACTTGGGGACTATACTCTCCCTGGTCCTCAAACCAGGGGATTCACCCACATAATGCAACTTCCCATGATAGCACTAGAAGGGTATGTTCCACATAAATATATCAATCAGACACAGATAAATTTATAATCATATCATATATATACTGTCTCTATACCCGTGTATATATATATATATATATATATATATATATATAAAATCAAATTCGACTTTTTCTGCCTATCTTATTTGGCGTTAGTCTATACTCCCGAATATACCAATTTGTACTTATTATCAGTATACACACAACTTATTTTATTCCATAAGTACCCACTCACTTATGATACAAATATCACTTTTATTTCTTTCCAATATTAGATCACCACGTCTAACTAATATTCTAATTTCATCCTACTCGCACATTCAGATTTTTTCTTATATATATATATTCTACACGCATAAATATATATACCCACCAAAATAACTTTCCTTGAGTGTCACTCACCTAAACACTTATCCAAATTATTCCTCAAATTTTTATTCACACTAACCCGAGATTTGTACATCACTCTTTTCACCACTTAGAGGTCCTCACACTCTATATAGGATCCCCTATTATTTATCTCCAAAAGGAATTTGTCTCCAATCCACTTAGGCCAGGAAAAACCTTTCAAATTTTTCTCCCAAAACCAAGCCGAACCCATGGACTCAAAACGAACCGATCCTATTCCAAACAAACGAACCGAACCAATGATACCAAAAATGAACCAGTCCGGTTCTAAAGAAAAGAAAATGAACCGAACCGCATCCGGACCGGTTCTATGTGAACAGTTTTTGTTCTCTACGAGTTCATCTTCTTTTACACCTCCAAATACACACCCAACATACATACTACCACAACTCCATGGTTTCTAACAATTTCCAACCATATATATATATATATATATATATATATATATATCACATCTACACACTATATTATACCCCAAAACAACACTAATTTCATGGGATTCCTAAATTTCTAAGAATTAAACCCTAATTCTTATTTGTTAAACTTTCTCAATTTTCTCACCATAATTCACCTTCTTAACATGGATTTTAGCCTAGATTTCATATGGAGTTAATATCACAACAAATTATGTGAAATCAATTCTCAAAAACCCATTTTTGATCCAAGAATACCAACCCAAAACTCATAATTTTCTCACCGATGATGATATGAATTAAAAAGACAATTTAAATAGTTAAAGCAAGTTAAACAGTTGCCTCGTTGGATAAAGCCGATGATCTCGTGCCGGGAATCTGTCGGAGCTTGGCCCGAGCCTCCTCTTTCTCCCCTTTTCTTCCTTCTTTCTCTGTTTTCTTTCTTTTCTTTCTTTTCCTCTTTCTCCCATGCCCTTATACGAGAGAATTATGAGTTATCCCTTATTAAACCCAAAATTGATTCGTATACACAATTGCGAGTCCCTACAAGTCCAAAAAGTACTCGAAACCCAACACTACCCCGGGTACTCTATTCTAACTATCTCGGCCCTTCCGATACCAATCGTGCACTCAAAATTCCCATCCGAGTCACTTATTAAAAATTTACCTTTTAAATTCAATACGACTTCACACGTACTTTTCCAAATAAAATATTATTCCCCGTCGCTTTGCTCAACCGCGGCCTTATATAAAATAATTCAACTTCATTTACTTATTCACGCAAGTAAATGTAACGCACATCAATATTAATCCAAAACTCACCAATTGATATTTAGCCCACACTTCGAATTTTCTTCCACTTGAAATTTTCAATTTATTAAATTACACCACTTATGTAATTTAAGTATCCATAAAAGTACGAGGTATCACAAACCTTTGATACTCTACATGATAATAATCGACACGGCTCCTAGAGCCATATTGGCCAAATACATAGAAAGTTACCCGAAGTAATTTTCCATCTACTATGTCAAAAAAAGTTAGTGTCCTAAGAGCTCAAATACACCGCTTTGAAAAATTCTTGTGTAACTCTGGTATGGATCACCCTTAAGTTCCGCCATTACATGATATCGTTCAGCATAGGACTTATTTCTAGGATGGACCCCCAAAATACCTACTTGAAAACCCCACTCTCTCTCGCCGGATGGCCAAGTGGATACTGCTGTTATCTGAGCTCGAAATCATATACGTCATGCAAAAATCCACTAAAGGATGAACCATCTCAGACCTCCTAACTTGATATACTCTAACAGGTGAGGAGGAAGAGAGCGAGGTAGAATTATTGAATGAAGACCTCTTTTACTAAAATGACATGGAATTCTACAGTGACAAGGGCTACAAAAAAAAGGATTTGACATTGGAATGCTCCTAATATGTCTTGATTCATGTTGAATCCCTATAATTATCAAACTCACCTATGACCACACCAAAAAAATTAAAGAGTACGAGGCTTGAAGTACATGGCTCACAATTCCCTTGGAAATAAGAATGATGAAACTAAAATATTAAGGAGACTCAATTCTAGTCATTAGTCAGATACTAGGAAAACGAAAGATCCAAGATGACAAGATACAACCTTACCATACCTACCTAGAAGAGGTGGCTTCAAGATTCAAGCGTCTTGATTTTTTTGACTTTATCCCAAGGGCTAGAAATAATTTCACAGAGGAACTCTTTACCCTAACCTCAATGATAGACATGGCATAGGGAACCATGAGATCATCTTCGTCGCAACTAGTCTGAGCATCCGTTCACATTGATTTGAGATAAACCCTATTAAGGAAATAGTAGTGGAACCCATAAATTGGTACTTCTACATATGAAACTGATCAAGCAAGAGCCATTACCCACCAAATTCCACTCTAATCGATTGCTTCTCCTTATGATAAATGGCAACCCAATTCATCATCTATTTGGGGTAACTCTACAAGAAAGGGTTTGACGGAGTAAACTTAGTATGTGTCACATAAGGTGAAAGCCGACAATGATAGACAAAATCCATGACAGAGAATGTGGCCCACACATGAGTCTCTTAAAAATACCTCGACAGTCGTACTAATGGAAAACCATGCATAAGGATTGGACAAGTTATGTCAGAACGTGCCTCAAGTTCCAGTTATACCCCTAGGATAATATTTACCTCTTCGAGACCTCTATTGCATGACCTCTCCATGACCTTTCTCCACTCGGGGATATGTAAGAGGGAAAGTGACTCTTAAGGACCCCACTGGGTACGAATTCAACCTGGTAACCATGATTACTTCACCAAATGGGTCAAAGCCAAATCTTACTCGATTCTTAGTGTAAAAAAGGTAGTGAAGTTCATATATCCAAATCTCATCTACCTCTTCGGTGTACCCCACAAGTTTGTATACAATAATGGTTCTCACTTTCATAAATTTATCTCCAACTTGCTACATGAATAAAGGATTACTCGGTCTAAGTCTTCCCATATATGCCTCAAATAAGCAAAGCAGTCGAGTTTGCCAATAAAAATGTCAAAAACATTATCAACAAGATTACAAAGACCAACAACGATTGGTCAGAAAAACTCTCGTACGCCCTACAAAGAGAAACTCAACAAGGCCACCCCTACTCACTAGTTTATGGCATGGAAACAATTATGCCCATATAACTCGAGATACCATCGCTAAGAGTCATGCTCTAAAGCTAAGTAGCTGGAACTGATGGGTCCAATATCTCTACAATGAACTAGCCCTGCTCGAGAAGAGAAGGCTATAAATCGCATATCATAACCAAGGTTACTTCACCCAGTCATTCAATAGGAGGATCAAGAAGAAAAACCTACGAAAAGGGGACTTAGTCCTAAAAGTAAATCTCAAACATTCTCGGACTCCTTGAGGAAAATTTTCACCCAATTAGGGAGGACCTTACCTTATCACCAAAATAAATTTTGATAAGGTAATTACCTTAGCTGATTTTGATAGGGTTAGGTTTTCCTAACCTTTCAATCTCGACGGATTAAAGAAATTTTTTCCTCAAAACTGCCCGGGGAAGAGGGGAAAGAAACCAACTTAAGACGAAAATAATTTGTCATAATAGGAGGAAAACTACATGAACCCAAACACATTCCCGACCCTACATCAAAACACCCACTTGAGCCCCCAACCTCTTATTAGAGGTCAATTAAAAATTTGGACCCCACCTTTTTCATTTGACATAATTATGTAAATATGATTCTCCGCTATAAAATTATCATAAACATTAAAACTACAGGCACATCGTTGTCTTTGAATCGGAGATACGTAGGTAAATTGAGATATCACTTTGGGCCCGATCTAAAAGAAACACTCAAAATCTCTCCCATGGGAAAACCATGTTTATGGTCATTCCGCCCTCTATCCTAAAGAGTTAGCAAGGCCTAAATAAACTAAACATCATAAATTAGTGCCTTAAGGCATTTTGGAACTCTGTAAAGTTATCCTTATTTTAAGAAACAAAACAAAATGGAAAATACTTTGAAAACATCAATCGAAAGAGGCCTAGAGGAAGGGAAACCACACCTGATGCCTCTTACCAAAATAGACAATAAAAAATACCCACCCTAAAACTACTCCACATCCTGGGACCAAAGTCATCAATAGGCATACCCATTAAGGGTTGCCCGTAAACGACACCTTATATTGGATAAAGGGCAACCATCCGATTCCAATGCAATATCAAAATACTCCCGATAGTTCACTAAGAAATAAGTGGAAGTTACCTCTCACGAGATGCACAAACAACACAAAATGCCATCAAAATATATAAATTGCCATTCTCCAAAAGAAAAGTCTAAAGAATATGGGGAACTTTTATATTTATGTGTATGTGTACCCTTCTATCCAAAGATGTATACATATCCACCATTTTGAATATAAGAATTTAGACTCACTCTGTTTATATGCATTTTATATACTATGTTATTTACCTAGTAAAGTCAAGTAACACTAAAACCTACTATTTTGATTCATCATCACTTATATTCTTTATCTTTCATGAAAAATATAAAGAGCATATACATGAGTAAAAGCAGGATAATAGTGTAAAATCTAGCCGAGGCTAAAAATAAAAATGTCAAAAATATCACCAACACAATGATAAAGACCTACAACAACTTGTTAGACAAACTCCTGTACACCCTACAATGACCGATCAAACTAACGGAGAAATCGAGGATTCTAACAAAAATGTCAAAAACATCATCAACAAGATGACAAAGACATATAGCAACTGATTAGACAAACTCCCATACGCTCTCTAGGGTTATCGCACTAGAGAGATAAACTAAATAGGGGCCACCCCTACTCACTAATTTAAGGCATGGAAACAATCCTACCCAAAGAACCCGAGATACCATTACTAAAATTCATGCTCAAAAGCCAAGTAGATGAAACTGACTGGGTCCAATTTCGTAAAGATGAACTAGCCGTACTCGATGAGGGCAGGCTAGAAGCCGCATATCACAATCAAGGTTATCATCAATGGATCACTCGAACAATAAATAAGAGGGTCAAGAAGTTAAACCTAAAAAAGAGGACTGTGCTAAAATATATTTTCAAACATGCACGAACTACCGAAGGAAAATTTGATTCAAATTAGTGATCACCAAAATAAATTCTAGCAAGGGAAACTACCTTAGTTGATTTTGACGGGGCTGCATTTTTCAAAACTTTCAATCTCGATGATTTAAGAAATTCTTTCCTTAAAACTGCCGTGGAAGAGGGGAAAGAAACCGATTCAACAATTGGTTGTTACAAGAATGGAAAACCACATGAACCCAAACATGTTCCCAGCCCTACATAAAAAAGCCCACTTTACAACTAACCTCTTGCCTAAGGTCAACTAAAAACTTTAGGCCCCGCCTTTTTCATTTAAATGAACTATGTAGACCTAATTCTCCCTTATAAAATTATTGCAAACATTCAAAATATAGAAACATCATTTTCTTTGAATTGGAGATATGTAGGCAACCTGAGATATCACTTTGGGCCCAGTCTAAAACAAACATAAAAAACCCCTCCCATGAGAAAACCTTATCTATGGTCATTATTCCGTCGCTCCTAAAAATATAGCATGATCTAAATAAACTAAACATCAAGTTATAAAACGGTTCCATGGGGAATTTTGGAACTCCTGAGAGTTATGCTTATTTATGAAACAGCACACAAAGGATGATACTTTGAAAGAAGCAATCAAAATAGGCCTAACAGAAGGGACACCACAGCTCGTTCCTCTACCCAAAATAGACACCAACAACTATCCTCCTTAAAAACACCCCACATCTTGGGACGAAAGTCATCAATAGGCCATAAAGGGCTTCCCACAAATGACACCTTATTTTGGCTAAAAGACAGACATCCGACCCCAATGCAACATTAAAAATCTCCCAACAGTGCAATAAAAGGAAGCCCCCTCTCATTGGATACATAAACAACACAACATGCCAAAAAATATAGAAATTACCCTTCTCCAAAAGAAAAGTCTAAAAAAAGGGGGGCCATTTTATTTTTATATGTATATGCCCCCCTTTATTTAAAGATGTATATCTCTCCATCATTTTGAATAAAAGACCCAGTCTCACTTTGTTCATATTCATGTTTATAAATTATGTTATTTACCTTGTAGAATCAAGTAACACTAAAACCTACTATTTTGATTCATAATCACTCATAATATTTGTTGATGCAAAAAACTGAACCGAATCCCATTTTTATGATCACAGATAAATAGATAAAAGCAATCCAATCAAGCACATGAGAGACAAAGATTTTTAAAGTGGTTCGGCTATGAATAAAGCCTACGTCCACTGTTATTTTATTCCCAGGGGTTTACAATAGCACCATAGGGTGTAGAGAGAGAAATGATATGTATCTTGTGTATGGGATTTCTAGGTTCTCCCGGATCTCCTCCTTTTGGCTAAGGGGATACATGTATATATAGTGATGGGAGATAAAGAGATTCATTGTATGTAGACATCTGTTGATGCAAAAAACTGGACCGAATCCCATTTTTATGATCACAGATAAATAGATAAAAACAATCCAATCAAGCACATGAGAGACAAAGATTTTTAAAGTGGTTCGGCTATGAATAAAGACTACGCCCACTGTTATTTTATTCCCAGGGGTTTACAATAGCACCATAGGGTGTAGAGAGAGAAGGGACGTGTATCTTGTGTATGGTGTTTCTTAGTTATCTCGGATCTCCTCCCTTTTGGATAAGGGGATACATGTATTTATAATGATGGGAGATAAAGAGATTCATTATATGTAGACATTTATGTCTACATTCAACGAATCTAATTGTTGAATTGCTTGGTATGCTATGTGTTGTCATCTATTAATACAGTATAAATGTACATTAAGTCTCATTAAATGCGCTGTCATCTTCATTAATGCACATTAAATGCATAGTTATCCTTTGATCTTCCTGGTTGGTATGCCGACCAACTCTCCTCGGGTGCCGATTAACTCTCCTCAGGTACCGACTAACACTCCTCGGGTGCCGACCAACTCTCCTCGGGGCCGACCAACTCTCCTCAGGTGCCGACTAATTCTCCTCAGGTACCGACTAACACTCCTCGGGTGCTGACCAACTCTCCTCGGGTGTCGAATATTGCCACGTAGGATGACATGTGTACTTTTCTGATTGGTCCTCGTAGATGGAGAATTTTTACGTTAACAAAATCCCCCATTGCTCCATGCTTGATGGTTTACTTGAAAGGATGGAGTATGTATTCTGCAGTGTTGCTCGGTGCTCGTGAAATTCTTGATCTACCTTCTTGATTTGTTCAACATAAAGTGCATTATCTCCTGGACGACATATGATGCAGGCTGATCGATGGTTGCTAATCTTTCTTTTGAGGAACTCCGTGTGCTATGTATCACCCCTGGGAATTTGGATGCAGCCATTCCATAGTATGCAGCTTGTAGCTTGTCATAATATTCAAGTATGTTGATTGGTTTGCTAATCGACCAACTGCCTCCTGTGCCGAGCTACGACGAACAATCCCAATTGAAGTTTAACTGGTCGGAGTATAGATGAAGATCTGACGATGAACTTTATCACCCTTGATTTAGGAACATCTTGGATGGATCCCATCAGGGCTTATATTGAGGAGGGTGAATTACCAATTGACAAGCTTGCAGCCAAGAAATTGAAGTTTAAAGTTGCTCGGTATGTATTAACTAATGATATTCTGTATAGACGAGGAATTATGGCAGGTTTGCAGAGATGTGTACATCCCTCCGAGGTGAAAGAATTGATTGAAGAGATCCATGAAGGGTCCTGTGGAGCACATGTAGCAGGTCGGACGCTTTTGCAAAGGGTGATGACGCAGGGATACTACTGGCCGACGATGAGGGCTGATTGTATAGCCTATGCCAAGAAGTGTGATAAGTGCCAGCGCTTTTCCTCCATCCGAAGAACTCCACAAGCATTGTTTACACCCATAACTTCCCCTTGTCCATTTTCCATGTGGGGAATTGATTTGGTTGGACCACTGCCAACGACCAGAGGAAGGTTCAAATACCTCGTCGTCGCAGTGGATTATTTTACTAAGTGGGTAGAAGCTGAGCCTCTCATTGATATGACGTACGAGAAGGTGTACCAATTTGTTTGGAAGAACATCATTTGTCAATATGGTCTTCCTCATGCTTTAATCACAGATCATGGAACATAATTTGATAACAAGGAGTTCGCTGCCTATTGTCATCAGTCAAATATTTTGAAGGTCCACTCAGCACCAGGCCATCCTCAAAGAAATGGACAAACTAAAGTGACAAATAGAATGCTGCTAAATGGTTTGAAGAAAAGATTGGATGATGCAAAAGCAAACTGGATCAACGAGTTACAGTCAGTACTGTGGGCTTACCGAACTACTTCCCGAGTAGCAACTGGAGAATCACCATATATGCTGGCGTTTGGAAGTGAAGCTATTATACCTGCCGAGTTGGGCCTCCCAACATACAGGGTACTGAATTTCAATTCCCCTATCAGTGACTTAATGAGAAGATTGGATTTAGACATGCTCGAGGAAGTTAGAGAAGAAGCAGCCATTAGAAATGCTGCTTACCAGCAGCGAACAACTTTGTTCTACAATAAGAGGGTGAAGAAGTGCGACCTGAAAGAAGGAGACTATGTGTTGAAGAAATTAATTCAAAAGCACAATAAGCTGGAGGCAAACTGGCATGGAGCATACCGAGTTACAGAAGTTGTTCGACCAGGAACTTACCGAATAGCAACTTTAGAAGGGGAGGAGTTTAAGAATGCATGGAACGCAGAGCACCTACGCAAGTATTATCAGTGATGAATAAAGTGAAAATATTCTGCCTAATTCTTTCTTTTTATTGAAAGTTTTTCGGGGAATACTAGTGCTACACACTACTCGGCAAAACTCGGCAAAGCTCAGACTACTCAAATTTTTTCTCGAAAATGCCAGCTAAGGTTGGTCGAGAAACCTATATTCCTCCGGGAAGTAAAGCTACCAATATTCCTCCGGGAAGTAAAGCTATCTATATTCCTCCGAGAAGTAAAGCTACCAATATTCCTCCGGGAAGTAAAGCTACCAATATTCCTCCGGGAAGTAAAGCTACTTGTATTCCTCCGGGAAGTAAAGCTACCTGTATTTCTCCGGGAAGTAAAGCTACCTGTATTCCTCCGGGAAGTAAAGCTACCTGTATTCCTTCGGGAAGTAAAGCTACTTGTATTCCTCCGGGAAGTAAAACTTGTATTCCTCCGGGAAGTAAAGCTACTTGTATTCCTCCGAGAAGTAAAACTTGTATTCCTCCGGGAAGTAAAGCTACTTGTATTCCTTCAGGAAGTAAAGCTACTTGTATTCCTCCGGGAAGTAAAACTTGTATTCCTACGGGAAGTAAAACTATGTATTCCTACGGGAAGTAAAACTTGTATTCCTATGGGAAGTAAAACTATGTATTCCTACGGGAAGTAAAACTATGTATTCCTCGGGAGGCAAAATTATTCCAGATAGTGTCAAAGTTGCTCGTTAAGAAAAAATCCACCAACTCAGGTTAGTCGGAAATAAGAAGCTGTCAACTACAGTTGGTCGGAAACAAAGTATGAGTATGTGAAAGAGATCAAGCAAAAAGCATTCAAAGTTCACATTCCACACTTGGGGGCTTCCATTACAGATATATTTGTTCATTTGGCGGCACATTCTTATAACATCATGCAGTCGAGCATCAGATTCAGCCCCAACTAATTATCATTCAGAAGTCATTTTTCTTGCTCAGGAGCTAATTTTGCTTATGAAGTTCAGGAGGCATATTCAGAAGTTATTATGCACATGCTATTGAAGTTCAGGAGGCTATTGAAAGTTCAGGAGGCATACTCAGGAGTTATTATGCACATGCTATTGAAGTTCAGGAGGCATATTGAAGTTCAGGAGGCATTCAGAAGTTCAGGAGGCATATTCAGGAGTTATTATGCACATACTATTGAATTTCATAAGTCAAATTTAGCATATACCGCACTGAGATCTTTACTACTACTATCCCGACCAACATTGAAGAAGAAATTGTATGAAAATGTTTTGAAGTCCACCACTAGCTTGGTACTAATCAGATTGAAGAGTTGGGTTCAAAAGCTAGTATGTTACTCGACAAAGTATTCAGAGGATCATAAATCAGAAGAATCAAGCACGTGAAGTTAGCACTCAGTTGCTCGGCACAGGAGGCAGTTGGTCGGTTAGCAAACCAATCAACATACTTGAAGATTATGACAAGCTATAAGCTGCATACTATGGCATGGCTGCATCCAAATTCCTAGGACAGATACATAGCACACGGAGTTCCTCTAAAGAAAGATTAGCAACCATCGATCAACCTGCATCATATGTCGTCCAGGAGATAATGCACTTTATGTTGAACAAATCAAGAAGGTAGATCAAGAATTTCACGAGCACCGAGCAACACTGCAGAATAAATACTCCATCCTTTCAAGTAAACCATCAAGCATGGAGCATTGGGGGCTTCTGTTAACTAAAAAATTCTCCATCTACGAGGACCAATCAAAAAAGGACACATGTCATCCTACGTGGCAATATTCGACATCCGAGGAGAGTTGGTCGGCACCCAAGGAGTATTAGTCGGCACCCGAGGAGAGTTAATCGACACCCGAGGAGAGTTGGTCAGCATACCAACCGGGAAGATCAAAGGATAACAACGCATTTAATGAGCATTAATGTACATTTATACTGTAGATGACAACACATAGCATACCAAGCAATTCAACAATTAGATTCTTTGAATGTAGACATAATGTATAAATGTCTACATACAATGAATCTCTTTATCTCCCATCACTATAAATACATGTATTCCCTTAGCCAAAGAGAGTGGAGATCCAGAGGAGATCCGAGAGAACCAAGAAACACCATACACAAGATACACACCCTTTCTTTCTCTACACCATATTGTGCTATTGTAAACCCCTGGGAATAAAATAACAGTGGACGTAGGCTTTATTCATAGCAGAACCACTTTAAAAACCTTTGTCTCTTATATGTTTGATGTGAATGTTTATCTTCATCTTCAATCTCATCCTCATCATTTATCTGTTGTTGACGCCACTAAAATGGCAGTGGCCATTTTCTGTCTTCAACAATATTTATCTTTCATGAAAAATATAAAGAGCACATTCATGAATAAAGGAATGATAATAGTATAAAATCTAGGAAGTATGAAAAATCCCTAAAAAATAAAGAATACCAATTGTGCACACCCATAAAAGAATAAATCCAAAGAGTGAGAGAGTCAAATGTAGGAATTAGTGAGGACGTGTCCCCCACCTAGACAAAGTCAAACCTACTTACCGACATGATGGGTCTTCTTGGCCTGCTCCATCTCACCCCCTCCATAAACATCACTTGTCTTCGCATCCTCACGTGGCCTAGGATTGGGCTGTGCAGGAGGATATGACATAGCACTAGTCGGAGGATGATTCATTAACACTACACATGCATTCTAAACCCCTTCAGGATGTGTAGCTACACTAGTGAGAGACTAAAATACTCAATAACGGTCCGCTCATCGCATATTTCCATAGTATTAAAGAGTCTCACCAATGATACAATACTATCCAAGAGGCTCACTAATGTACAACCCATGATAGAGAGAGGAACATTGGGAAAACACTCGTTGAAGACTGGACGCCTGGACCGCCACCTCCTGAAATAGAAGAAATACATGAAATAAGGGAAAAATTAATGTCATTACTATAAAGAAAGAAAAATAAAATAGTAAAAAAGAACATAAATAAAAATATACCTCATCGATCCCTAAAGATGTATCCCTCTATCGTGTCAATCTACAACTGTCGGAGTGAGGAACATGATCAACTTCCAACAAGCCCTCTCGGAAGGTCTCCCAGTCAATAGGAAAGATATGAATGACCACCCTTCTAAGGAGAGTGTCACCTTGAGCAACATCTCCCTCCAAACCTCATCTCAGGGTACCTTCCTCCAACTCCCTCACCCCCTTCTTAGCCACTCGATCCCTATTCCCTGTCGCCTGAATGTTTGCCTCAGTGATCCCCAGGAAAGACTCCATCTTTGGAATAATAACCTCAATTACTCTCTCTTCTTGGATCATTGCATGTTTCAAGCCCTTTCATCTGTATGTGTTAACATAACCTCCAGATCCTCATGCGTGCGCCAACCCTCAGCCTTGATCCATCCCATACTAGGGATGGGGAAGAACTCCCTATCCACCCTTAAATCCACTACCTGATAGGTGTCCCCCAAATACAAACCCCTTTAAAGGATAAATTATCCCGAGTTCCTCAGGACGAGAACCCTCACATGCCTCTCGGAAGCTTGAAAAGGTAGTCCCCAAAGGGATTGCGCACTCAAGCCCCAATTGCGAGTCCAACCTTTCTCCACCCTGATCCCCCCTACGCTCTCCTTTAGTACTTAACAAACAAATAAATATATCTACAAATAAACCCTCCACCCCACCATCAAAATCCCCCTTAAACTTATCCTATATCTTATCGTCTTTGAAAACGACCATAGGCATACCTTTGCCTCCCCCGATTGATATCCTATGTGTATTTTGGAAGTACTCTCCCCATACTAAACCCTCCTGTACTCTTTTCGAGGCCACCTTATCCCCGTGCACTCTCTCACCATCGGAACTACCCCTTCCCGTGCTTGTAGAGCCATAAGAGTCAGGGGGATATGCATCATCATCACCCTCCTCTCAAGATAAACTTGGTAATATAAATAATATATGAGAAAGTCAATAGTAGAAAATCCATCTTGAAATGCCAAACTCTCATTCACAGTCAACCATTCCTCATTCTGTAAAAAGGGGAAAATAACACATGTGGCAGGTTCTCCCACATATACTTTCGAGTCACACGCTCCCCCCAAATAAAATAGAGCCCCATAGGGATCCTCCAGAAATAAACTTCGACTGGAAAATGGCCAAGCGACATTACTCACCTCCAACAAATGTTGAGTGAACTCCCAAGGTACCCGAAGAAGAGAAAATCAAGAACAAAATATTGGAGGTAGATAAATACCTAAAAAATTGAAAGAAAATACAGAGATAAAGTATTTATGATTAAACTTACCCTCTATGTCAACATGTCCCTCACATACTCCCTCTCTACCTCCCGTACCAATGCCTCCATCCTGGTTCAAGTCTATTTACTGAACCATATCCTCACCATTGAAAACTTGATCCTAATGATCATTGTCATAAAAAAAAAGAAAAACATGAAATGGGCCTTGCAAATGAGTAAATAACATAACAGTGAAAGAAAAAATGAGAGAGAAGATGAGAGACGAAAAAAGAGTGGGGGAAAACTACTCGAGAGGTAGTTTTTATATGTTTGGAATTTGAAATTCTTCAACCACATGGTTGATTGACCTATCAAACTCAGGTTTAATGGGATTATCAACAACTTGGTTGAGCCCCAGGTACCGACCATGCATTTCACTGGAACGACTGAAAGGTTGAAATTGAATAACCGAACAATTATAACCTATTAACCGCACGGTCAGTGCCCCCAAAATTTTAAAAAATCAAAAAGAAAAAATTCCCCCTGATATTTGCATATAGTTATACACCCCAACAAAACAATGAATAAACAAATGGCCAATCTCATATCAACCCAATTTTGATGAAGAGTATTCACATGCGCACACTCTTAATCGATAGCCTTTATGGACACCTCAATCCTTAATCTCAACTTAAATTTTCTAACCACAAACACCCAAAAGTCCCACGGGGGTAGAAATTTAAATAACCTAACTATTGAGTCACAATGATAAATGGGTATATATATATATATATATATATATATATATATATATATATATATATATATATCCAAAAAATACCGAGCCAAAATCCAAAACTGTGAAGTCCACTTCATCAACTGCACGATTGATTCTCTTCAACCGTACGGTTGATCCTATGAACCGAAGGATTAAGGATCCTTTAATAATCATTTCAAGATCAAACCACCAATCGTAGGGTTGATGGGTTGAGCCGTACGGTTGTTACTTTGAGGACACCCATCCCTTCAAAACAAATTTAACCCTACTCATTTTTTACTGAGTAGATGTCCCACCACATTGGAAAATGCACCCCAAACCCAACATTGATTCGGTTTTCTAACTTCCTTCAATCCCGGGAATCCAAGAAACTTGAGCTTTGTCCAAAATCCTGAGATAAGTTATGACTTTAAAAAAAGTATCTTCCTCTGACAAATAGAGGATAAAGCAGGGGTTTCGGTCGGTGTTACCTACTATGGGATTTGAACCAACCACTCTCGTTGTATGAAATTGATACTCTAATCGCTGAGTCAAGTAGGTCAAGCTGAGTCAAGTTAGAAAAAATAGACCCTTATAAGTGAAAGTTGTGCAACCAAATTTCCCTCGTCTTTAGGGACTATATTCATTGTAATTAAGCAATAGTTTCTTACGTTATCCATTTTTTACATATAATAATCGTTCAACATATGAATTATGGTACCGTTTATGGTACTGCTTATGGTACGGACTGCTCTTCCTTCTATTACCAACACTTTCCTTTTCTCTTTTAGAGGTTTTAGGCCCACACCCTGCCAAAACTAGCTCTTCCGAACGAAGCTCTATCTGACGATGCCACCTCATAGGGGACACTTCCCTTGAAAAACATCAGCTCATGCTACTAGAGGAAAAACTTTGTGTGACACCCCCTATTTTAATGATGGATGATCAGTCCTTTATCAATTATTTATGGAATTTGCAAATTTCTAATATTAAAACTTATTTAATTAGAGTCAATCTTCAATCCAATTTAATTAAACCCTAATCATGCATCAATGCGAATAAATCAAACATGCAATCACAAATCAATGGACAATCAAATTTAGGAAAAATCCTCCGAAAGGGCAATACCTTTATTTCATTATTAAATGTAAATCATAACTTACAACTACATAGAGAAATATGCAATGAATTTCTCGCAGAAAATCAACATAGACAGTAGCCTAGAACTAATAAATATTCCCTCAAGAACCACAACTCCTCCTTCAGCAGTGAATAACCTTGAGTATCCCCAATGACCGCAGTCATTAGCAAATAGCTCTTGCAAGAACTATCAATCTAGTAGTAGAGAAATATTCTCTATAAGAGAAACTTCAACAAAGATGTGCTTTGGGTTCCAAAATGATTCACAAAAGTATATGGAATGTTTGTGTGAATAAAAAAAACTAAATTGCCCTAAAAAATGAAGATTAAAATTCTGCAAATTTATAGTTTTCGTGTTGAAAAATTCATAATGAAAAAGGATCACAAAACAGGTATTTATATGCAAATAAAACACTTGAGGCAGCGGAGGTCGTTCAAACGACATTGCCCCGTCGTTTGAATGACATTAGATGTTGTTTGAACGACGTAAGGAACGACTTATTAAAAAACAAAACAGTGTAGGCTCGTTTGATGCACTCAAGGAACGACCTATCTCGCGACATAAGAAATGACAAGTGATGTCGTTAGATCATGTCATTTGAAAGACATTGGCATGTCGTTTGAAAGACATTGCATTTTCATTTGAAAGCTAAAATTGAATAACAATTTTTTAATGCTCACTTACAAATCTTCCAAAAATTATTTTGACTTAGAAAAATGCCTCATTTTGATAAAAAAATAGTTTCAAAAAATATACCAATACAATCGTAAAACGTTTTCGAAACTTAAACGCATTCCTTATCAAAATCAATCTCGTAGATGACTGTTGTTGAAGAAACTTGATATTCGGATTCTTCGTCTTAAACAAATGATCGCGAACTTCCATCGACGGTTGTAATGGTATACGACATACACAATATAAATCAGGACTATGGAAAGCATGTCCTTACAAATCTCCCCCTATGTCTATGCTGGTACAAAATAAAAACAATACGAATTATCAATCAAATGCCCTATACAAATCCAATACCCTCCCATGAACCTAAAAGTGGAAAGATATTAAAAATGCAAGTCTACAAAAGATTCTTCAACATTAAATCTCTTTTTCTTTCCTTTCTCTTCTTTTTGTGTGCTTTCCAAATTATCATCAAGGTCATAAACACAAGAAACAAAACAAATACCTTAGTGACGTATCGAGTTTGAAATGAAATAAACAAAAATCAAATCAAGTAAATCAATTGTGACACCCCGATTAATTAATACCGGGTGATCACTCCTTTATTAATCAAGGTGAACAGTTGGATCATTCTTAGCATCACTGTCGTACAAAAATAAATAACTTTTCCAATTTCAAACACCTTAATTAATTAAGCTAAGTGTCAAAACCATTTTTAAACATTACTTTCCAAATTTTATTTTGAACACAAAGATTTAATTATTTACAACAATTTAATATTTAACGAATCACACCACAATAATCCTGGAACATATAATCCAAATAATTTAAACATTCAACAACTAAATCCCAACATTTAAAACTTAAAGTAAAGCATCCAAACAGTAATAAATCCCAAAATGACAATATTAGAAATATCTGAATCACAATGTCCAAATAAACAACTGAATAATGGAAAGGGCAACACATGCCCCACTAAATGAGTATGCTAGGAGTGGAATCAAATAAATGAAGTCGTCTAAGCAAGTGTCCTGCAACTCCCACCTAAGCTGCAGCGCGTTCCTTCCAAGGGAACCTATGCAAGACGCCCCTGTGGCTGGGCACCTGTAATATATATATATATATATATATATATATATACAAGAGAGAAATAGAAATAGAAATGGGTCAGAGCCCGATAGTGTATATGATTTAAAAATTCATTTAGCAAGTATATAAATTGTTTACAGGTCAATGCAACAACATATTAATGCGACACTCTCTTGAGAAATTCTCACCTCTCTTCTAATGTGCACACCTATCGCACTAACCTTCCCAACGATTTATCTTATCATATATCGCACTAATTCTCCCAATGATTTAACTTATCTTAGGTTACTCGTAAGATTTAAAACTGAACAACATAATGGTTTAAGAGGATAATTTCATTTAGTAACAAAGCTCTCATTTTAACTTTATTTATTAATAAAGTTTCCCAGTATCATATTATACTTTTCAAAACAAGCATTTCCAATTTGAGCCATTATACATGTCTTACTTACCATAACACAATAGGCAGTTCCAAATTTCAGAATTTCATATATATATTAAATACTCGTATAATATATATACTCTAACGGCACCCCACATAAAAGTTATGGTGCGGGCATACTCTGCTATTCAATCCCCGTATCACTCGTACTAAGGGAAATACAAGTTCGGAATCGCTCTCGAACTGTATTAAACCAAACATAAACACCAATATTGAGGCGAAGCATAGATTCCAAGTCTCTAAGAGGTCAGTACATACCCTCACGTCTCTTAGGACCGTCTGAACTATCGATTCGATAGCCTGTACCAAGGATATCTATCTTCTAGCGTACGAGTCAATATCCCCCATAAAGGTCCCATCGAGATAAGACTGTCCCAGCGCGGTAACCTCAGGGATAGCAAGTAGCGCGGGCATGATTTTCACACATAGATACTATATGCACAATCACATAGTCATATATATACAACACTTATTCACATTTCTCAATTTGGTGTACCCACAATTTATAATTACAACTTCTTGTTCTGAAGACATTTTTTTTTACTCATTTATCCCGTATAACGGACTCATATCGTTATTTACGGTTATCTCTCTCTCGTGATCTTTAAAGTAATCTCACCGTCCCAAATACTGAAATTTCCACCCTACACAACCCCAAAAACCTTGTACTAATCTGAATTCCTCGAATACTGGTTTTCTGCACTCAAATTAACCGATTTCTAAAATAGGGGTAAAATAGGAATTTCCCGAAAAAAATAAAAAACTCGCTCGAACCAGAATGGTTCTCACTCGAACGACTTCCACGTGTTGCTCGAACGACTTCGCGCGACATGTACATCTCGCTCGAACGACTTCGCGCGACATTGACATCTCGCTCGAACGACTTCGCGCGAACTGCACTGTTTCGTCTTCAACCTTTGGCAGATTCATTTTTCACCATTTTAAGCCTAAAAACCTCTATAGTTTAATCCCAAACGCCTCCTCTTCAATTCCAATCAATAATATCATGATTATATTACATTAATATCTTCTTAGAATCATTAATTCATCAAAAATCATTTAAATTACATGAAATCCCCAAATTACTTTGTAAGAACCCTAATTCCCAAATTTCCAATTAGAGAACCTAATCAACATCAATTCGTTCATCCGTATAAATTCTAAATTTCGTAATACCACCTCTACATATGAAGGGTTTCCAGATTATCATTTAAACCATTACTACATGCGATTTCCTATCTCAAATTTTTTTGGGTTTTCTTTCATAAAACTCATCCTAATCATTCCTAGACTAACATGAGTGATGCATTAACGAAATAAGCAAGATAAACACTTGCCTGGGATTTTTGACGTTCTGGTTTGAAGATAAATTTGATGTGGTTGCGTTCCCCGTCGCACGATCTACGCGTTGGTGGTGGTGGCGGTGCAAACGAATGGATTTTGGGCCTTGGATTGCTTTGGAAGCTCTCTCCTTCCCTCTCATATGACCGTCACTTGTATTTGGTTGTTCTAACCCTAGAAGACAACCTTAGACATCTGATATATCCCTTGAATTTTCGTGGGTTTAATTACCCAAACATGTAAAATGTCCAAAATGCCCTCTCGGGGTACTAATTAAGCCTAAAAATATCCCGAGACCCAAACTAAATCCCCGGGTACACTTTTCTGACTATCTCGACCCTTCCGGACACTTTGGCGCACTCAAAGTGACCATACGAGCGACTTATAATATATTCACTTTTATTAATCAATATTTAGTCCCGACGCGACACGGGCGCGTCCCGACTCAAATTTCCAAAATTATCATTTTATTCACTCGTGACCTTTAATATAACCAATATTATATATTACTTTGCTCATTAGTAATATTCAACAAATTTCCCATAATTACTAACTCTCATCACGTTAATAATTATAACATAATTAATTTTTGGATTTATATTAAATAATTAATTCACATTAAATTTAATAAATCCCCAAATTAATATAGCATAAAAATACGGGGTATTACATCAATTCTCCCCCATAATTCATAATTCGTTATCCCCCTTTTTATTTGTCTGAAATAGACAAGGAAAAGAATAAACAATAATAAATATGGAGTGTCACGACAAGCATAACAAATATATCTCAATTACTCTCATGTAAGAATATACTCAAAAGTCTTCCACAAATTATTTTTGATTTTATAAAATTTTTCAGAAAAAATAATTTACAAAAACAACACACACCATGAATTTACACTAAGATAACCAAATCATGGAAACGAAATGAATGGGTGCGAACAAATTCGATAGGAAAATCAACTCAAACATACATAACATATGTGCACGATGAATATGGATCCTCCTAACGAATGAACTCAAAATCGTCCTTAGGTGTAAAAATATTGAATTTAAATGACACTGAATTAATCTAATCAACAAATCAAAGTAAAAAATGTTTTCAACACCAATAACGTCTAAAACTATGTATGCTTTGTCAAGACTTTGTCAGGACATGAAAACATGTTGATTTCCAACCAAACTCCCTCATAAATAACAAATCTTTTTATTTTTTTAGAAAGTCGCGCATGATACCGATTTAAATAAAATCGCAAATTCCAACTACAAACTTAATTAGTTAGAATCAATTTTCAAATCAAATTAATTCATCCCCTAAACATGAAAATACGTGTGTGTGTGTGTCAAACCATCAGAAATAAAATTGCTAACTCACAAATTTCAGGAAAAAACCCTTTCGAGTAAAACCTTTCATTTCACTATAATACTTACAATTACAATGAAATCCGCAAAGATAACTCCACAGAACAATCACATAGATTTCAGTCTAGATTCAACAATGGAACAACCGCAGCAGTCCACATGAACACGCGGTCCGAATCAACCCAGGAACACCTGCAAGTACTCCCTATCGACACGCAGTCGTCTTCAGCCCAATACCTCCCTTAAGCGGCACCTAATCAGCAGTAGAGATCCTCTCTACAAGAGAAACTTGCCACAAGATGAGTTCTTGGGTTATATAACAACTCAAATAAACTATTAGGATCTTGTGAATTGAAAACTAAAAGGATCAAACCCTAAAAGTGAGAAGACAATGTATTCTGCTAAAGCAGTTTCGTACTGTGTAAAATTCGCAAGTCTTTTAATAAAAAACAGAGTTGGAAACCCTTTTATATAGAATCTAAGGCGATAGATCATTTGAACAAGACAACTGTGTCGTTCGAACGAGACACATATCGTTCAAATGACACTACGTGCGACAGCTTCGCGAGTTAGGAGTTTATCGCTCGAACGAAAAAATTAATTTTTTTTTTTTTTTTATTTTGCCAGTAAATACTCCGCCTCAAAACTTCAAAAATATTTTTTGACGAAAAGCTTAAAAACTCCGCTCTAACCCATAGAAAATATTAGATGAAAAACATCCCAACACTCTAAGTGAAATGCTAAGGAATTAAAACACAACCTTTACCAAATTTATCTCGCGGAGGCTTGAATGTTGAAGAACTTTGATATTCGGATCCGTCTTCTTGCATATGTGATCTTGAACATCCTTCGACGGTTGTAGCGGTATACGACATACTCAATTGTTAACGGACATTTATAAAACCATGTCCTTATAAATCTCCCCTATATTTATGCCGGTACAAAATAAAAACATCTGAATTATCAAATCAAAATGCCTATACAAATCTCACACCCTCATGAACCCAAAAATTAAAAGGTACTAAACATGTATGTCTCAAAACGTTTCTTCAAAATCTTCAACTTCAAATCTAAAATCTTTAAAATTTTCTCATCAGGGTGTGAAAAGTAAGGCTCTTCAATCTTTGTACCTACACACATGAGACAAAGCAAAAAACTTCATGACACATCGAGTTTGAAATGATATAAGAATAAATCAATCAATAATCAAATCTCCCCCATAAGGAAAAAACTCCCCATAATTCGTTCTCCCCCCTTTTATTTGACCAAAATAGACATGGAAACGAATAAACAAAACAAGCATGGAGTTGTCATGACAAATGAGGCAAACAAACTACAATCATCAAAGAGATACTCAAAGATATCCACAAACTATTTTTGATTTTTCAATTTTTTCAAACAAAAATGCAAAAATAATTTTACAAAAATCACACACCATGAATTTACACTAAGATAACCAAATCATGGAAACGGAATGATGGGTGTGAATAAATTCGATAGGAAAATCAATGCAATCACACATAACTATATGCACGATGAATCCGCATACTCCTAACGAATGAACTAAAAAACCGTTCTTAGGTGTCAAAAAGTGTCGAAATTAAATGACATCGACCCAATCCATCAACACATTAAAGTCAAAAGTGATTCCCACACCAATAACGTCTAAAACTATGTATTGCTTTTTCAAGACGCTGTTAGGACGTGAAAACCCGTTGATTTATTTTCCAACCAAACTCCCTCATAAATAATAATCTTTATTTTTTCTTGAGGTGATCTAAAACTAAATGGCCCTTTTTTGGAATATTTATCTTTTTATTGCCTTTCATTTTTTTCGGGCTCTTTTCAAATGGTGGCTTTCACGACGAGTCAATTTTACACTCTCATAGACCTTTCCAGTGTTTCACTCATCATTTTTTCATATTAAATAAATTCCTCACGGGTAACGGTTATTACATGCACTACTTCCATTATCAAGTTTTATTGCATATGGTTAATTTTAAAGACATAATTGAGATGACAACACTCCGACCAATATTTGATAAACAAGTACAATAATCAAACAAATCCTTGCAAGTGTGCATTAAAGGAAATTATGAGTCAAACATGTAGGTAGTAATCTCAAATTACATCTTAATGACTCCACACATTATAAAGCTAAAAAATGAAATGATTACGCATATAAAAACACTATCAAACAGTCACATGGATATGGAATGATGTTTTGACTCGGTCATCCTAAATGTCCATTCATGTATAATGTAAAAAAAAATAAAAAAATATTTTTGTCTTTTTGATTTTTTTCTAAGAAAAATGAAAATCTTTTTGTATTTTCCCAAAATTTTTCAAAAACAAAAATCTTTTTGGTTTTTCAAAAAATATATCAAAATGGAGAATATAAATATAAAAATGAAACACACTAGCAATAGGCATAAAATATCATCATGAAAATCATTCTATACTAGCAAAAATATCTAGATCTCAACCAGTAGGTGAGGTGGAGTTTTCCAAAGGTGGTGACATCCTAAGAAAAACCTCCATCAAGTCATGTGAAGTCTTGACCAAATACTTATACTGCTCCCTAATATGTGCAAACTCTCTCATGGAGTCATCTGGAGCATCATGTGTGGGTGAGTGTGTGTGAACACGTGTAGTAGCAGAACGTGACACATAACCTAACTTAAAACAAAACTCTCTAAGGTGTCCTCTCTTCTTGCAGTTTGTGCAAACATAAATCAGCATAGGTACACCTCTCTCAAAACGTCTCCTACGCACTCTCCTAATAGGTACGGGACGTCTAGGTAAGTTGGGTCGAGAGCCATATGAATCTAACACTAAAGCAAGAAAAGGCTCGGGTGCAACTTGTGAAGTAGATGCACCATCATGACTTATTCTTAAACTCTCAAGACTACCCAAAATGGGATTGAGAACCATCTTTCCAACCTTCTAAGATGAGTTCTCTAAAGGTACTTTGACCTCCCGGGCACGTTCGATATCACTCTCGAGTTGGGATACACGTGTCGTCAAACTAGACACCGTGTTTGTCAAATCACTCTTTTCCTGATCTAAAGCAATGAACTGCTCATTCAAAGAAACCTTCACCTTCTTGAGTTGACTTGATTTTGCCTCAAACACCCTAAAACTCTTAATCTCTCTCTCCAAATCAATCACCCTAATACCTAATTCCTTATTCAATTTCTTTGTTTTTAAGGTCTCGGCATGCGATCTTGAGCTCAGTATTATCATCACTAGTGCACTCACGCTCTCTATCGCTATAAACACTCAAAACCTCCTTGGGGGTCTCATGTGCATAAGATTCCTTATTATTGTGGGACAAAATGGTTGTGCTCACATGACTAGCAGAAAAAGAAACAAACTTCCCATGCAAAGACTCATCTCCGAAATCTCTCTCATCATCCTCACTACCGCTAAGAGTGGCTGGCATGAAAATCTTTTTGCCCTTTCTCTTTAGTCTAGTGGAAAACTTAAAAGCCATATGGCCTCTACCCTCAAACTCAAAACACTTCTCTTCTTCCTCATTCTCTTTCTTACCTCTCTCTCTGGCCTCATCTTTCTTTTTGTTTTTCTCAAAAAACTTTTTATTGGAAGAATTTTGTTTTCAAAACTTGAGAATTTTTTTGAAATTCTTTGCAAGCATGGCCATATCAAAATTAGACTCTTCCTCAGACTCGGACTCATAAAATATCACTTTCTTTTTCCTCTCACTCGTGGGCACTTCCTTTCCCTTCCTAGTCTGGGATTTAAGTGCTATCCCTCTATCTTTAGGTTTGACAGTGTCAGGGAACATGCCAATCTCATACATCCAGAGGTCTCCTACCAACTCTTCTAATTTTAGACGATTCAAATTACCCAAGGAATTTAAAACAATCACTTTAGGGATAAAACGTTTTGGCAGCAATCTTAAAATCTTTTTAACTACCCGTGCATCAGAAATGTGCTCACCAAGATTGAAAACGGTGTTGACAATATCAGATAAATGTGCATAAAACTCATCAAAACACTCAGTCTCAAGCATGGTAATTGTTTCAAATTGAATAGTTAAATTTTGAAGGTTAGACTCTTTGACCGTGTTAGTGCCTTCGTGTGTGAGTTATAAAACATCCCATGCTTCTTTAAATATGGTGGACGTCATAATATATCGGAACTCCTCAGGAGTGACGACAACAGAAATCACACTCAGCCCTCATGAATTAAACATGCTCCACCTAAACTTACCCTCAGTCCAATCCGACACAAGTTCTAAATTTATGACATTTTCTATGGTGACGGTGGGAGGAGTCCAGCCTTTTTCACACATTAACCAAACTCTCTCATCGATTTCTTTCAAATGTGATTTCATATGGGTTTTCTAGTAAGCATAATTAAACCCATCAAAATTTGGCAACCGATTATATAAGTTTTCGTTTGGAAACATTGCGATAATTTTTCAAAATCAGATTTTTCAAAAAAAATCAATATCACACAAATTATTGCAGAAAATAGGAATTCACAATAAATTAGTGAAACCTGCTCTGATACCAATTTTAGAAAGTCGTGCATGATAACGATTTAAATAAACTCACAAATTCCAACTATAAACATATTTAATTAGAGTAAATTTTCAAATCAAATTAATTCAGCCCCTAAAAATGCAACTACGCGTGTATGTGTGTGTTAAACCATCACAAATAAAATTGCTAACTCACAGATTTCAGGAAAAAAACCCTTTTGGGTAAAACCTTTTATTTCATTATAATACTTACAATTACAATGAAATTCGCAATGATCACTCCGCAGAACAATCACATAACCGCAGTCTAGAGTCAACAATGGAACAACCGCAACAATCCACATGAACACACAGTCTGAATCAGCCTAGGAACAGCAACGAGTACTCCCTATGGACACGCAATTGTCTTCAACCCAGTACCTCCCTCAAGAGGCACCTAATCAGCAGTAGAGATCCTCTCTACAAGAGAAACTTGACACAAGATGTGTTCTTGGGTTCCAAAACAACTCACATAAACTATTGGGATCTTGTGAATTCAAAACTAAAAAGGATTAAACCCTAAAAGTGAGAAGACAATTTATTCAACCAAAGTAGCTTTGTACTGTGTAAAATTCCCAGGTCTTCTGATAAAAAGCGAAGTTGGAGAAACCCTTTTATATAAAATCTAAGGCGGCAACTCGTTTGAATAAGATAACTGTGTCGCTCGAATGAGACACATGTCATTCAAATGACACTTCGCACGAGAGGAGGCTGTTGCTCGAACGACCTCCTCTGTCGCTCGAGCGATCTCCTCTGTCGCTCGAACGAAAAAATTAAAAAATAAATTTTTTATTTTTCCAGTAACTACTCCGTCTCAAAACTTCAAAAATATTTTATGATGTAAAACTTAAAAACTCCACTCCAACACTTAGAAAATATTTGATGAAAAATATCCCAACACCCTAAGTGAAATGCTAAGGAATTAAAACACAACCTTTACTCAATTTATCTCGCGGAGGCTTAAATGTTGAAGAACTTTGATATTCGGTCCCGTCTTATTACATATGTGAGCTTGAACATCCTTCGACGGTTGTAGAGGTATACGACATACTCAATTATTAACGGACATTTATAAAATCATGTCCTTACATTTTTCTAATGAGGTTCTAAATTATCTTTATAAGAGATTCCCTATTGGCCCCTTTTTGTCATATTTTTCTTTTTATTATTGACTTAATTTTTTTGGGCTCTTTTCAAACGATAGCTTCACGACAAGATTATTGTTCTCTCGTAGCCTTTTCTCATGTACACTCATCATTTTTTCATATTAAATGAATTCCTCACGGGCAATGGTTCTTATATGAACTATTTTCATTGTCAAGTTTTATCGCATTTGGTTCATTTTAAAGACGGGAAAAATCTCCCAAAAGGACAAAACCTTTATTTCACTATTATTTATCCAACTTACAATTACATAGAGAAATCTGCAATTAATTTCTTGCAGAAAATCCACATACATCGCAACCTAGAACCAACAAAGACTCTCTCAAGAACCACAATTTCCTTCAGCAATGAATACCCTCGAGTATCCCCAATGACCATAGTCATCAGCAAATAGCTCCCGCAAGAACTAAAAATCTATCAGTAGAAAATTTTTCTCTACAAGAGAAACTTCAACAAAGATGTGCTTTGGGTTCCAAATGATTCACAAAAGTATATGGGATGTTTGTGTGAATCAAAAACCTAAATTTTCCCTAAAAAGTGAAGACTAAAATTCTGTAGATTTACAGTTTTCGTGTAGCAAAAGTCTTAATGAAAAAGGATCACAAAATAGGTATTTAAAGGCAAATAAAAGACTTGAGGCGGCGGAGGTCGTTCAAACGACATTAGATGTCACTTGAATGACATAGGGTCATTTGATGGAAACAAAAAATTACCTATCTCGCGACATAAGAAACGAAAATTCATGTCGTTAGATCATGTCGTTTGAACGACAGAAACGAAAAATAGTAATTTTTTAATGCTCGCCTACAAGTTTTCTAAAAATAATTTTGACTTAGAAAAATGCCTCATTTTGATAAAAAAAGTTTTGAAAAATATCCCAATACAATCCTAAAATGTTTTCGAAACTTAAACACATTCCTTATCAAAATCAGTCTCATAAATGGTTGTTGTTGAAGAAACTTTATATTCGGATCCGTTGTCTTGAACAAATGATCGTGAACTTCCTTCGACGGTTGTAACCCTATACTACGTATACAATATAAAATCAGGACTATGGAAAATATGTCCTTACACTTTTTAAATTACTAACCACCTATGTTAAATTAATCCCGTGCCAATTTTATCTTTCATTATCGTAACAACATGGGAAAATTGAAATAATATAACTCATCCACACAAACATAAAGGTATGAATCATCACATGTTAAATAGATGAATCATAAATATCGAATCAACCATTGGTTCAAAAACTAAATCCAAACCATAAGTCTACAGGAATAAAACTGAATCCAAATACATCATCTGATAAATAAAACTGAAAGACCGTATCAACTGAAGGGCAACATGCCTAAATGAAATACTGAATCATAAATCCTAGTCTAGGAATGAATGACTGAAGCGTCTACACAAATCTTGCATGCCTCCACAAGTGCTGCAGCTACGCATCCCTGGAATACCAAACTTGGTATCCCTGTGGATGGACACCTAAAATATTTTAAAAAATATTTTTGACACGGGTCAGAGCCCAAAACTTTTTGAAAATATTTAGAAAGTAGTTAAGATGCAATAATTAAATATGCATGAACACTTTTCATATTTAAGCGGGTGTCGCACTCTCTTGAGATATTACTCACCCCTCAACTATTGTGCACACATATCGTTTACCTCATAACCCAACTAGTTATACTACCCTACCTAACTATCCCTATTACAAATCTTTTTATCATTCTACTCTAACCCGAGCACTTCCTCACTTTGATTCATAAGTTATTTTACTCATTAACTTACTTAATCATTTCCATTTTAATTAATTATATAACATTCACACTAGTTATATATATTAAAATACATTGACACTTTATGTCTTTACCCTGTATATAATTATTTATTCCATTATATACGTACTAATATATCACAACAATCGCACATATATTGCCTATAAAAACCATCCTTTCAAGTAATAACTCACTGGATGCTTGTCTCTAGAATGCTATCATATCCCAGGTATACTCACTCTAACTCGATTACCATAAATCGGTTAACTCACACCGAACTAGGTAAATAAAATCACAAACGTAGTGGAGGCAGTCATATTCCCCCGCGAGTGAGACCGAATCATACCCAAAGCGTATCATCTCAAAAAATAAATCACATAATGAAATATCGGGCGATATGACATGGGGCATTCACTAGCCAGGGGATTCACCCACATCGCTCGACCTCCGATGATAGCACTATAGGGGTATGATTCACATAAATATCATACACACCGATATTTATAAAATCTACACACACACACACACACACACACACACACACACACACACACTAGGGGTGACCCATGCGATGCACGAATGGGTGTGACCCATAAAAAATGATCGTAGCCATAACCACAAACATGTAAATGTAAGTAATATGATGGGAAATGCATGTGAATTGAAATAATTATGATGTAATTAATGTATGAAACTGAAGTATCGTACAACATAACATAGTGCGAAAATCCAAATAACTTAAGTCTTCTCTATATTCTGCGACTTTCGTTTATCTCCATATCAAGTACATGTTATATAATTCTCCCGAATTTAGTCATTATAAAAAAAATCTATATTTGTAATAATTAAAGTTAGAATTATTACCTTTAGATTTCAAATTGTAATTAATAGTGACATGAATGTAAATGAGTAGTATGTTTTAACTTCTCTAATTAAGATGGAAGTAATAATATAGTGTTCTACTTTCACAAAAATAAATCTTCTGAGCATGCATCATTATTTAAGTGCTTTTATTTTTATTTTTTTAAAACAACGCTGATTAAGAAAACATGTGAAAAGACCAGATCATTATAGTACTTACAGAAGAAATGGGTTGTTTATATAAAAAAAATATGGCACTATTAATGTAAGCAAAAGTTAAATCAATGCCTGGCTAAGCAATATTTGTAGACATTGTAAAATATACATTACGGTATCTCATTAGCAGTAGAAAACACAATACCTAGTAGGACTAATATTTTACTTCAAACCATATGTGGCATAATAGATATTTAAAGACAAAACACTATAGCAAATCAGTTCCTATTACAACCATAAATTATAATTCACCTTCAAAATAAGGTGGATTAATAAATGAAAATCCAGAGCTCATTGATAGATCAACTTAACGGGGAAGGAGAAATCGAACCAAGTACACGATTTTGAATTTTTAACATTTTAAGGTAATTAATAGTGTACATGATATTTAGTTATGTAAACTGAAAAAAACATATAAACTTATTGTTAAAAATTATTTTCAAAGAAGTTGTATTAAAAACATATTGTTGAAATACTTTATGTCTAAATTATCAAGATGATTCTTCTTTAAAAATATTTTGTTGACACTAGGTACTTCTTGCATAATAAAATTAAATTATCCTTCCAAGTATGCATATGTCTAGATCTTTTTTGTTGCATTGAGCTTTGTGATTTGTCCTTTGAATTTAAGTCTGCACATGTGAGACTTTGAACACTCATGGGCTAGTAACTTATTTGTATGTACCACTCTATTATTCATATGCTACATGCTACACCTGATTTGTATTTAACATGTAATAGAAACTTCACTTGCAATGATTAAATATAACTTAAACCCTTTTATAAATTAAAAAAAATTACTAAATTTCTTATTAGGTCAAGAAAAAAAATAAAAATGTATTAATACTATCTATATTGACCTAACATCAACGGTGCAACTTCAACATAACCACATTCAAAGAATAAAAAAAATTTATGAGTTTTTTTTATAGATATTCAATGTTCAATACTAAAAAAATTGTATAATCAAATTTGTACACCAAATTCAGAGACTCGCATAGTAAAGAATCTTATTATGATATGCATAATAATAAGATCTCTTATAAAATGAGAAAAATAAACCTGTAAAGAAGAAACATGTGTGGGGGATATCACAAACACCAAAGTACACTGTGTGTTTACCCATTCACAGATGCAAAAAGCTATAAATATCATACATATACTGATTTTCTAATGAAAGAAACCATAATATCTTATTTCAATCCAAAAGAAATGAAACCCAATTTTTGAAAACCTAAAAAATAGAATGATGTTAGAATTCAGATATGCACAAACCGATGTAGAAGTTTTGTTATGCCGTAAACTAAGTCTCATCACCGTAGGTTTGTGTTGATGTAATCCATCAGTGAATAATGAATGATCAGATCTGTTATAAAATGAGATAAATGAATGATCGTGAGACGGTTGGGGAGGTAATAACATAGATTCTCAAAATCCATAGTATGAAAACATAGATTTTTTTAAGACCGAAAACAAAGTCTTTGCGCAGTTAATATATCATATGAGTTGTTTGTTACAATTTTTATCATCACTCTGAACTTTAGTTGGGAGATGAAAACTATTTTCCAATAAAAATGATTTCCAAATTACAAAAAATAAATTTTTGGTAAATAAAAAATAGATTTTCGATTAATAGAAAAGAATTTCAAATAAAAAACAAATTTCTAACTAAAAAAATTGCACATTGAAATAAACATGTTATTCAAAATTTTACTATTATAGAATAAAACTTTAAGAAAAATTGTAAAATACACCAAAAAGAATTTTCAGCAAAAAAAAAAAAAAAATAGTGACAAACAAACCCGTGAAAACCAAATATGGAATCTCAGACCAATTTTTTTTAGAGCAAATTATATCTAAGTCCCATTTATTAGGTCAACAAGCTTATAAGTCCCATTGACTTTTTCATAATCCCATAGGTCCTATTCCAACTTTTTAGGAAATTTTTTCACAATTTTACCCTTTTAAAACTAACCATCCGTAACTTCCTTGAGGAAGTTACATAAGTGGTTGGACTTTTTTTTTAATCTTTAAATGATCATAACTTTTGATTCACAAATCCGTTTTTCGCAAAATTACTATTTTTGAAATCTGCTCGATGAGATCTATCAAACAAGATCCATGAAGACTATAAAATTCCAAAGAAAAAAATTTACACAAACAGTAAACTTTACTGTATCCACTAGAATATGAAATAGTTTTATATATGTGACATTTCACAAACAGACAGTAACATTTATTGTGATAATACTACACAGTATATATATATATATATATATATATATATATATATATATACACACACACATCCGGTGGATCCAAAACCTCTTTTTTCAAAAATACCTTATATTTAAAGGTCCGCGCTAACGACATCCAATCCTTACCACCATTGTTGGAGCTTCAACGACCTTCGTCAGAGCTCCGATTTGGGGTGGGTAAGGGTGGCATGTGGTGCCGCTGGCGCGGACCTTTGAAAATAAGAGACTTTTGGATAAATGGGTTTTGGATCCATCGGAGTATTATGGGGTGCCACTGGCGCGGACCTTTGAAAATAAGATTGGATCAATGGGATCGGGATCATCTGGAGCGCCAATTTGAGGTGAATAGGGGTGGCAGAGAACTTTAAAAATTTACGAGCATATTGGATATATATATATATATATATAGTTTGTAAAAATGTCATAGATATTAAACTTTATTTTATATACCAGAAAATGAAATAGTTTTATATTTGTGACATTTTCACAAACAACAACATTTACTGTGATAATATATTTATGAAATAGTTTTATATATATAACATTTTCACAAACAGTATCATTTACTGAGTTAATATTACACAATATATATATAACATTTTCACAAACAGACATTTATTGAGTTAAGACTACACAGTATATATATATATATATATATGGTGGATCCAAACCCTATTTTTTCAAAATTACCTTATATTTGAAGATTCGCGCTAGCGGTATCCAATCCTTACCACCATTATTGGAGCTTCAACGACCTTCGTTAGAGCTCCAATTTGGGTGGGTAAGGGTGGCATGTGGTGCCGCTGGCGCGGACCTTTGAAAATAAGAGAACATTGAATAAAAGGGCTTTCGATCCACCGAAGTATCATGGGGGGCCGCTGGCGCGGACCTTTGAAAATAAGATTGGATAAATGGGATCGGGATCATCTGGAGCGCCAATTTGGGGTGAATAGGGGTGGCACAGAACTTTAAAAATAGGAGCATATTGGATATATATATATATATAGTTTGTAAAAATGTCATAGATATTAAACTTTATTGTATACACCAGAAAATGAAATAGTTTTATATTTCTGACATTTTCACAAACAATAACATTTACTGTGATAATATATTTATGAAATAGTTTTATATATATAACATTTTCACAAACAGTAACATTTACTGAGTTAATATTACACAATATATATATAACATTTTCACAAACAGTAACATTTACTGAGTTAATATATATATATATATATATATATATATATATATATATATATATATATATATATATATATATATATATATATATATATATATATATATATATATATAGAGAGAGAGAGAGAGAGAGCGGTTCTCATGCATACCCCTGTTTGCATACCGCTAGCGCGGACCAATTTTGATAAAATAGTAAAAAAAATATTTTTGATGTATTTTTTTTTTATAGTTTCTAAACATTTCAATAGGACCATAAAAAAAAATTCAACTCAAAATGAATTTTTTTGCTATTTTAAAAAAATCGGTCAAACTTTGTCAGTTTTTAACAACTTAAAAACAACTTAAAAACTAACAAAGTTTGACCGATTTTTTTAAAATAGCAAAAAAATTCATTTTGAGCTGAATTTTTTTTTATGGTCCTACTGAAATGTTTAAAAATCATAAAAAAAAAATCAGCCCGAAATTATTTTTTTTACTATTTTAAAAAAATGGTCCGCACGGAGAGTATGCAAACTGGGTATGCATGAGATCCTTTCTGTATATATATATATATATATATATACACGGTAGATCCAAACCTTTTTTTTTTTAATTACCATATTTTTAAAGGTTTACGCTAGCGACATTCAATCCCCACCACTACCCACCCCAATTGTCGAAGCTTCTACGACTTTCATCAGAGCTATGATTTAGGTGGGTAGTAGTGGCATAGGGTGCCGCTGGCGCGGACCTCTAAAATTAAAAGAATATTAGATAAATGGAGTTTGGATCCACTGGCGCTCCGATTTGGGGTGAGTAGGGGTGACAGTGGGTTAGGTTTATATCTATAACATTTTGACAAACGTTAACATTTACTGTGTTATAACACAATATATATATATATATATATATATATATATATATATATATATATATATATATATATATATATATATATATATATATATATATATACGGTGGATCCAAACCTCTTTTTTCAGATATTATCTTATTTTTAACGGTCCGCGCCAGCGGCATCCAATCCCCATCCCCTTTATCGGAGCTCCAACAACCTTCATCAGAGCTCTGATTTGAGGTGGAATGGGATGCCGATGTAACATTTTCACAAACAGTAACATTTATTATTTGTGAAAATATTACAGATATAAACCTAATCCAATGCTACCCGTACTCACCTCAAACTGGAGCGCCGGTGTATCCAAACCCCATTTATCCAATATTCCCTTATTTCCTAAGGTCCGCGCCAGCGGCACTCCATGTCACCCCAAATCAGAACTCTGATGAAGGTTGTTCGAGCTCCGACAATTGGGGTTGGTGGTGGTCGGGATTAGATACCGCTAGCGCGGGTCGTTAAATATAAGGCAATATCAGAAAAAAGAGGTTTGGATCCACCGTATATATATATACTGTGTTATAACACAGTAAATGTTAACGTTTGTAAAAATGTTATAGATATAAACCTAACCCACTGTCACCCCTACTCACCCCAAATCGGAGCGCCAGTGGATCCAAACTCCATTTATCTAATATTCTTTTAATTTCAGAGATCCGCGCGAGCAGCACCCTATGCCACTACTACCCACCTAAATCATAGCGCTGATGAAAGTCGTTGAAGCGTCGACAATTGGGGTGGGTAGTGGTGGGGATTGAATGTCGCTAGCGTAAACCTTTACAAATATGGTAATTTAAAAAAAAAGAGGTTTGGATATACCGTGTATATATATATATATATATATATATATATATATATATATATATATATATATATTAACTCAGTAAATGTTACTGTTTTTTTGAAAATGTTACATATATATTGTGTAATATTAACTCAGTAAATGTTACTGTTTGTGAAAATGTTATATATATAAAACTATTTCATAAATATATTATCACAGTAAATGTTATTGTTTGTGAAAATGTCAGAAATATAAAACTATTTCATTTTCTGGTATATACAATAAAGTTGGGTAGTGGTGGGGATTGAATGTCGCTAGCGTAAACCTTTAAAAATATGGTAATTTAAAAAAAAAAGAGGTTTGGATATACCGTGTGTGTATATATATATATATATATATATATATATATATATATATATATATATATATATATATTAACTCAGTAAATGTTACTGTTTTTGTGAAAATGTTACATATATATTGTGTAATATTAACTCAGTAAATGTTACTGTTTATGAAAATGTTATATATATAAAACTATTTCATAAATATATTATCACAGTAAATGTTATTGTTTGTGAAAATGTCAGAAATATAAAACTATTTCATTTTCTGGTATATACAATAAAGTTTAATATCTATGACATTCTTACAAACTATATATATATATATATATATATATATATATATATATATATCCAATATGCTCCTATTTTTAAAGTTCTGTGCGCCACCCCTATTCACCCCAAATTGGCGCTCCAGATGATCCCGATCCCATTTATCCAATCTTATTTTCAAAGGTCCGCACCAACTGCCCCCATGATACTTCGGTGGATCCAAAGCGCATTTATTCAATAGTCTCTTATTTTATAAGGTCTGCGCCAGCGGCACCACATGCCACCCTTACCCACCCCAAATCAGAGCTCTGACTAAGGTCGTTGAAGCTCCAATAATGGTGGTAAGGATTGGATACCGCTAGCGCGAACCTTCAAATATAAGGTAATTTTGATAAAAAAGGGTTTGAATCCACCGTATATATATATATATATATATATATATATATATGCTTTGTAGTATTAGCACATTAAATGTTACTGTCTATTTGTGAAAATATCACATATATAAAACTATTTCATATCATAGTGCATACAGTAAAGTTTACTGTTTGTGTAAATTTTTTTCTTTGGAATTTTATAGCCTTCATGGATCTTGTTTGATAGATCTCGTCGAGCAGATTTCAAAAATAGTAATTTTGTGAAAAACGGATTTGTGAATCAAAAGTTATGATCATTTGAAGATTAAAAAAAAAAAGTTCAACCACTTATGTAACTTCTCAAGGAAGTTACGGATTGTTGGTTTTAAAAGGGTAAAATTGGAAAAAAAAGTTCCAAAAAATTAGGAATATGACTTATATGTAAGAGAAAAACATGATGGGACTAAAATGTCTATAAGAACGTCTAATAGGATCTAAACGTAAATGCCCTTTTTTTTTTATTAATGTACTTGTTATAACTTATAAGTAATAACTCTGTCTCTATCCTCACTGTTGCCTCATAAATATAAACTATTTTTACAACTAACTCTTACAAACCAATTAAAAACTACGTTCCCAGTCATGATCATGGGGTCAATTATATAGAATTTCAATGAACGTCACAAAGAAGTTGTGCACACCATTTCTTAACTGTTGGATGTAGTTGTGGAAAAAAATCCAATCAATTAATTACCTATTGTCAACGTTACACTGTAAATAAAGTCCCTTACCTTCTATATTCTTCTTATTTGAAGATCCTCTATCACAGAGTTTTTTGATGAAAGGGAATTCCATGGAGTAACCATTTTCATATCATGTCCCTACTTTCGTTTGAAATGGATAGGGAAAATAGTAAATCTGAACCAAATTTCCCACAGTTTTCTTTCAATTAAAAAACAGATCCACAACAAACTATAGCAGCAAACAGATACAATGGTGCTTCTCAGAATTGATAATAATCTAGTGGGAAAGTCATCCATGATGGGAGATGGATTTTGCGATTGCTATCGAAGTTGGTAATAATCCATTTGGAATTTCATCAATGATAAAAAATGGTTTTGGCAATCCATCTCGATCTCTTTTAGTTTGAACTAATTGAGAGTTTATTTTATCTTTAATAATCGGAAATATAAATCATCAAAACTGGATTTTTAAAGGGAGAGAGGCTCTTGGTTTGAGAGGAGTGGGCGGTGAAGGGTTAAAGGAGAGCTGAGGGAAAATTGTCGTGGATTGTTTTTTAGTACACGTTTGTAGCAGTGGGTTGTTGGTATTTTTAAATTTAAAAATCAAAATAATTAGTTTTAGTTGGGGATACATAGTATTAAATATAAGTACATATAGGTCCATTTTATTTGTGAGTATATAACTAAACCCTTTGACTCACAATTGGACGGTCAAATTGCTTTGAAATTAGATAGAATGACAAAGATACCCTCATCAAGTGGTGGAAAAATCATGAGAATCTAAGGTAGCTGAAATGAAATCTTTTCGGCTCCTATTTTCCCTCTCTCAGCTATTTTGATTTCCCTATTAGCATGGATGACAAATGAAAATGCATGAATGGAGTTGTACTCGTTGATGGGAGATTGCATTACATCACAGTTTGAAAGGTAATGAAAACAGATAACAGGGAGGATAAATCAAGTTTCTCACAAATAGAAGATATCAAACCACATTTTAACATAAGGTATTGAACGATTTTGATGTTTTCTGGTTTGGGACATTATTAACAAGCATGTTGGTAAAGAAATTAGGGTTTTTGATTAAGTATTCATAGGGATTTTGTGGTGTGTAATCATATTAATAAAATTTATTTTTTTATTGATTTAGATGTTAATCGTTTGATAACATTTCATCATAACAAATTGAAAATGTGTTGATATTGAAAAAAGATAAAATTTTAGGACATAATTTTTTTTTTGTGCAAAACTTGTGAGTTTTTATTGCTAGGTAATAGACTGGGTTTTTCCGCGACGCGAGAGTCACCTGTGCGCCGATCGTTTTATATTCGGCTCACCTGAACTATACAAAAACCTAAATTACGACTACACTCAACGAGTGAGTATAACGGTAAGTAAGGTATCGAAAATCCACAGAGACGAGTTGTTAGGATTTATAAGGTTTAATATTCCTAAATAAAAGTGTAAAAGATGATTATACACAAAAAGGAAAAAGATGCATAAAATGGAAATATTAATCTAGGCGAGGGAAAATAAAGCTAGATTACGAAAGCGAGTAAAAACTATAGGTTGCGTCGAATATCCCTCACCCGAGTTAATTAGTATAAAATGGTTACATGGGTCGACGAGTTATTACGAATGCATCTCGTTTCGACAGTTAATTAAATCAAGAGTTGTCACACCCTTAAATTTGCATAAAAGTCTAATAAGATTTTGGTGTCAACAAATACCCCAGAAATTATGCACGCAAGGTCGTAAGTACGGAGCATACATGATATGCCCCGTCAAATCTCCTAGGCGTAATAACTAAGACAACGCACCCAAAATAGACCCGTAAACACCATCACCAAAACAAAGCAACCAAATCAACCCTAGCTGTGTTCAATCCAAGACAACCTAACCTAAATTAGCCACTAAGCATGATAAACAACAATAATTAAAGCACCTAATTAAATTACACTATAATTTATCTAAGCAAGAAATAAATGGAAAGCATGGAAATATGGGTTACAAAGCTTAAGAACAATAATGGAACTTACATTAATGGAGAAGAAGAAGGAATTGTAAACTTACAAACCCAAAATAGGAAGGAAAATCTAGGAGAGAGAAGCTCTCAAAAACCTAATCTAAACTATCTAAAATGAAAAATATCTCCCAATTAAAAGCCTACAACATTCTATTAATACCCCAAAATAAACCCCAATCAAAACCAAGCCAAAAAACCAAAAATAAGTCAATTTTCGTCCATATCTGATGGGACCGGTCGACCGTGGTTTTGAGATTTGCCTTGGGCTGTTGACAGCCCCCTTTTTCGCTCCGAACCAATTTTGATGTGTTGCACGAAAATGGCCATAACTCCCTCATACGGAATCGAAATGAGACGTGGTCGGAACCGACATGAAGCTAATTCAATTATCTACCTGATTCTGTTTTGAAATCCTCCAAATTATGCAGTATGAAATTACCAAAATGCCCTTGAAGTAGAAGAAAATACCGAAACCTTCCAAAATGGGCATAACTTCCATATACGGAGTCAGAATGACGCACGGTAAGTGGCTACGGAAAGATAATTTGATGATCTACATGTTGGTAACTTCATTCCATAAAAAATAGTGAGTTTGAAAAGACCAAATTTCCCTTGAAGTAGCTTCCGACGGTGAAAGTTCTCTGAAATGCAACCGAATGTCACTTTTAGCGTTCCAATACCTACAAAAGCACAATTAACCCCTGCAAAACATATATATGTCCAAATCCGAGGTTGTCTGGTTAACGAGCATAAATATAGATATTAAGAACGTAAAAGTGCCAGAATGCATAAAGATAAAGGGTGCAAATATGCAATATTCGTGATGTATCACACCCCATAACTTAGACATTGATAGTCCCTAGTGATGAAACAAACAAAACCAGTCCAGAGAAGGAAATACAAAATGTATATATGGATCAAAATATAATTGCCACTTTTTTAGGGAACACGATTGCATTTACCATATGTAATAAGCCGTTAAATCCCTAGGTTACCCTAGTGGACGAGTGTCGTCTCGTGAGGGTTTTCAGGGATGAAACCTACAAACGTCATATAGTGTCCTCAAAATATGCCCAACCCAACATGCGACAAGACCAACAATACGAACAAGATTTTAACATGTTATTAGCACAATGAACGAATTCAAACAAAAGTCCAAATCATTAACATTATAGAATGCACCTCATAGAATTGAAACCTAAAAATATAGGAGGGGAGCGAGCACATGCAAAGTGTGATTTGGTAAAAACTTATGTAAATCGGATAAAAATTAAAGCAAGCATATATTCAATCCTCACGGGCATTACACTCATCAAGTGATTTCACTCGAAACAGGGAGTTAACACACGGGACATACGGGCATAAAGAGTAAATGTAAATGGAAACTAGGCCGCGCATATGTCACAAATGAAGAACGCTATGTATAAAATGAAAAATGTAATCTCAATGAAAGATACCGCACATTAAAGGAGCCGAAATGCATTTTCATAAATTATCAAAACTATTATGACCTTTAAATTAAATACACTTTAAGATCACATAGGTCCTGATAGGGTTATAATGTAGGTTTGGCTAGGGCACGAAATGAAGGATATGTATGTACGGGTTCAAAGTGCTTGGGATGAAAACTTGGAATAATGGGACGATGCAGGAAATATCAAAGTTGGTTCCAAATGGCATTAGATATATCATCGGGGAAAGTAATCAAAGCTTATTGAACACTATACACAACATTTACAACTTTCTCTTTTCTTTCTTTTCTTCTTTTTCTCATGTTTTCTTTTCTTTTCTTTTTCTATTTGCTTTCTCTTTTTCACTCTTTTTCTTTTCTTTTTCTTTACTTTTCAAACTCTCATATGCCTAAATTGCAACCGACATCACAACAACATTCAGTCCCAAGTAACATTCCAAACAAAGGTATGGAAAGTGTATATATGGGCTAAAACTCCAATTTAGAGTTGGTTATGGGATTTGGGTTATGAAACGAAAGGCTATATTTAGGCTCAAAGGGGTTGACTAGGGTAAACATATAAGGTGAGGTCAAGGTCAATATGGGTGATATAACAAAGAGGGCCTATGATCATTTTCAAAAGTTTACGCAATTCTCGAGTCAAAACAATATATGAAAATCATGCTCAAGTAACACATTTCAAATATGAACTCAATTAATGAACGGTCAAATGAAAGAATAGAGAGATTACTGACAAATTCAACGTTTTCAGAGAGGAAAGAATAGTGTATAACACTCACAAATGGCGAAAGGTACAAAGCTTACTCGGTGTAACTATATATATAATGCAACAAAAAATTACCGAGTTATAAAAATCTTAAACCAAATCAATAAAGCAAGAAAAGTGCATGTGCTCATGGGATTAAAGTTTAATTCATGAATTTATTCATAATATCAATGATATGAAGTCTAATAACTTTTAAAATCGAGAACATGTATCGTTGGGTTATCTATTGGATCTGGCAATTATTGAAATTTGTCATCAGAAACAAAGGCAAAAAGCCCAAAAAATGAGAAAAAAGAAAGAAAAACTTTTTGAAAATTTTGAATTTTTCTAAGAAAAGCATACTAAGTAACTAAAATGTGAGCAAAAATATGGACTAAATAAAGAAATGGATAGAATATCCCACACCCCCTAACTTAAAACTTGACATTGTCCTCAATGTAAATTAAGAACCAAGTCACAGAGAGGAAAAGAGCGATATTACCCAAAATTGGAGCGATCCCCATAAGAACAAGTCCAAAGCATCTACAAAACAAGTTAGTACCGAGCATAGAAAAACCAAATAACAAAAAGTTAACAAATTACACTAGACTAAATTAAAAAGGAAAGATAAGATAAAAAGAAAGAAATAATAAAAAGCTAACTGTATACAACTTACTATTTAGGCTTCACACTAACTGTACACTAGAAGTATAAATAGCTAAGGGTCCACCATAAGAACGATTTGACTTTGGAGGATAACCGGTGTACCCTCACATACAAGAATGCCCTCCGAAAAATATGGATTCCGTTTGAACAACGGAAGGCATGTGTAAGGTGGAAGAAATGAACCATCGCCAATTAAAAGTTCTGGAGGGACGATGGGAGGTTTGGATTGAACGGGTGACAAAAACATGTGGGGATCGAGAAAAGCAGAATATCCTCCCAAGGATTTAGCAAGCATAATGGAGGTGGCGCACACAAAGGCAAAGATGCGATCGTGGAGGGCGACTCGAGCAAGTACTCCTCATCGGTGAAAAGGTTTAAAATATTAAAATTTGAAACCGAATCATCGGATACTTGTGACGGTGTGATAACACAGAATGAAAATGGGGAAGAAAGAAATTCAAACTCATGATATGAATCATCATCGCATGAAGATTGAGTTTCAAAGGAAATAATATCATTTTCAATGAAATGTTCTTCTTTGGGGGCCAAAGAAGAAATCATTTCATTGCAAATAGATTTAATGTCATTTTCATCCTCACTTTGAATATCTATTATGCAATGGGCAAAGTCTAGAATGGTTTTTCCAAAGTATCAAAGTCTTGCTCCCAACAACGACTTTCCTCCCGATAATAATTTTCAATTTTCTCATTCTCATACATACATAAACCCTCACCGAATGTCATAGGTCGAGGTGTGGATCCATGAAAATGGGAACTTTGAAAATTACCATCGGACTTAAACGAAAACTCATTATTATAGAAATTTTGAAAACTATTCTAATTCGTTTCAAAATTCCTATTATAAGGAGGTAAGGGCCCAAAATCATTATCATCATCATCGAAATTCCAATAACCCAATTTTGACTTTTGTTACCAAAGTCATATTTGAATTTGTAATACTTTGGGATTCTAAGTATTCACCGAAAGTCATAGGTTTGCGAGAATTTTGAGAATTATAACAATGATTACCGAAAGAATTGGAATAAGATATGCTTACCCCAAAAATGGCTCGAAGTGGCGAATTCCACAAAGTATGTGCACGCGGAATGAATTCGAGCATTTCTAAGTGCTCAAATGTGGAAGTCCTGCAAAAAGGTTACCAAATAATACAAATAGATAGAAAATACTATGAAATACTAAATCAAATAAAGTCTAAAACAAACTCATCCCCAGCAACGACACCATTTAATAGACTGGGTTTTGCCGCGACGTGAGAGTCACCTGTGCGCCTGTCGTTTTATATTCACCTCACCTGAACTATACAAAAACCTAAACTACGACTACACTCAACGGGTGAGTATAGCGGTAAGTCGGGTATCGAAAATCCACAGAGACGAGTTGCTAGAATTTATAAGGTTTAATATTCCTAAATAAAAGTGTAAAAGATGATTATATATAAAAAGGGAAAAGATTCATACAATGGAAATATTAATCTAGTCGAGGGAAAATAAAGCTAGATTAAGAAAGCGAGTAAAAACTATAGGTTGCGTCGAATATCCCTCACCCGAGTTAATTAGTATAAAATGGTTACATGGGTCGACGAGTTATTACAAATGCGTCTCGTTTCGACAGTTAATTAAATCAAGAGTTGTCACAACCCTAAATTTTCATAAAAGCGTAATAAGATTTTGGCGTCAACAAATACCCCATAAATTATGCACGAAAGGTCGTAAGCACGGAGCATACATGATATGCCCCGTCAAATCTCCTAGGCGTAATAACTAGGACAACACACCCAAAATAGACCCGTAAATACCATCATCAAAGCAAAGAAACCAAATCAACCCTAGGTGAGTTCAATCCAAGACAACCTAAACTAAATTAGCCACTAAGCATGATAAACAACAATAATTAAAGCACCTAATTAAATTATAGTACAATTTATCTAAGCAAGAAATAAATGGAAAGCATGGAAATATGGGTTACAAAGCTTAAGAACAATAATGGAACTTACATTAATGGAGAAGAAGAAGGAATAGTAAACTTACAAACCCAAAATCGGAAGGAAAATCTAGGAGAGAGAAGCTCTCAAAAACCTAATCTAAACTATCTAAAATGAAAAATATCTCCCAATTAAAAGCCTACAACATTCTATTAATACCCCAAAATAAACCCCAAACAAAACCAATCCAAAAAACCCAAAATAATTCAATTTTGGTCCATATCTGATGGGACCGGTCGACCGTGGTTTTGAAATTTGCCTTGGGCTGTTGACAATCCCCTTTTCCTCTCCGAACCAATTTTGATGCGTTGCACGGAAATGTCCATAACTCCCTCATACGGAATCGAAATGAGGAGTGGTCGGAACCGAAGCGAAGCTAATTCAATTATCTACATGATTCTGTTTTGAAACCCTCCAAATTATGCCGTATGAAATTACCAAAATGCCCTTGAAGTAGAAGAAAATACCGAAACCTTCCGAAAATGGGCATAACTTCCACATACGGAGTCGGAATGACGCACGGTCAGTGGCCACGGAAAGATAATTTGATGATATACATGTTGGTAACTTCATTCCATAAAAAATAGTGAGTTTGAAAAGAACAAATTGCCCTTGAAGTAGCTTCCTACGGTGAAACTTCTCTAAAATGCAATCGAACCTCACTTTTAGCGTTTCGATACCTACAAAAGCACAATTAACCCCTGCAAAACATATATATATGTCCAAATCCGAAGTTGTATGGTTAACGAGCATAAATATAGATATTAAGAACGTAAAAGTGCCAGAATGCATAAAGATAAAGGGCGCAAATATGCAATATTCGTGATGTATCACCCCCCTAACTTAGACATTGCTAGTCCCTATTGATGAAACAAACAAAACCAGTCCAGAGAAGGAAATACAAAACGTATATATGCATCGAAATATAATTGCCACTTTTGTAGGGAACACGATTGCATTTAGCATATGCAATAAGTCGAGAAATCCCTAGGTTACCCTAGTGGACGAGTGTCGTCTCGTGAGGGTTTTCAGGGATGAAACCTACAAACGTAATATGGTCTCCTCAAAATATGCCCAACCCAACATGCGACAAGCCCAACAATACGAACAAGATTTCAACATGTTATTAGCACAATGAACGAATTCAAACAAAAGTCCAAATCATTAACATTATAGAATGCACCTCATAGAATTGAAACCTAAAAATATAGGAGGGGAGCGAGCACATGCAAAGTGTGATTTGGCAAAAAATTATATAAATCGGATAAAAATTAAAGCAAGCATATATTCAATCCTCACGGGCATTACACTCATCAAGTGATTTCACTCGAAACAGGGAGTTAACACACGGGACATACGGGCATAAAGAGTAAATGTAAATGGAAACTAGGCCGCGCACATGTCACAAATGAAGAACGCTATATATAAAATGAAAAATGTAATCTCAATGAAAGATACCGCACGCTAAAGGAGGCGAAATGCCTTTTCACAGATTATCAAAACTATTATGACTATTAAATTAAATACTCTTTAAGATCACATAGGACTTGATAGGGTTATAATGTAGGTTTGGCTAGGGCACGGAATGAAGGATATGTATTGTAACACCCCGCCCGCCCGGAGAGAGCGAGCGGAGCGCTACTGTCGATAAAACTAATCAAATCCACAAATAACAAGGTGTAGAGCATCTAAAAATCCCACAATAATAAAAGAGAACTACAAATCTCAAATCTCTTCAAATAAATATCGAGTCTCTCGAAAAACATACAACAACTATCTAACTCGAAAATAAAATAAATCTCCAATGCTCTATACATCAAAATAAATAAATACAAGTCTTATCTCTTGTATTAAAAATCTTCCCAAAATAATCCTCACTAAAATCAATCTCCATAGCGCCCCAAAATTCGCGCTAACCTGCCACTAAAAGAAAATATAGGGAAGTACACAATACGACAAGAAAGATACTCAACAAATATGTTAGCGTTGAATAAAACGTAACAATACGAATACGAATATTCAAATCAAATAATGCAAATCTCAATCGCATTTTATCAATAAATTTCTCACAACACATTAACCGGGTCACCGGGCCTCACCCCATCTGCATATGCTTTATCAAGTCATAACTCTGGGAAGAAGGAATTTTAGCGGGTGCCCAACGTCCGTGTCATATTAAAATCTCATGACAACGTGCTCAACGACAACATGAATAATACCACATGAATCAAAATAATTCCAACAATTATTTTTTCCAGATTTCAATGAATTTAACAATTCAAGATATGAGTTCAATTAACAAGAATTCAACGGAATAAACACTCGCGAGATTTATGAGCATATTATGTAAAACCCCATACCTTAAACAACCAAAAAGAACCAACATGAATCATCACATAAATCAACCTCAAAATCTAATCACACTGTCACGTTCTTCTCGCAAAAATAATCAAATTTCGTTCTAGCCCAAACTCGAGAAAACATCGAATAAGCCTTCTAATCTAAGGTTGAAATCTTGAATAAGTTTGGGGCTATGGTTTGTATATGAAAGGGAGTAATTTTGGAGAGGTCTTCTGGTTGAAAAGTTTGAGAAAAAGTGATTTGAAAAGCCAAGCCACGAATTAGTTGATATCTAAAGGATTAAGAGTTTGATTAAGAAAAGAGTTCTAATCAGATACAAACACTAAAACATTTATTCCGGACGATCGGACCGTTGGAATTGGATGAAATTTTACAGAGAATTAGGTGAAGACGAGAGGAAGCTACAGAAAAAAATTCAGCTCGATCGGACCATTCAATACTTTTAAATATATTTTTTTTGATAGAGAGTTTTATGTTTTGAGGACTCTACTATATAATAAAAATTCAATTAAAACTCCATTTTAATTTCAATTTCAAAACCGTTTGAAATTCTTGGCTTTAAAAATAATAACCAACATATTTGAGTAATAAAAATAATTTTGTTTCAAAATTTATTTTTCCTCTTAATTGCGAAAATACCCCCCAAATTACACGGGTTGTTACATGTATGTACGGGTTCAAAGTGCTTGGGATGAAAACTTGGAATAGTGGGACGATGCAGGAAATATCAAAATTGGATCCAAATGGCATTAGATATATCATCGGGGAGAGTAATCAAAGCTTATTCAACACTATACACAACATTTACAACTTTCTCTTTTCTTTCTTTTCTTCTTTTTCTCATGTCTTCTTTTCTTTTCTTTCGCTTTTTGCTTTCTCTTTTTCACTCTTTTTATTTTCTTTTTCTTTACTTTTCAAACTCTCATATGCTTAAATTGCAACCGACATCACAACAACAACATTCAATCCCAAGTAACATTCCAAACAAAGGTATGGAAACTGTATATATGGGCTAAAACTCCAATTTAGAGTTAGTTATGGGATTTGGGTTATGAAACGAAAGGCTATATTTAGGCTCAAAGGGGTTGACGAGGGTAAACATATAAGGTGAGGTCAAGGTCAATATGGGTGATATAACAAAGAGGGCCTATGATCATTTCCAAAAGTTTACGCAATTCTCGAGTCAAAACAATATATGAAAAACATGCTCAAGTAACACATTTCAAATATGAACTCAATTAATGAACGGTCAAATGAAAGAATAGAGAGATTATCGACAAATTCAACGTTTTCAGAGAGGAAAGAATAGTGTATAACACTCACAAATGACGAAAGGTACAAAGCTTACTCGGTGTAAGTATATAATGCAACAAAAAATTACCGAGTTATAAAAATCTTAAACCAAATCAATAAAGCAAGAAAAGTACATGTGCTCATGGGATTAAAGTTTAATTCATGAATTTATTCATAATATCAATGATATGAAGTCTAATAACTTCTAAAATCGAGAATATGCATCGTTGGGTTATCTATTGGATCTGGCAATTATTGAAATTTGTCATCAGAAACAAAGGCAAAAAGCCCAAAAAAGGAGAAAAAAGAAAGAAAAACTTTTTGAAAATTTTGAATTTTTCTAAGAAAAGCATACTAAGTAACTAAAATGTGATAAAAAACATGGACTAAATAAATAAATGGATAGAATATCCCACACCCCCTAACTTAAAACTTGACATTGTCCTCAATGTAAATTAAGAACCAAGTCACAGAGAGGAAAAAAGCGATATTACCCAAAATTGGAGCGATCCCCATAAAAACAAGTCCAAAGCATCTACAAAACAAGTTAGTACCGAGCATAGCAAAACCAAATAACAAAAAATTAACAAATTACACTAGACTAAATTAAAAAGGAAAGATAAGATAAAAAGAAAGAAATAATAAAAAGCTAACTGTATACAACCTACTATTTAGGCTTCGCACTAACTGTACACTAGAAGTCTAAATAGCTGAGGGTCCACCATAAGAACGATTTGACTTTGGAGGATAACCAGTGTACCCTCCCTCAGATACAAGAATGCCCTCCGAAAAATATGGATTCCGTTTGAACAACGGAAGGCATGTGTAAGGCGGAAGAAATGAACCATCGCCAATTAAAAGTTCTGGAGGGACGATGGGGGGGTTTGGATTGAACGGGTGACAAAAACATGTGGGGATTGAGAAAAGCAGAATATCCTCCCAAGGATTTAGCAAGCATAATGGGAGGTGGCGCACACAAAGGCAAAGATGCGATCGTGGAGGGCGACTCGAGCAAGTACTCCTCATCGGTGAAAAGGTTTAAAATATTAAAATTTGAAACCGAATCATCGGATACTTGTGACGGTGTGATAACACAGAATGAAGATGGGGAAGAAAGAAATTCAAACTCATGATATGAATCATCATCGCATGAAGATTGAGTTTCAAAGGAAATAATATCATTTTCAATGAAATGTTCTTCTTTGGGGGCCAAAGAAGAAATCATTTCATTGCAAATAGATTTAACGTCATTTTCATCCTCACTTTCAATATCTATTATGCAATGGGCAAAGTCTAGAATGGTTTTTCCAAAGCCACAAAGTCCTTATTTGGTTCAAAACATTCTTCGACTTCGAAAGTCTCGGAAGCAAAATCATCGTCGAATTTGAATAATAAATCAAAGTCTTGCTCCCAACAACGATTTTCCTCCCGATAACAATTTTCAATTTTCTCATTCTCATACATACATAAACCCTCACCGAATGTCATAGGTCGAGGTGTGGATCCATGAAAATGGGAACTTTGAAAATTACCATCGGACTTAAACGAAAACTCTTTATTATAGAAATTTTGAAAACTATTCTAATTTGTTTCAAAATTCCTATTATAAGGAGGTAAGGGGCCAAAATCATTATCATCATCATCGAAATTCCAATAACCCAAATTTTGACTTTTGTTACCAAAGTCATATTTGAATTTGTAATACTTTGGGATTCTAAGTATTCACCGAAAGTCATAGGTTTGGGAGAATTTAGAGAATTATAACAATGATTACCGAAAGAATTGGAATAAGATATGCTTACCCCAAAAATGGCTCGATGTGGCGAATTCCACAAAGTATGTGCGCGCGGAATGAATTCGAGCATTTCTAAGTGCTCAAATGTGGAAGTCCTGCAAAAAGGTTAGCAAATAATACAAATAGATAGAAAATACTATGAAATACTAAATCAAATAAAGTTTAAAACAAACTCATCCCCAGCAACGACACCATTTAATAGACTGGGTTTTGCCGCGACGTGAGAGTCACCTGTGCGCCTGTCGTTTTATATTCACCTCACCTGAATTATACAAAAACCTAAACTACGACTACACTCAACGGGTGAGTATAGCAGTAACTCGGGTATCGAAAATCCACAGAGACGAGTTGCTAGAATTTATAAGGTTTAATATTCCTAAATAAAAGTGTAAAAGATGATTATATATAAAAAGGGAAAAGATTCATACAATGGAAATATTAATCTAGGCGAGGGAAAATAAAGCTAGATTAAGAAAGCGAGTAAAAACTATAGGTTGCGTCGAATATCCCTCACCCGAGTTAATTAGTATAAAATGGTTACATGGGTCGACGAGTTATTACAAATGCGTCTCGTTTCGACAGTTAATTAAATCAAGAGTTGTCACAACCCTAAATTTTCATAAAAGCGTAATAAGATTTTGGCGTCAACAAATACCCCATAAATTATGCACGCAAGGTCGTAAGCACGGAGCATACATGATATGCCCCGTCAAATCTCCTAGGCGTAATAACTAGGACAACACACCCAAAATAGACCCGTAAATACCATCATCAAAGCAAAGAAACCAAATCAACCCTAGGTGAGTTCAATCCAAGACAACCTAAACTAAATTAGCCACTAAGCATGATAAACAACAATAATTAAAGCACCTAATTAAATTATAGTACAATTTATCTAAGCAAGAAATAAATGGAAAGCATGGAAATATGGGTTACAAAGCTTAAGAACAATAATGGAACTTACATTAATGGAGAAGAAGAAGGAATAGTAAACTTACAAACCCAAAATTGAAAGGAAAATCTAGGAGAGAGAAGCTCTCAAAAACCTAATCTAAACTATCTAAAATGAAAAATATCTCCCAATTAAAAGCCTACAACATTCTATTAATACCCCAAAATAAACCCCAAACAAAACCAAGCTAAAAAACCAAAAATAAGTCAATTTTCGTCCATATCTGATGGGACCGGTCGACCGCGGTTTTGAGATTTGCCTTGGGCTGTTGACAACCCCCTTTTGCTCTCCGAACCAATTTTGATGTGTTGCACGGAAATGGTCATAACTCCCTCATACGGAATCGAAATTAGACGTGGTCGGAACCGACGCGAAGCTAATTGAATTATATACATGATTCTGTTTTGAAACCCTCCAAATTATGCAGTATTAAATTACCAAAATGCCCTTGAAGTAGAAGAAAATATCGAAACCTTCCGAAAATGGGCATAACTTCCACATACGGAGTCAGAATGACGCACGGTAAGTGGCTACGAAAAGGTAATTTGATGATCTACATGTTGGTAACTTCATTCCATAAAAAATAGTGAGTTTGAAAAATCCAAATTGCCCTTGAAGTATCTTCCAACGGCAAAACTTCTCTGAAATGCATTCGAACCTCACTTTTAGCGTTCCAATATCTACAAAAGCACAATTAACCCCTGCAAAACATATATATGTCCAAATCCGAGGTTGTATGGTTAACGAGCATAAACATAGATATTAAGAACGTAAAAATGCTAGAATGCATAAAGATAAAGGGCGCAAATATGCAATATTCGTGATGGACAAGGCTATTTTTGTGTGTATATATATATATATATATGTGGTGCAAACCCCGGTACATACCATTTTTTTAAAATAGTAAAAAAATGAATTTTTTGATGAGACTTCATGGATATGATTTCCACGGTGAGAAGATCATCTCCAATTTTTTTGAACAAAAAATTCAATAAAAAACCCGTTGAGATGAGGTGATATGTAAAAAAAATGGTCTAAATATGCATTTTCATAAAAAAATTCATTTTTTTACTATTTTAAAAAAATGTTATGTACCGGGGTCTGCACCATAAGGAGTCCTTACAGGAGACTATATGTATATATATATATATATATATATATATATATATATATATATATATATATATATATATATATATATATATATATGCAAATGTAAGTTATCTATCAAATATGCGTTGTGAAAAATATTTGACTCCCCTAAAAGTATCAATAAACTTCTATGTGCAGTAACGTTCATAACTGTATGCAACAAAAATTAGGGCATATAGATACCACCCCTTGGAATTAAGTATATATACATACAACTTATTATAAAATCTGTAAATAAATTGGAATATATGAGGTTTTTTTGAGATGGCATGTTCATTTGTTGGAATATAATGAAAAGGTATCTATTAAATATACATTGTGAGAAATGTTTTTTTTTGTGTGAACTTTATATTGTGCCAAATTTTAAATTATGATTTAATTGATAACATATGTCATGCTATCATTTAAATGTGTTTTGAATATGGCATTGTGATGAATGTGAATTTATACATAATACCAATTGCTTTAGTAGATTATCGTCAAATATATGAATAGAAAATTGTATGATTATATTGTGTTTATACAAAAGATACTTTATTGATTGCAATTTCATTCGATTTGTGTCACTGTTATCTAATGTATGTTATGGTTATTTTGTATACAATTAGATGGCAGATAGTAGTGATGAAATGGAACCAACAAAAATGGGAAAACATGATCAATTTTGATGCAGTTTGACAGTTTTTAACACATTTATGCGATATAACAAGTTTTTTTTCAAAGAAAAGCATGTTAAAGTATTGATGGACACACCTTTTTGGCCAATGTTCGAAGCGTTTTACAAAGGAAAGGTGACAGAGTCATTTGCAAAGAAGTGCGACTCGAAAATACTCTCGATTATCCAACGTTACAACAAGGATAACAAGAGATTTTTGTTTGGAAACACTTCAATTGATATCTCCCCAATGGATGTAACAACATTATTTGGTCTTCAATCGAATGGTGCACTAACTGTAGTTGCAAAAGAAAAAAAGAAGACTACTCCATTCATTGATAGATATTTTAAGGGCGCGAAGAAGATGACAAAGACATTGGTTGAAAAGGGCCTTAGAAAATCATTGTTAGGTGTGAATTATGAGGATGTTTTGGACACAGATCGTTTAGTTTCTCTTCATATTTGCGTTTGCGTTTTGTTCCTAAACACTAGTTCATCTATTACTTAGTGTTACAAGAGCTATATTGAGGATGTCGAGGATATGAAGAAATATAATTGGGCAGTATCTATGCATGATAACCTGTTCAAGTCAATCGAAAACTCGATGTGTACCCCAAGCACCGCCTCGGGATGTCAACTTCTATTACCTATAAGCTAATTTTTTCCTATTATATCAGTTTTTACTAATACGTTTACTAATAAACAATGTTCTTATTTACATAATTACTTTTGCTTTAGTTCCAACTATGTAAAATATATAATTTATTTGATCCCTTACTTGGAATCAATGAGAGGCATCCTAAATTTATCCGATGGAATTTACAAGAGTTATATTAGGTGATGGATAATGTTAAACTTTTAATGTTATAGGTATCTCAACTTGTTTAGTGTATATTAATATCCCGTAAATATTAACACATTCATCACATTTTGTTCCCTATATGATACTGGTATCTTAACTTGTTTATTGTGTAATAAATGTATTTTTATCTACGAAGGTGAATGATATTACCTATGATATTCCAACATTTACTTTGGGTATATCAGAAATTTAGACACCACCACCGAGAAGAGTTGAAATTGAGATATTGGATGATTCGACGGATATCAAGTTAGGTAACACCATTGATCGGAGAAGATACCATGCCATTTTACCACATAAAGAAAATGTAATTAACATGTTATCGGAAGAAAGCCCGGATTATGTCATTGAAACACAAGAGAGGTGTATAAATTTGGGTAACTTCAGGGCTGCTAATGATAAATTGAAAATGGAGGTTGAAGATATAATAATGCATCGTGAAGATGCAAAAGAGAGGTTTTTTTTAACAATATGCTGCCCAAATTGAAAAATAATTGCATATTGGGAAAGCTGAATTCAAGAAGCAACGTGAGTATTTTATTGATCTTGAAGAGGAAATTATTGCACTTAAAATTGAGAAATAGTTACTAGAGAATAAAGTGAGTACGCTGTAACAACCCAGATTTTTGAACGACTATTTTATATTATTTTGCCCGATGGGCTAATTTTATAAAATAGGGGATGTTGGAGTAAATATTGTTTCCCATAATATTAAGGGATAATATTTACTATGTTTTGTCTATTTACCGTATGAGAAGGTAAATAGCATCACATTGTGTATTATTGCGTCGTTATATGTAAAATGACGGTTATGACTCATATTTCATTTGGAGTATAATTAATGAAATAAAATGAATATAGAACATAAAATTTGTTCACGTTATCCCGAATGCCAAAATAGGGGGTGCGGTTGTTTTTAGAATAGTCGAGATAGTCGAAATAAGTGCCACGTTGTATTTTTGAGTTTCGAGCACTTTTGGGGTGTTATGACTCAATTATGTGGTTACGAGTCATTTTAATGGTGTATTAGTAATTAAAAGAGGGGAATTGTGTTTTATGACCCGTATAAGTCCCCCCACCCCTTTTTCTTTCTTCATTTGTGAGAAAAGCCAAAGGAGAGAGGGAGAGAAGAGAGAGTTGGGAGAAATGGAGAAAAGAGAGAGAAAATGGAGATTTGGGCTGAAATCCGTTGCTATCGGAGGAGGATCAGAGACTACGAACCTCGAGGCAAGTTTCTTAATTGCTAGATATTGATTTAATGTGATAAATTGCATGTATAGTTAGGTTTTTGGAGGTTTAAACCATAAATGGGTCTTTGGTTGATTTTGGTGTTTAATCCTAAATCTTTGATTTAAATTTGATTTGAGGTAAATAAATTAGTTACATGATGTGTAGAAGTGATTGGGTAACGTTTATTGTTGTTGTTGTTGGGTAAAATAGCGAATAAAAGCTTGGGAGCTCGTTAATGGCCGAAACAGCTTCTCAGAGAAGAAGCTGTACGCCAGGATCGATCGATCGAGCCTGGGGGATCGATCGATCGAAGCCATCAATCGATCAACGGCCAAGGGTCGATCGATCGACCCCTTCTGAAAAGGTGATATTTTTCCTAGGTTGTTTTAGCCCTTTTCTTTTAGGTTCGAGGTTTAGGAACCTTCCTTTGGGAAGTAATTAAGAGTCCTAGAGGGTTGTTTTGGGTAGATTAATGTCCTAGGCTAAAATAGGATAATTGGGCTTAACCGAGGGCTAGTTTGTATAGATTAATGCCCGAATGATTTAGGAATTTAACCTAAAAGTAATTTGGAGATAAAATGTGAATGTGAGACTTTTGGGAGACATTCCTTGAGGTATACTGACTTTGATGGTTTATGAAATTATATGAGCTTTTGGAGGCTAGTTTGAGAATGATGGCACTTTGGGTCTTAGGTCACTCATAAAATATGACTTAATAAATAAGAAATGTATATTATAAAATGTGGTATTAAATGAATAAGTACAAATGATTTTGATATTGTAAAATTGGATGTTTTCGAAAGGAAAAGTAATGGTTTTCATAAATGTTAATTTATGATTACACACCTCCCTAAATCTCTATCATAAGGGAAGTTGCGTACGTGTGGTGAAGCCCCCTGGCTAATGAATGCAGGGTGGATATAGTCCCTAGGCCATATGGGCATTTATATTACTGTGCTGGTTAGGAGATTCTGGGTGTGGTCTTGACTTTCTCGCAGGTAACATGGCCGCTTCCCGACGTTGGTAGGTTCCCAGGTTGTCTTGTATAGATAGGCCCTGGAATATGATAGCTATTTAGGGGCGCGCCCAGTGGGGAAACTCGGAGGGACGGTCTTAGATTATTAAAGAAATTCATGATAATGAATTGGCTTTAATTACATTTCCTGGATGGAAGAAGGGAAATGGGATATATGGTACAAAAGTATTTTTATGCTAATAAAAATGACTTTTGATTTACACTTCCTGGATGGAAGAAGGGAAGTGGGATTTTATGGAAAAGGATAAATCATTTTTATGTTAATAAAACTTGCTTTAAAAATGTAATTTTTCCTGGATGGAAGAAAGGAAATAAAATTGGTAAAGAAATTGTATAAATGAGATTAATTGCTAAACATTTGATAAAATGTTGTACCATTTATATATATTCCTAAGAAAGAAATAGGAATGGTACATATAGAGTTATGAGATTGAGTTGGTAAACATTTGATAAAATGTTGTACCATTTATATATATTCCTAAAGAAAGAAATGGGAATGATGATTTAGATGGTGAATGGATTTAATTATGTTTCCTTGAATAGCTGTAGATGAAATCTCCCATGCATACATATATATATACTGATATCATGCTGAGGGTCTAATGGATCTCAACGATCAACCTTGCCTAAGTAGTAGTGTATCGGGGGGGTTCCTTGTTTGGATTTCGCTTTGCGAGACACCCCACACACGAATAGGGCATAGTGTCGAGAATGGGGAGAAGTTATCCCTTAGTACCTGGGTTAACTAGATCATCATTTATATTGCGCTAGCTTCTGCTTTTAGAATGAGAGGTGAGAACCTTTATAATTATCTTGCGAGAGAATTACGCACTTAACTGTCATGCATTTTAGTCATATGGTAATCATATCAAACCGGGCCCTGACCCATTTATATTTCTTTGTTTCTGCATATACTCTTTGCCGTACAGGTTCATTACCGCATGGACACCTGTATTTACATTTCCATTCCGGTATTCATGGAGCTACAGCATATTGCGGATGTTGTAGGTTATTTATTTTAGACGCCTATATCTATTGTACTCTAGTTATGTTCAGTTTATTTATTCGGGCGTGTTGCCCAAAGTGTTACACTTATTTATTATATTGTAATATTAAATGTGTAATACTTGGTGTAATTATTTGTATTGGTCTGTTCACCGACAGCTTATTCGGTGATTGTTTATTATATTGTCATTCTTTAGTCATTGATTTTGATATCCCCTATTTTTGCAAATGGGATTGTCTAAGTGTTTTCCTTTACTTGCAAATTCTTTTAAAATTGACAGTTCGTTTTCTAAAATGATTGGTGGTTATCTCGTACTATTATTTTAATCGACAGTGATGCTGAGAATGGACCATCTATGATTCCTGTGATTATTAGAGTATTGGGCTGGCCATCTATTATTTTAGTAGGCGGGTTGTCACAGATGGTATCAGAGCATTAGGTTCTAGAGTCCTTAGGAATCTGTGCGGATGGATTGCATTTTCAGCGTTACTACTGATGTGATATAGATCCTAGGATTAAGATCGTTGATTTCTCTTATGAGAATTCGTTCTCCAGCTATGGTATGAGAGCCCTGAAAATATTTTGCGCGTTCGTGTGAGACTAGTAAGTCGTCAGATGATGGGCATCAAGGGAGGTTGCCGTGAAGGCGTCACGAGGCGAGATTACTAAGAACTGTAGGTTGTAGTCGGGGATAAGGACCATTTGAAGTTTGCTCCCTTGTAGCATTATTCTAATATTGCTACCGCGACTACTAGGTACAGTAGAAATAGTTTTTTCAAGTGCCGCTGCAAGTAGAGAGTGATGCTAAGCTTGGGACTCCAAGTGACATTAATTTGAAGATGAGAAGTCCTTGACGAGGACCACATGTTGAAGTTCGGTTGGATAGAGGAGGTGTAACCTCGTCAGGTGGAAGTATATGGCCCGAGAGTTTTAGCCTAAAATGAAGTATAGAAGTTCCTAGGTGTGAAGATTAAAGGAAAATCTTTCACCTATTTGGGTGAGATTGAAGTGGCGGATACAGTAGTCGCCTCATTTTGGGTGGAACGGGAGGTTTTGCCCATAGAGAAACCCGTTAGATATTTTCAACGGTGAGTTTCTCTAGGAGGTTAGGAATCATGAGAAAGTAGGTTCTTAAGTATTCACACAAGGTTCGGTTGGGGGTCGACAGTGAATAAAGGGTGTTACAGTTAAGGAAACTGTGCACCGAAATAAGGTTGATACAAGGAAGAGAGAAAGTGCCTTTCAATAGAAATGATGGGCTCACAAGTAAGTGTTGCTAACACTTTTGGAGAAGTAGTGTTCATGGGACCCCATCGGTGGACCTCCACCCGGGGAAGACTCATTGAACTAAGGTCGGGGAGGCTGGTAGTATGTTCTCTTTGCTAAAGGAGTTAAGGGAACTACGCGAGTAATCGCTAGAATAGCTAGAGATGGAGGTAGATTGGTTTGGGTGAGACTAGAATATGTGTCTAAGAACCAATAGTGGTGGCCAAGGGATTGGCAAGTATGTGGCAGGAATTTCCACCGTAGTTGAGGGTGGAGCATTTCCTTATGATAAGATAGAGTAGTATATATTTACCCTAGATTCGCGGGTGTGTATCGAGCTTGTGGTATTATGGATGTTAATATAGTGAATGTATTTATATAGCTTCCAGGATAGGGAAGTTTTGTGTTTTTCTTTCACTCGTTATGGGCGCGAGTGATAATATGTGTAGTATGTGCTACTTGTATTATATGTAATATACGAGTAGAGATATTCTTAGTTTGGTTGGCGCGATAGCAAGCGAATAAATCGCGAGGCTATCCTATTTCTAGTTCTAGAGAAAGACTAGTTGTTCTATAATACCTCTCCTGGATACAGGTTGAGACTTTATAGAGATGGTTTACGGTATGTAGGTGGTTTTCATTCTTATTTGTTTTTCTTTGTTTGTTTTGTTTTATTATTTGCTTGCTTTATTCGTGTGTGAGGCCTTTCTCCGTGACCAACAAGTTAAGGGGGTTATGTCGGAGGGGTTCCTTGTTTGGATTTCGCTTTGCGAGACACTCCGCGCATGAACCTTAACGACGTTGGGAGTGGAGAGATGCTATATTTATTTTTTCTTTCTTTTCTTTCTTTTTATAGTTAAGTGCTGGGTTGGAAAGTTTAGCCGAGAATCACGTAATTGAGTGATTAGAGGGCTAAGTTGATGTGCGATATATGAGCACTGTGATAGTTTTTCCTCTGATTGATGTGGGGAAGATTAAGATACGAAGTCGGATAGAGACTTATGATTTTCCTTAATGAGAAGGCCATTTAAAAAGATGTATGTACATATATTGAGATAAAACATTGGTGGCATTTTACAGAAAGTAAATGCCAGGTTAGTTAAAATTTTCAGTCAATTGATTTGGTAGAACTTAGAAGTAGAAATGCATTAGTAGGATTACGAGTTAGGAATTTTAGCAATCCCGATCATGTGTCCTAGACCGTTACTTCTCGACGACCGACGAGGCGAGGTAGTTGTGTAACGAGAGGGTTCCTTGTTTGGATTTCGCTTCGGCGAGACGTCCGACGCATGAACCCGAGCGAATGTCGGAAGTTGAGAAAGGTCCTGGACACTAGGGGTATAATTAGGATAGTACCTATACGACTTAGATAGAATATATATCGATCTTAAGATTCTTAGGACGCTAGGCCCTTAAGGCATGTAGTATTGTTTTAGGAAGGTGGCAGGGAGTTGACCACAATAGATTTGTGGGTTAACTCTAAATAGGATTTTGGTCCCTAGAGCGAAGAAGTATGGGATATTGAGTGATTTGGAACGATAGGCCATAGATGGTGGGGTCGTTTCTAGATAGAGTGTTACATCGGTAACCTAACTTTTGGAGGAGTTGAAGGATGAGTTGACTTTTACTCCTGCACTCATGTTGTTAAGATCAAGAGTGGATTTTAACGAATGAGTCTTTGCCAAGAATGGGAAGAATTAACACGGGAACATGGACCCACGTTTATGTGTCTCACAGACTTAAACTCTGTGAGAAGTATTATCCCTCGCTTGATATAGAGTTCGTAGCGGTAGTATTTGCCTTAAAGAAATAGAGGCAATACTTCCTGTGCAGGACTTTGGTCTTTTCACGAGCAAGAAGTTGGAGTTCCTGAGGGACTATCGATTGGATATTCCCTTTCGCTAAGAAAATGCGGATGGGGTAGTAGATGCATCGAGTAGAAAACCTTCGGAGAGATTAGTTAAGGCATAGAATTCCAGGTGGAACGAGCTTAATCGAGGTGATGCTATAGCAAGAGCGTTCACGTCTGTGGTTGACCGATTCACCTACTAGTGTGAAGAGACTAGTAGTGGAACGAGGAAGGACTTGAATAGTAGTTTTTTTGGATTGAATTTCCGTACAGTAATTTGGATCGTTTCTTATAAGTATGGTGTTGTGTGTGTGTGGCCTAGTGCAGTTGGCTGTGTGCCTTGCCTGTTCGTTGGAATGGAACCAGCGGATAGTATATTTCTTAGACTTGGAGTGGTCCGAGAATATTTTTCTACGATTGGGCTCATTGAGCCGCTTACTTTAAAGGGCTACGCCAATGCGAATAGAAGTAAGTAGAATTAGAGTGAGCGATTGTAAGTTAGTATAGTTATTCCCTAGTAAGGGCGAAACATAATTCGGTAAGAAAGGCAATGTGTGCTGAGCGGTGCAGGTATCTCCTTCTGTAGTGGAACGGTAGGATCGATAGTTTATGAGGAACGATTTGGTGCTATGGTAGAGCATGAGGAAGGTAGGCTGAGATCGTATAATAAGGACCTTAGTTCGAGTCCTATGAGGACGCCGCATTTGTTGAGGGGTTTACTAAGAATAATAGAACGATTGTTTAGTATAGTATACCCTTTATATGATTAAGGTTATATTGTATACCTGAATTTTAAGGGCAAAATTCCCTTCTAAGGGGGGGAGTATGTAACAACCCAGATTTTTGAATGACTATTTTATATTATTTTGCCCGATGGGCTAATTTTAGAAAATAGGGGATGTTGGAGTAAATATTGTTTCCCGTAATATTAAGGGATAATATTTACTATGTTTTGTCCATTTACCGTATGAGAAGGTAAATAGCATCATATTGTGTATTGTTGCGTCGTTATATGTAAAACCACGGTTATGAATCATATTTAATTTGGAGTATAATTAATGAAATAAAATGAATATAGAATATAAAATTTGTTCACGTTATCCCGAATGCCAAAATAGGGGGTGCGGTTGTTTTTAGAATAGTCGAGATAGTCGAAATAAGTGCCACGTTGTATTTTTGAGTTTCGGGCACTTTTGGGGTGTTATGACTCAATTATGTGGTTATGAGTCCTTTTAATGGTGTATTAGTAATTAAAAGAGGGGAATTGTGTTTTATGACCCGTATAAGTCCCCCCCACCCCTTTTTCTTTCTTCATTTGTGAGAAAGCCAAAGGAGATAGGGAGAGAAGAGAGAGTTGGGAGAAATGGAGAAAAGAGAGAGAAAATGGAGATTTGGGCTGAAATCCGTTGCTATCGGAGGAGGATTAGAGACTACGAACCTCGAGGAAAGTTTCTTACTTGCTAGATATTGATTTAATGTGATAAATTGCATGTATAGTTAGGTTTTTGGAGGTTTAAACCATAAATGGGTCTTTGGTTGATTTTGGTGTTTAATACTAAATCTTTGATTTAAATTTGATTTTAGGTAAATAAATTAGTTACATGATGTGTAGAAGAGATTGGGTAGCGTTTATTGTTGTTGTTATTGGGTAAAATAGCGAATAAAAGCTTGGGAGCTCGTTAATGGCCGAAACAGCTTCTCGGAGAAGAAGCTGTCCGCCAGGATCGATCGATCGAGCCTGGGGGATCAATCGATCGAAGCCATCGATCGATCGATCGACCCCTTCTGAAAAGGTGAGATTTTTCCTAGGTTGTTTTAGCCCTTTTCTTTTAGGTTCGAGGTTTAGTAACCTTCCTTTGGGAAGTAATTAAGAGTCCTAGAGGGTTATTTTTGGTAGATTAATGTCCTAGGCTAAAATAGGATAATTGGGCTTACCTGAGGGCTAGTTTGTATAGATTAATGCCCGAATGATTTAGGAATTTAACCTAAAAGTAATTTGGAGATCAAATGTGAATGTGAGACTTTTGGGAGACATTCCTTGAGGGATACTGACTTTGATGGTTTATGAAATTATATGAGCTTTTGGAGACGAGTTTGAGAATGATGGCACTTTGGGTCTTAGGTCACTCATAAAATATGACTTAATAAATAAGAAATGCATATTATAAAATGTGGTATTAAATGAATAAGTAAAAATGATTTTGATATTGTAAAATTGGATGTTTTCGAAAGGAAAAGTAATGGTTTTCATAAATGTTAATTTATGATTACACACCTCCCTAAATCTCTATCATAAGGGAAGTTGCGTACGTGTGGTGAAGCCCCCTGGCTAATGAATGCAGGGTGGATATAGTCCCTAGGCCATATGGGCATTTATATTACTGTGCTGGTTAGGAGATTCTGGGTGTGGTCTTGACTTTCTCGCAGGTAACATGGCCGCTTCCCGACGTTGGTAGGTTCCCAGGTTGTCTTGTATAGATAGGCCCTGGAATATGATAGCTATTTAGGGGTGCGCCCAGTGGGGAAACTCGGAGGGACAGTCTTAGATTATTAAAGAAATTCATGATAATGAATTGGCTTTAATTACATTTCCTGGATGGAAGAAGGGAAATGGGATATATGGTACAAAAGTTTTTTTATGCTAATAAAAATGACTTTTGATTTACACTTCCTGGATGGAAGAAGGGAAGTGGGATTTTATGGAAAAGGATAAAGCATTTTTATGTTAATAAAACTTGCTTTAAAAATGTAATTTTTTCCTGGATGGAAGAAAGGAAATAAAATTGGTAAAGAAATTGTGTAAATGAGATTAATTGCTAAACATTTGATAAAATGTTGTACCATTTATGTATATTCCTAAGAAAGAAATAGGAATGGTACATATAGAGTTATGAGATTGAGTTGGTAAACATTTGATAAAATGTTGTACCATTTATATATATTCCTAAAGAAAGAAATGGGAATGATGATTTAGATGGTGAATGGATTTAATTATGTTTCCTTGAATAGCTATAGATGAAATCTCCCATGCATATATATATATATACTGATTTCATGCTGAGGGTCTAATGGATCTCAACGATCAACCTTGCCTAAGTAGTAGTGTATCGGGGGGTTCCTTGTTTGGATTTCGCTTTGCGAGACACCCCTCGCACGAATAGGGCATAGTGTTGAGAATGGGGAGAAGTTAGCCCTTGGTAACTAGATCATCATTTATATTGCGCTAGGTTGTGCTTTTAGAATGAGAGGTGAGAACCTTTATAATTATCTTGCGAGAGAATTACGCACTTAACTGTCATGCATTTGAGTCACATGGTAATCATATCAAACCGGGCCCTGACCCATTTATATTTCTTTGTTTCTGCATATACTCTTTGCCATATAGTGTGACACCCCGACTAATTAAATACCGGGTAGCTACTCCTTTATAAAATTAATTCAAAATGCCAAGTTGGCTCAGTTAATAGCATCACTGTCGAAAACATTTTATTATTACTAACCACCTAGTATTTAAAAAGCAAGTTGCCAAATTTTAATTTAAGTCTGAATAACATGCAACAAGTGTAAAGAAATAAATAACACCATTCATCATACTGAAGTAAAATGAATAACCATCACAATAGAAATAAATAACGTCTGGAGGAAACCCCTCACTACAATCCCATACTGAAGATAAATAACTGAAACTGAAATACTACATGCTAAAGTCTGAAAACTGAAATGTAAAAGATGCTCTAAATAGAAATGGGCAACATGCCCTACAACTGATAGATAGTGACTCTGGAATCAGAAAGATAGAAGCGTCTATGAGCAAATCCCTGTAGCTTCCACAAACAGCTACAGCTCGTCACCTGAATGAGTACCTATGCTTGGTGTCCTTGTGGCTGGGCACCTAAAATGGTTTTACAAAGAAAAAGAGATTTGAAAAGCAAACGGGTCAGAGCCCGAATGTGGAGTTATATTTTAAAAACCTGCAAGTGCTTTAAAAACATTTAAAACATTAAATGCAAAGTACATGTTAGGACGTACACTCGCATGATATTCTCACCTCTCGTCTAACTGTGCACTCCTAACGTAAGTACCCATCTATAACTACCCTTTCCACTAGCTAAGAGACAACGTAACTAGATAGACTACCAAAGGTTCTACCCATAATACTTGGTTCCGTTTAACATGACAACGCTCGTGATTAAATAGAGGTTTAACGTAAACTCAGTTACTAAATATGCCATATATATAAGTAACAGTAACTCCTTATATATCTCGAAACAATACCGTAATACAGTTACAACATTAACATGAGGATTCCCATTATTTAAATGTATATTATTCACATCATAAATATACGATACAAGCACCCCGCAATCTAAGCTGTAGTGCACACATACTCTGCTATCCATCCCGGTACATCACGTACATAAGGATTACATATTCCGAATCTCTCAGGAATAGTTTACCGATAACAACATCACAAATAATGGAGGCGAACACAGTCACCATCACATGGGTCACGCACATACCTACGCTCCCATGGTCAGCGGACTTATTAATATCACAATAAGTCTTTCTATGACCTATGTTCATCAAGGTACCAGTCTATATCCCCCCCGTAGGCACACAAGGATTAGAGGGTCCTAAGCGAACGCAACCTCCCGTGATAGCAAGTATGGTAGGTATGTCATACAAACAATCCATATACTACTACTAAGTAAACACACATCTTAGTAATACCGTATTTTAATCGTAGTACATATTGCATACTCGTACTAGCTTATACTTATCATAATTCATACTATTCTGGTTTGTAATTATACGCGCCATGATTCATCCTCACATCGTAGTAGACACTCACGTCTCAACCCAAATGGTTCAATGAATATAACTCTAGTATATGATTTACTCATCTCAATAACCCAAAAGTCCCAAATCAATCACTATATCATCAAAGGAATGCTAACTCTACCCTTGAACCAGTTCCCGGAACTCAAAAAGTCAAAACAGTCCAAAAAGGGTCAAACTGTCAACTCGTTAGAAGTATCGTTCGAACGAGGCTTCGAACGAGTTTGGACTGTCAGGTCGTTAGAAGTCTCGTTCGAACGAGGCTGTTCGAACGAGATCCCAGTTCGTTCGAACGAACTGACCCTTCTAACGACATCTCGTTCGAACGAGATATCGAACGAAATCCCCACTCGTTAGTAGCGACTGGTCAACTCGTTAGAAGCTCGTTCGAACGAGTTCGTTCGAACGACTTGGGGGCTGCTTCTAACGAGAGGCCAGTTTCGGCCCAGAATTTCCCAAAAATCGTTTTTCCCCATTTTTACTCCTCAAATCACCTCTAAAATTTATCCCAACGATTGTTTTAAAGTCTTTAAACAATTCTAAACATAGTATAACCACATCCTATCACGTTTGTATGGATTTACTCACCCAAATCATCAATCAATTTACAATTACATAAACTTTTCCCCAATTCATTTATGAACATGAACCCTAAAATTTGGAACCTTCAATTCATCAAATAAAACCCTTTTTTCTCTCACCCAAATCATGTATTATCATCAGATTAATCATTTACCTATCCTTCTACATGCAATCCTTCTCAAATTCCTCAAGTTTTATCATCTAGACTACATGGGTTTTCATATTTCATCAAGAACAACCATAAATCTGAATTTTCTAACATGGAAAAGACATTCTCAGTAGTTAAATGGAAATAAAGTCACTTGCCTTGGTTTGATTTCTGAATTTGGTGTGGATTTGGTGTAGAATTTCTGCAGAATTCCTCTCTTTCTCTCCTTCTCCAAGCTTTCTTCTCCAAAAGGCTATGGTGGCTAGGGTTTGCTTTGGGGAAACTTATGAAAACCTAATTTGATAAACCTCCGTAGCTAGTTGGGTTAATAAGGGTTGGTTGGGGTCAATCCTTATCAGATTACAACTCTCAATTTTCGTCACTTTTAATTACCCAAAAATACCAAATTACTAAAATACCCTTTAAGTTACCGGTATGGCCTAAAAATACCCCGGGACCCAAACTATACCCCCGGCTAGTGTTTTCTGACTATCTCGACCCTTCCGGACGCGTTGGCGCACTCAAAACGACCATACGGATTGTAGATTTTAAATTCACTTTTAATATCAAAATATTATACCGTGACGCGGCGGTCCCACGCGTCTCAACAAAATTTCCAAATTGCCGTATATAAATCCCACGACAAATTTCATAATACCAAATACATATATAATCTTATATGTACATAAACAAATACCAAATCGCATCATATTAGTATTTATAACCCGGATTAATTTCCAATTAATACGCATTTAATTAATTAATCCCAAAAATAAATATAGCCAAAAGTACGGGGTATTACATACTTCCCCCCTAATAACTGAATTTCGTCCCGAAATTCGAAACTAGAAAGTACCTGCTAAAAACAACTCTGGATAACGCTCGCGCATCTCATCCTCGCGCTCCCATGTGGACTCCTCGACATTGTGATGTCGCCACTGAACACGCACTAACGGGACTATCTTTGACCGCAGTTTCCTCTCGCTTCGGTCCAAAATAGCAATTGGCCCCTCCTCGTAGGAGCTATCCGGCTGGAGGTCGATGTCCTCCACAGCAATGTGAGAATGAGCCAAATTATCTCTAAGGTATTTCCTCAGCGAGGAAATATGGAACACGTCGTGAATCCGATGCAAATGCTCCGGTAACCCGAGTCTATACGCAACCGGTCCGATTCGCTCAATAATAGGAAACGGCCCCACATACCTCGGTGCCAACTTCCCCTTCTTCCCGAATCGCATAATCCCCTTCATCGGAGAAACCCTGAGCAAAACCTGGTCCCCCACTTGGAACTCTCTGAAAAATCTCTTCGCATCAGCATAACTCTTCTGCCTGTCTTGAGCTACCCGAATGCGACTTCGAATCAACTCAATCCTTGCCGAAGTGTCCTGGATCACTTCCGGCCCAAGTAGTTTGTTGTCCCCCACCTCCAACCAACATGCTGGGGAACGACAAGGCCTACCGTACAATGCCTCAAATGGAGCCATGCCAATCGTGAACTGGTAGGAGTTGTTGTAAGCAAACTCCACCAGTGGAAGGTATTGCTCCCATCCACCCCCGAAGTCAATAATGCACATGCGTAGCATGTCCTCCAACATCTGGTTGGTGCGCTCTGTCTGCCCATCGGTCTACGGATGATAGGCCGTACTCAGCCGCAATTCCGTGCCCATGGCCTCCTGGAAACTTTCCCAAAACCTCGAAACAAATATCTTGTCTCTGTCAGACACGATATTCAGGGGCACACCGTGAAGTCTCACAATCTCTGAAATGAAGAGTTGGGCATACTGACCCGCAGTGTAATCAGTCCTAACGGGTAAAAAGTGAGCGACCTTGGACAACCTGTCCACAATTACCCAAACGGAGTCGTGGCCCCTCTGCGACGTAGGCAACCCCGTGATAAAGTCCATGGATATGCTCTCCCACATCCACACCGGAACCTCCAATGGCTGTAGCAATCCTGCTGGTCTCTGATGGTCCACTTTTATAAGCTGACAAGTGGCGCATTTTGAGACAAACTCAGCGATATCTCTCTTCATACCGCTCCACCAATACTGCCGTCTCATGTCTTGGTACATTTTGTCCCCTCCGGGATGTACCGCGAACCGTGAGCCGTGCGACTCTGCCATCACATCGTGCCGTAATTCTTCCCCTTCCGGAACTACCAACCTCCCATTGAAGCGCAATCCCCCGTCTGAGCTAACGGTATAGGACTCGGCTCCCTCTTCAAGTAATCAAACTATCTGCTCCTGACAGAACGAGTCATTAGCCTGTGCCCGTACTACCTTCGTGACAATTTGCGGTGTAACGGTCATCACAGACATGAAAGATCGGGCTACTGCATCCTGGTGTCCCAATTCCTTCCACTTAGCCTTCCACACCTCTGCCACCTCATCTGCTGGCCTGCGGCTCAACGCGTCTGCTACCACGTTAGCCTTACCCGGGTGGTACTGGATGTCGAACTGGTAGTCCTTCACAAACTCAAGCCACCTGCGCTGCCGCATGTTCAACTCCTTCTGCGTGAACAGATACTGTAGGGACTTGTGGTCCGTGAACAGCTGAAACTTCTCCCCCAAAAGATAGTGCCTCCAAATCCGTAAGGCAAATACTACCGCTGCCAAATCCAAATCATGCGTGGGGTAATTCTTCTCATGAGGCTTAAGCTTACGGGAAGCATAAGCTATGGCCTGTCTCTCCTGCTGCAATACACCTCCAAGTCCTTGCAAAGACACGTCGGTGTAAACCAAATACTCAACTCCCGGTCTCGACAATGCTAACACAGGTGCTGAGGTCAATTTGTCCTTCAGTTCATCGAATGCCAACTGACAGGCATCACTCCAGACGTAGGGCACACCCTTACGAGTAGGATGTGTCAAAGGACCTGCTATCTCTGAGAATCCCCGAATAAATCTTCTGTAGTATCCTGCTAAGCCCAAGAAACTACGAATCTCCGTTGGTGTCATGGGCTGTCCCCACTCCCTCACCGCTGATACCTTTCCCGGATCAACTGATATTCCCTGGTCGGAAATAATGTGACCCAAGAACTGGACTTCCTTCAACCAAAACCCGCACTTCTCGTATTTTGCATACAACTCGTTCTGACGAAGTGTCTGCAAAACCTGCCTCAAATGCTCGGCGTGCTCCTCCTCTGTCTGAGAGTAAACCAGAATGTCATCAATGAAGACAATGACAAACTGATCTAGGAAATCCCTGAACACTCTGTTCATCAAGTCCATAAACACTGCTGGAGCGTTGGTCAAGCCGAAAGGCATAACCCGAAACTCATAAGAACCATATCTCGACAAGAACGCAGTCTTCGAGACATCCTCCTCCCTGATACGCAACTGATGGTATCCTGACCTCAAGTCAATCTTCGAGAAGAAAGAAGCTCCTCTCAACTGGTCGAATAAGTCATCGATTCGAGGCAACGGATACTTATTCCGTATCGTGACCTTATTCAACTCTCGGTAGTCCACACACAATCTCAGTGAACCATCCCTCTTCTTCACAAACAAAACTGGAGCGCCCCAAGGTGAGGTACTCCTGCGAATAAAGCCCTGCCCTAACAGCTGCTCTATCTGATCCCGTAACTCTCGCATCTCCGCTGGAGCCATACGGTACGGTGCACGTGCTATAGGTCTCGTACCCGGTAGCAAATCTATAACGAAGTCTATCTCTCGACTGGGTGGTAAGCCTGGTATCTCCTGAAATACATCTGAATACTCCCTGACAACCGTGATCGAATCCAAAGGAATCACAACCTCCTTAGAGGTATCCTCCTCAATGTAATACAGATGAGAGGTCGATCCTCCCTCTGGGCGAGGCATCGCCACTATAAACATCTCCTGCCCCGGAATGGCAAAAACAATGCTCCCGCTGAAGCAATCAATCATGGCCCTATATGATACGAGCCAGTCCATACCGATGATCACATCGTGAACATGCATGTCTAACACTAACATGTCCGCAGGCAATACCAAACCACCAACCTCTACCCTCACTCCCCGGCATATAAAGAAATAAAGTGACCCACTCCTTAATGGTGAGTCGACACACGTCACTGTGCTTTCTGCCGTAGCTAACAATCCTAAAGCCTTCGCGAAGTGTGTAGCAATGAAACAATGTGTAGCACCCGTATCAAATAACACCCGACCCATAGTGCCATGGATAGGAAACGTACCCTCGATCGCGGGCGGTGCCTGTGGAACTGCAGCCTGGTGAACGTTGTAGACACGTCCATACTGTAGCTGCCCCTGCTGAGCTGGGACTGCTGGAATGGGTGGCAAAGCTGCCATCTGTGGCGGTGCAGGAAGAGCGGCGGGAAACATAGGTCTCTGTGGCTCCTGGCGAGCACCCTGCTGCTGCTGCTGTGGGGCCCTGCCCCTATCAGGACAATCCTGCTTCTTATGGCCAGTCTTGCCACAAGTAAAGCACTTCCCTGGGAAGTTCCCTCCCCTCTACCCCTGCTGTCCCCGGCCCTGGTGGCTGTTACCATTCCTCCCTTGGCCCTGCTGGCCCTGATGAAACTGCTGCCCATTCTGTCCCTGTTGGCCCTGATGGCCGTTTGGACCCTGATGGCCCTGGCGGAAACCTCCCTGTCCCTGTCGGAAGTTCCCTGATCGGAACCTCTTATTGTCCCCCTGCTGGGTACCCTGCTCAGTCTGTCTCTGCCCCTGACCGGTTTGTGCCCCGCTGGCACCATGTCCTCCAGTCCTGCCCTGATGGCTAGACTCCCCTGACCGCTTGCCCTCGGCCATATGAAAACGGTGGTCCTGGCAGTGTAATAATGCAGCGTTAACCACATCAGAATATGTGGCCAACGATAGGTTCCCAAGAAGATGCTGACGGATCCTCCAATTCAACCCATCAGTGAACTTCTCTATCTTCTTCTTCTCTGTTGGAATCTCGTCTGGAACGATATTCAACAGGTTAGTGAACTCGGCCTCATACTCGGCCACTGTCTTGCCCTCCTGCTTCAAACTCATCAGCTTCCTGCTCATCTCTGTATGAACTGCGGACGGAAAGTATTTGTGGTCGAACCGCACCCAGAACTCCTGTATCGTGAGGGTATCCCTCTCCTCCGCGGTGGTAATAGACTCCCACCACTGCAGCGCAGATCCCACTAGCTTGAAAGTAGCTAGCACCTGTTTCTGAACGTCAGTGCACTCATGCATCCTCAAATGCCTCTGTATGTCCTTCCTCCATTGGCTCGAGACTACCACATCTGAGCTTCCAGGAAACTCTGGCTGATACACTTTCTGAAAAGCGTCACGTACATGCTCCCAAGCAGACGGGAATGCATTAACTTGTACTGGCGCGGCAACCGGCGCCTGAGGTGGTGCATGCTGAATCACGGCAATCGCGGCGTTCACCGCTTGAGCTACTATAGCTGCAACCTCAGCGGCGTTCAACATGCCCTGAACTGGAGCGGGCTGTGGTTCGGGCGTAGCATCCCTGGGAACTCGTCGTGCACGTCGTGGAGGCATCTGAAATAAGAACAAAGTTCATAAGTTCACGGTTTATAAACTTAAAATAGCTGAAGAACGAAGCATACACAAAAAGAGTACAAAAGTCCTAAAATATAGGGCTCTATATCAAAGAAATGTCGCGGAAACATAATAGCCGTACAGATCCTAAAGGACACTAGAATCTGATGCTCTGATACCACCTGTGACACCCCGACTAATTAAATACCGGGTAGCTACTCCTTTATAAAATTAATTCAAAATGCCAAGTTGGCTCAGTTAATAGCATCACTGTCGAAAACAGTTTATTATTACTAACCACCTAGTATTTAAAAAGCAAGTTGCCAAATTTTAATTTAAGTCTGAATAACATGCAACAAGTGTAAAGAAATAAATAACACCATTCACCATACTGAAGTAAAATGAATAACCATCACAATAGAAATAAATAACGTCTGGAGGAAACCCCTCACTACAATCCCATACTGAAGATAAATAACTGAAACTGAAATACTACATGCTAAAGTCTGAAAACTGAAATGTAAAAGATGCTCTAAATAGAAATGGGCAACATGCCCTACAACTGATAGATAGTGACTCTGGAATCCAAAAGATAGAAGCGTCTATGAGCAAATCCCTGTAGCTTCCACAAACAGCTACAGCTCGTCACCTGAATGAGTACCTATGCTTGGTGTCCTTGTGGCTGGGCACCTAAAATGTTTTTACAAAGAAAAAGAGATTTGAAAAGCAAACGGGTCAGAGCCCGAATGTGGAGTTATATTTTAAAAACCTGCAAGTGCTTTAAAAACATTTAAAACATTAAATGCAAAGTACATGTTAGGACGTACACTCGCATGATATTCTCACCTCTCGTCTAACTGTGCACTCCTAACGTAAGTACCCATCTATAACTACCCTTTCCACTAGCTAAGAGACAACGTAACTAGCTAGACTACCAAAGGTTCTACCCATAATACTTGGTTCCGTTTAACATGACAACGCTCGTGATTAAATAGAGGTTTAACGTAAACTCAGTTACTAAATATGCCATATATATAAGTAACAGTAACTCCTTATATATCTCGAAACAATACCGTAATACAGTTACAACATTAACATGAGGATTCCCATTATTTAAATGTATATTATTCACATCATAAATATACGATACAAGCACCCCGCAATCTAAGCTGTAGTGCACACATACTCTGCTATCCATCCCGGTACATCACGTACATAAGGATTACATATTCCGAATCTCTCAGGAATAGTTTACCGATAACAACATCACAAATAATGGAGGCGAACACAGTCACCATCACATGGGTCACGCACATACCTACGCTCCCATGGTCAGCGGACTTATTAATATCACAATAAGTCTTTCTATGACCTATGTTCATCAAGGTACCAGTCTATATCCCCCCGTAGGCACACAAGGATTAGAGGGTCCTAAGCGAACGCAACCTCCCGTGATAGCAAGTATGGTAGGTATGTCATACAAACAATCCATATACTACTACTAAGTAAACACACATCTTAGTAATACCGTATTTTAATCGTAGTACATATTGCATACTCGTACTAGCTTATACTTATCATAATTCATACTATTCCGGTTTGTAATTATACGCGCCATGATTCATCCTCACATCGTAGTAGACACTCACGTCTCAACCCAAATGGTTCAATGAATATAACTCTAGTATATGATTTACTCATCTCAATAACCCAAAAGTCTTAAATCAATCACTATATCATCAAAGGAATGCTAACTCTACCCTTGAACCAGTTCCCGGAACTCAAAAAGTCAAAACAGTCCAAAAAGGGTCAAACTGTCAACTCGTTAGAAGTATCGTTCGAACGAGGCTTCGAACGAGTTTGGACTGTCAGGTCGTTAGAAGTCTCGTTCGAACGAGGCTGTTCGAACGAGATCCCAGTTCGTTCGAACGAACTGACCCTTCTAACGACATCTCGTTCGAACGAGATATCGAACGAAATCCCCACTCGTTAGTAGCGACTGGTCAACTCGTTAGAAGCTCGTTCGAACGAGTTCGTTCGAACGACCTGGGGGCTGCTTCTAACGAGAGGCCAGTTTCGGCCCAGAATTTCCCAAAAATCGTTTTTCCCCATTTTTACTCCTCAAATCACCTCTAAAATTTATCCCAACGATTGTTTTAAAGTCTTTAAACAATTCTAAACATAGTATAACCACATCTTATCACGTTTGTATGGATTTACTCACCCAAATCATCAATCAATTTACAATTACATAAACTTTTCCCCAATTCATTTATGAACATGAACCCTAAAATTTGGAACCTTCAATTCATCAAATAAAATCCGTTTTTCTCTCACCCAAATCATGTATTAACATCAGATTAATCATTTACCTATCCTTCTACATGCAATCCTTCTCAAATTCCTCAAGTTTTATCATCTAGACTACATGGGTTTTCATATTTCATCAAGAACAACCATAAATCTGAATTTTCTAACATGGAAAAGACATTCTCAGTAGTTAAATGGAAATAAAGTCACTTGCCTTGGTTTGATTTCTGAATTTGGTGTGGATTTGGTGTAGAATTTCTGCAGAATTCCTCTCTTTCTCTCCTTCTCCAAGCTTTCTTCTCCAAAAGGCTATGGTGGCTAGGGTTTGCTTTGGGGAAACTTATGAAAACCTAATTTGATAAACCTCCGTAGCTAGTTGGGTTAATAAGGGTTGGTTGGGGTCAATCCTTATCAGATTACAACTCTCAATTTTCGTCACTTTTAATTACCCAAAAATACCAAATTACTAAAATACCCTTTAAGTTACCGGTATGGCCTAAAAATACTCCGGGACCCAAACTATACCCCTGGCTAGTGTTTTCTGACTATCTCGACCCTTCCGGACGCGTTGGCGCACTCAAAACGACCATACGGATTGTAGATTTTAAATTCACTTTTAATATCAAAATATTATACCGTGACGCGGCGGTCCCACGCGTCTCAACAAAATTTCCAAATTGCCGTATATAAATCCCACGACAAATTTCATAATACCAAATACATATATAATCTTATATGTACATAAACAAATACCAAATCGCATCATATTAGTATTTATAACCCGGATTAATTTCCAATTAATACGCATTTAATTAATTAATCCCAAAAATAAATATAGCCAAAAGTACGGGGTATTACATATAGGTACTCTACCGCATGGACACCCGTATTTTCATTTCCATTCCGGTTGTCACGGAGATAAAACATATTGTGGATGTTGTAGGTTATTTATTCTAGACGCCTCTATCTATTGTACTCTAGTTATGTTCAGTTTAATTATTCGGGCGTGTTGCCCAAAGTGTTACACTTATTTATTATATTGTAATATTAAATATGTAATACTTGGTGTAATTATTTGTATTGGTTTGTTCATCGACAGCTTATTCGGTGATTGTTTATTTTATTGTATTTATTCAATGCATATGTCCTCACTACATTTGGTAAATGAAATATTTTTCTCCAAAATTTGATATGTAAATTTTTGTTCATAATATTTGAGATACACACACACACACACACACACACACATATATATATATATATATATATATATATATATATATCTTGTATCTATTGATGCACATATCTTCTCCACTCAAATTTGTAAAAGATTTGTTTTTGTCTCAAATAGGTATCTATTTGACACCATAATTTGAGCATCTTCTCACTGAATATGTCTATCTATATTTACAGTTAATAAGTTGCCCACTTTCATGTTTCTAATTGAACTATTTTTCTCTGTAATATGATATGTGACGCTCTGTTTACTATAGATGAGATGCCCATAAACATATTGCTTATATATACACACATATACATATTATGGTGTATCTTTTTAAACAAGTCATGACATATCTTCTTTTAAACTCCATAGTATCAATTCAAAATCAAAATTTGTGCATCTTTTAACTGCCTAAGTTATTCAATTGCAGTTGCTAAATAAGTTTTTTGTACTGAAAATTCTCGAAATGATCATATGTTTCGACACCTAATGTCTGGTATTTTGTTTTACCCACATAAATACAAGACATAATCAACAACTTTGGGGAGATCATGCAAATGATGTACAAGAAAATGGAAGGTGTATCACCCCATTTCTTCATGATATCTACACAATGTTGGGAAGCTATTCGTTTGAATAATAAAAAATGAGGTGAGTTCCTTCACTACAATCCTTTGCGGACAAGAATAAATGACGGGGTCAATATCTGTTTCAATGATGCTATGAATTTTGTAAGTATCTTCACGAACTAAAAGTATTTTTAAAGTCATGAACTATCTAATTAACTTCCATGACAACACTCTTACATAATGAATTGCCTCGAGAATTTGAGTGAGGAGGTTGAGGACTTGTTGGAAAAGGGTTTGTGGATTAAAAGTTTTAAAGAAATGGGCCATCGGAAAATGACACAAGTCCCTCTCACGTCAAGTGACAAATTGGCATTATACTGGCTGAAGGGGAATGCATTTCACTATCCACTCGTGCGAGATCTACAGTTTGCCCAACAATTGGATAGGTAATTTACAAATTTTACCTTGATTCGATACAATTATCCATTTTCGTAACAGAATGTTAATGATAAAATTTTACAAATTTTAATGTGTAGATTGGACTGTGGAATTGTTGTCATGCTACTTGAGAGGCTACCCAATCAAGGATTTGTATTACCAAAAAAATGGAAGAAGGATGCTATGTATGAAATGCGTGGATATCTGATTGAGTTATTTACCACGACACTCGGAACATGGGAGCACGAATGACTTGAACTTGATGAAGTCGACCATTTTTTTTAAGATAACATGTTCTGTTAGGAAGTTGAATTGTAATGTATGATCTTCTTAGTTTTGAACTTTTATTTCTATTTTTAGCACAAGTATTGGTAAAAAATGTTAGCCTTGTTTTGGAAACAATTGCAGTGGGCTATGTTTGGAGTTTTTGGGTTATTAAAAATGAACTATAATTTTGGTATATGTAGCTTTTTTACTTTATTATCATTTTGATATCTATATGTATATATGGGTGTAAATAGTTTCACTTTGGAATGTATTCAATATTTTTTATTTTGGGAATGCACGTAGATCTTGTATAAGAATTTATGCTTTTACAACCGCTATAGCCAATTTATATTATATACACTACTGTTTTATATAAATAATTGGCTATGTATGCACCAGTTCTTGTTTGTTTTTTATGTAGCTTAGACAGTCGTGAACGAAATGGATGGAAGCGGTATGAACAAATGAATGAGTTGAGTGCATTTGAGAAGTTATATAGTGAAGTATCAACTGTATTTTTTTGCCTAATGTTTTACAAATGGGATGCCATATCACATTCGATGTTATATCTAACTTTGTTGAATGACAATAAGGTTGAAGCAACTCAGTATATATGAAATGCGTGAACATTTTATCGCATTATTTACAATGGCACCGGGAAGATGGGAGCACGAATAACTGGAACTTGTAGTGGGCTATGTATGGAGTTATGGGGATAATAGAAATGAAGTTTAATAAATTGGAGTATATTTATGTCTATTTATACAGACGGGATATCAACTTAATTTATTACCATTTTCATATCTTTATGTTTATGTGGATGCAAAAATAGTTGCACTGTGGAATGTATATAATCTATTTAATATTGGGAATTCACTTAGATCTGGTATACGTATCTATTCTTTTATATATGGTATAGCCAGATTTTATGATGTACACTACTGTGTTGTAGAATGTCATGGCTATGTACAGACTTGTACTTATATTTGTTTTTTATTGTTTGGAAAATTATGAACCAAATTGATGAAAGTGGTTTGCAAAAATGAATGACCTGAGCATATTTGGAAAGTGGCATCGGGAAGGATCAATATTATCACTTTGTCTATTGTTTTACAAATGGTGAAGGATCAATATTATCACTTTGTCTACTATTTTACAAATAAGATGCCATATTACATTAGATGTGGTATCTAACTGTGTTGAATTACAATTAGCGTGAAGTAGGTCAATATATATGAAATCCGTGGGTATTTGGTCGAGTTATTTACCATGACAGCGGTAACATGGGAGCGCGAATGACTGGAAGTTGATGATGTCAACCTTTTTTTTATTTAAGATATCATTTTCTGTTGGGAAGTGTAATTACAGTGGATCACATTTCGTAGACTACAACTATTTTTTTTAATCTTTTAGCATAGTTATTCCTCAGAGATGTTGGGCTTGTTATTGGATAAAATTGCACTAGGCTATGTGTGGAGTTTATTGGTTATTAGAAGAGCATATTTTAATTTAGGTATATGTATCTCTGTTTATATGAAAAATGGAAATTAGATTACTTTTAAATCATTTTGTTAGCCATCTATTTATGCGGATGTAAAAAGCTACACCATGGAATGTTTCAATTGCGTTATTTTATGTTTTTATGTAGTTTGGACTGTCATGAACCAAATGAATGGAGACGGTATCCAAAAATTAATGATTTGATTGCGCTTGATTAGTTAATTAGTGAAAGATCAACATTATCATTATGTCTATTGTTTTTCGACTGGGATGCCATATTACATTATGCACTTATGATTTGTAATTGTGTTGAAAGAGAATGAGGCTTAAGCATCTTAAGCTAATGATGAGTTAATGGAGTCTCTAGGCATGATACCAAAATAGTAAAAGTGAGCGACATGATGATGTCCTAAAATAGCATACATCTATGGAAAATATTTGGCTGTGTATATTGGATGTTGAAAAGTTGTTTTGACTTCAATGAACTTCTACAACTGTATACATAACCCTTAGTATACATTTGGATCGGGTGCTTTAGTTCTTCCTATGACAGTGAACGTAATAAAGTTACATACAAACACATTTCATTTATGGAAATAATCATATGGACTGAAAATAGTTACAAAGTCACCTTCATTAAAGTATATTTAATCTTCCTCACTCATAGCGTCATCATGTTTATGACAAAACATCGACATTTGTAATTGATCTTCAAAAGATTATTTGGAGTCGTTCTGTTTATTTTTTCAACAACATTAGTAGCCATGAAAGGCTCTCTTTTTTTTACAACAATATAATAGCTTAAAGACCATGATTAGGTTTTAACCACGTTACAAACCATTTATATTAAAATGTTTAATAAATATATTTATATTCAGTAAAATAGAGGTACATAAGAAGAAAAAGATACAAGTTTTTTATATTGATGACATGATCATTTATAGGTAGTTACTGTAAATCAAATGTAGATAACTGAATTACACATAGATACATCATCGCATATGTCTACATTTTCAAAATTTTGGTACTTTTAATCTCGAATACATCCTATAATAGGACAAATAATGCATCCAATGTAATTACATAAATACACCTGTTGTTTCCATTAAGTGAGACTAGTAGTTAATCTCAAGGCATAGAAACAATGAAAAAATGTAGTTACTGAAAATCAAATGTAGATACCTGAATCACACATGTATACATCGTCGTATATGTCGACATTTTCAAATTTCTGGTATTTTAAATCTCGAATACTTCCTATAATTGGACAAATAATGCATCTCATGTAAGTACATGAATATACATGCTGTTTGCCATTTGTGAAAACAGTAGTTAATCTCAAGGTATAACAAAAATGAAACTAGGTATTTACTGTAAATGAAATGTAGTTACTGTACCTTAATTACACATTAATACATCGTCGTATGTCAACATTTTCAATTTTGTGGTATTTTTAATCCCAAATACTTCCTATAATCGTACAAACAATGCATCTAATGGATGTACATTAATATAGATGTTGTTTGCCATAAGTGAAACCAATAGTTAATCTCAAGGTATAGTAAAAATGAGAATAGTAAGTGAACTCTTAAATTTAGTTGTACATCGAAAGGGAAATTTCATAATAATAAGTTAACGATATCAATTCGTTCATTACAAAGAATAACGAGTAAGTAATATCCAAGATATATATAAAGCCATATCTTTTATTTGAAAACAATATGTACATAAAACATGAAAAGTTACGAACCCGACCTTGATAATTAATATCAGATGACAACTATATTTTATATCATATGACAGCCGTGCATGTCTTCCTATTGTGCCTGTTTGTAGAACCACACCGACCACACTTGATCTTCCTCACTTCGACGGTTGATTTTATCCTATTCACTCTTGATCTACCAGGTTGTTTTCGTGTAGTAGGAGGTTTGATACCATCTTCACTAATCTTCACCCCGTTAGGTATAAATAGCACTGGATATACTGGACAAGCATATGATTTTAAAAAAAATCAGATTTAAAGTAATGCTCAATAAGCCCATATATTTCTAAACCACGTATTTGGGCCACAACACATGCGTGAGAACAGGGTAAGCCTTTAATCTGCCATATTTTACAGGAGCACAATAGTTGAGATATTTACACCGTATATATACCATCCCCAGACACTTCGAACACATCTTCACTTGCTTGTCTAACATACCAATTTCTCCCGACATCTAAATTCTCTCTTATAATCTTTTCAATTTCAGTAAACAAAACACTAGTCCGTTTCTCCACTAAACACCTCCTTTCAGACATCATCTTCTTCAGTTTTATTCTAATGTCGTCTATGAGTTGAGTGATAGGTATATAATGTTATTCTAGTATCCATGATTTGAATGACTTGGCTATGTTAGATGCCATCTCCCTATATCGTTGTCCAGTAAAATATGTTCTTGCCTAATTCTTGAATGGTAGATCCTCTAGAAAACTGACCATTGTACCTCCACCTTCTTTCAATAAATCATTCATTCGTTCTGTGAAAAGAAGCTCAGTTTCTGCATATGCACAAGACATGAACAAACCTACTATTTTATCATGATACTTCGACCTCCCCCCTCCCAGGATATTTCACTCGTATATTTTGCTTAATGTGGTGAATGCAATACGGGTGCGGAGACAAAGGAAAGATCTTCGAAACAATATCACACAAACCATCATTCCTGTCAGTTCTAAAAGTAATAACCCTATTATGGTCTTTCAATACATTGGGAAATATTCGTAAAAAACCACAACCGATTTTCTTCGATCCCTCTATCAACAATCGCAAATGCAACCGGAAAGATACCTAAAATATGTGTCCAAAAATTCATTTACTCATATTATAAAGTAATAAACTAAGTTATATTACAGATAACAATAATAAATTATCGAATTATATTTACGCATTGCATCATTATGCATAAAAAACTACTGTAATTGCCAATATGTTAATAATATACATACATATGCTATTGACTTCAACCACGAAAAAAATATTCGAAACAAAATTATAAGATGCTATACAGTAAAAAGAAAGAAGTGAGATGTTTCACATTATTGTACGTATACACACTAAAACTAGATACATACACGGTCGATTCTCACCGATCGAAAAAATGTGATATTACAGTATGTATATATATATATATATATATATATATATATATATATCTTATAAAATAAAAATATAAACACTCAAATATGTAATTTTCTTCCGAATAAGTGATTAATAGTCAAACAGTAATATGATTCCTAATTAGAATGTACTACATAACACTAGAACTAAATCAGAAAAAAGCCATTCTAATATGCCCAAACCTATACAGTGCATTACGTAATAATAGAACATTAAGCTAATTCATATTAAGTGACTTCCAAATTAGAATGAACTTCGTAATAATAAAACTAAATCCGAAAACAATGGGAATGTAATTCACAAGAATGTATACAGGTAACAAAGTTTATAATGACAATTAAGAGTCCAATGGCTAAGCAAATTTATCAAACATAATGTATGAACAATAGATATATAAGACTGTGAATTAATAAAATATCACAATACATAAGATATGTCTGCAATTAAATTACATATGAACAGTATTAAAAAAAAGCTAAATCTCGAAACAATACTAGATACCATGTTAAGTTCAAGTATTTGTTTCAACATGTGTAAAAAACTTTTATAACACTTATTTGGTTCGACATTAAAACAAAAATTACAGTGGAAGAATTCATAAGATACACGGTCCGACATTATAACAAACATGTGGTATCTACCTTTCTTTCTTTATTTATTATATATTGTACCTTGGTTCCCTTTTTTGTCGTTGCTCCTAGTCGATGTCCTTTGTATTTATTCTTCAAAAATGTAACATCAATACACAACATTGGTTGACAATACGTAAAACTGACAATACTTGCCACAAATGAAATAAACATCCTCTTAAACTGATTAGTACCCGTCTCACACTCGATAATAACATGAGAACCTGGGTTCGATTCCAATAAAAGGTCCTTATAAACACCCAATAATTTGTATGATGTTTCCTCTCCACCGTGCAACATTTCCTTTTACATTTTCTTCCCATACCAAGCTTGGTGATACGGAATATCAAACCCAAAATTCTCTTTAAACTCGCTTAGTAGTTCAATTGGTTTTATAATTGGTTTATCCTTAATATGCTCCCCAAAAATAGATAACACCAACTTTGAACTCACCATTGAACTTTTACGGGTACGGATTAGACCACTACACGTGTGAATATTATTAAGTGTCCTAATATAGAAAAATCCATTACACAGATACACCGAAGCATGAATATGCTATTTACATCTGTCAGGTTTTTTTTTAAAACATTCTGCCGTCACCCTAGATTTCTCATTCTTTATATATATAAACTTAAAACTCATTTTAACAGAATACTTTACCAATTTGTCTCGAAACTCCGGAGACCCCCTTCAAATATTTGATCCACATGACTCATGTATTTCCTCCATTCTTCCAATATGAATTACTTTCATCTTGAGTATCTTCTTTTCACCAAATAATCATTCTCATCTACATTGTTTCTTTCACAAAACACATTATTAAATCCAACATCAATGGGAGAAAAATTATCAAAACTGTTAATAACAAAAATATCAACAAAATTCTCCTTCAACATGTATGATGATAACATCAGTCCCCTAGCATCCTTATCATCATCAAGCAAATAATTTGATTGTGAACCAACATAATAAACTAACCAGAGCATACATTTCTGTAAATCAACATATTAAGATGATAACTCGTTCAATATATCTTCAAATGACGTATGCATGCTTGTTCATTGCCATAACTATTATGGTAAATTTATATTTGAGTCTTCCAACAACTGTATCGTTCATGATGAGAACAACGAAAAAAATTTAGATCCAAGAATTGAAATTAGGTACCCATTTGTATTCTGACCTAGAAATTAGTTTCTATTGCAAATAAATTATGCAAATGTATTTGAATTTTAATGATTTGAGTCGGGCTGTTGTAATTGAAATTTAAAGTGGTTCAGATGTTTTGTTCGAAACCTCCTTGTTTGTAGGGTGCCATTTCTCCCACGTTTTATCTATAAGGTTAGGAATGTCTTTTTCTAAAGAAAACTAATTCTGTTTCAGCCAAAAGAAGTGGGAAAAAGTGGGTATCGGGCATAAATGTTCAAAATGATTTAAAGGGGGTTTGTTTATATATAAATTATTGAAGAGGGGGCCAGATATAATTATCTATTGAAAAAGTTTAAAAAAAATAAAAAAAATTAGATTTGAGATTTGGGAGCTTCTCTCTCTAGACCCGTATATACATGTAAACACAAATCCGGCTCAACCATGCCTATCGCCCAAAGCACTTGCCTACTATCCCGATTCTATCACAGGACCCTTAATTCAATCAAGTTCTCATCAATTCAATAAATAATTTAACACCACTCTGTCAAATTACCTGGACTTACCCAATCATCACGTACATCACATATTTACGAATTTACCTTACTCAATTCGTTATTTCAACGTTCTAATCAATTAATTCTCTCACTAATTCTGATTCAACTTACATTACCCACTCATCCATAGGTAATATAATCCCATGCATCCATACCCGGATTTGATTTTTGGCTAAAGATTTCGATCTCGGACACCCTTTCGTAGAAAATTCATAACTAATTAAAAAAATAAAAAAATACGAATTGGTGGCCACGAATTCATAACAAAAAAATATATCTCACTAGGGTCGTTAGAACGACATACCAACTTCGTCCGAACAAGATTCTAACTATATTCTTATGAGATTAAGTGCAGAAACCCAAATTTTTCTTCTTCAAATCCAACCCAAACACCTTCTACATGATATTATACATTCACCCAATCATATAGAACATAAGATAAATATTCTTGGATGATTCTAACATCAAATAATCATCCTAATACCAAAGATTAACTACAATCACCTAATTAATCCATTAAAATGGGTTTACAGGATAAACACCACAAATAACCCTAGATTTGATTCATAGTCTCAAATAATCATGATCAATCTATGAATCTCTAACAAGGTTCAAATTCCAGCAATTATAATTCATTAAAAAACATTAAATATGTATTTACTCTAAAAGTTATGGAATAATTTCCGTTTCTACATGTGAAAACCTTTCCAAAAATTATTTTTGTTCTACACCTACTATGATATGAATAAAAAATCCTTATATATATATGATTATTGCAGGTCAATCACTCACCTTAAATGGTTCATAAAGTCTGAAAAATCCATTATAGACGACGGATCTACGGTTGAATGCCTGAATCTCCCTTGAATTCTCTCCCAATATTGCCTTTCTAGCTTTCTCCTAGCCTCAACCTCTTCTCTTTTCTCTCTTAAGGTTTGTTTTTACTGATAATGGCTACCAACACTTCTAATCTTGGGTTATAAACTCTCTAATCCAAAAATTAGCCTAATGGGCCAAGCCCACTTAACCGATATACCCTCGTAAGAGCCCAGTATAGTCTAAAACTCCACCGGAACCCAAATAATACACCGAGTTCATTATTTTGCCTATTTTGGCCCATTTGAAAACAACCGTGACCACGAAATCTCCATTCGAGTCACTCTTCATAAATTTCCCATATCGACCGTAATTTAACCTATACATGACCCCGGGTTGAGATATGATATAGTCCCGTCGTTACTACTCATTAAGACGTGTAATAATTATCACATGTTATCTACTACACACTAAGTAAATTTACCACATTAATATTAATCTTAATCTCAACCAATTAAAATTTATTAAATATGTAATATTTTATTATAATTAAATTACTGCACACGTGTAATTTAAAATACCCAAAAGAATTAAATTCATAATTATCCAAAAATACGGGGTGTTACATACTCCCCCCTTGTAAAGGAATTTTGTCCTCAAAATTCGAATATGCCCCGTAATAAAAACTTCGGATCCTTACACTTAATGTATCCGAACGTATTCAAAGTTAACTCACAATAATATTTTGGTGTTTCCACTATACACACGCCAGTGGTACCATTGGCTGGAGGTCCACTCACTCCATCCTAAGGTTAGTGACAAGTCCATTTAAACTCTTTCATGGCGATATATTTCCTCATGCTTAAGGTCTCTCTTATACGATGATGAGCAAAACTATCATGAATCTACTAATGATACTCCAAAATACGAGCCTATACTTTACTGGCTCAATTACCTCCATGTTGGAAGAGGCCTTACGTCCATAGGTGCCAATTTACTTTATTTTAATCACGCAATTCCCTTCATGGGAGACACCCGCAACCACCCCTGACTGCTCATGTAAAACTTTAAAACTTCGATTCACGGTGACATGCTCTCACTACGTTCCTGAACCATACGAAAATGATGTAGATTAACTCACTCCTTGTCGACGGATCGTGAATCACTTTGGGTTCGAGAAGCTTACTATTTACCACCTTAACTAACCAAAGGTGGATGACAAGATCACCGTATAAAGCCTCAGAAGGTGCTTTGCAAATAAAATTTTCTACAAGTCATCACATATAACTCTACGAGTTGTAATCAATGCTCCCAATTACCTAAAAATCCAAAACACGTATTTCTTGCATTCTCCCACATTTTAGTCACCTTTCTCATTGAACCACCTGCCTACGGGTGACATGTCTATCTCAAGTCACTACTCCGTCCCCATCGCCTCCCGACACTCCTTATCAGAGGTGGGACTCGAGAGTGAATAACAATTATCCAATTTTGATCAATCCATTCCATAATCCAAATGAAATCATGACCTCTCCATGATTTTTATAACCTAATGATGAACCGTATTAGTTGGCATATCCCTTTCATCACTGGAATCATTAATCTACTACAAAGTTCTGGTTGATGATCTCGGACCAACCTTTTTCATCTATGAGTGGTGCACTTGGAGACAACTTCACTATGTCTCACTTACCACCAATCCCCATGCACAATGTTTTAAATCATGTAGAACAACTTACTCCCCTTTTCTGGATATACCAAAATCATTGCCCTTGCATTTTCTCCAAAACTCTGCACTTCCTGGGCACTTTTTCTTCTGATAAAAATCAACATCTTATTTATTCGTAAACCACTCTAGGCATTTAACTAAGTGGGACTCCGCTCTACTTTCCCAAAATTTTGGGGTCCTCCCCTGTCAAGGGATATCTTTTTAAATGTGCCTCCACCGTCTTTCAACTCACCTCAGTTGTGATAGTTGTCCTTGACATATACCTAATAAGAATATCTCATTTTTCTCAAACGAAGTTCAGTCCATCATACCATTCCCCCATGTTTCTAACTGCCCCACCCACATATTAAAAACACTTATAATCACCTCCCCTTATCTTGGATGATATTAGAAATCAACTAACCAGGGTGCCCATACACCCTATATTTCGTGCACTCCTGCACAATCATCATTAAACTCTTATATGTAACATACTAATCTCAAGCTCAGCCCCGCACTCTCGGTGTGGCTATACAGTAAGGTTGTACTCAATTTTCCTACTAATGATAAATTATTTCTCCTCAAGACTTCCCCACCTATGAACTAGTGGTGAAAAAGCTCCGCAGTGCTTTCTACACAACACTACCGGCTCTATCGGTCGCACATAGTATAAGAGCTCTCAGCTCAATGTGTTTTCTCTACACGTTCAATGATTTAACATTAAAAACTAATGCCTTAGCATCCAACAACGTCTCTCCACTCTCGATGTTTATTATGGTTCATGCGTAGTAGAACTCCCCGCAAACGAAACTCAAACAAAAAACTCCTCCCACGCGCTATCACTTAGAATTTTCGGTCATTGAATTCTATAGGCCCAAAGCATATAATAGAGACTCTCAAAATCATGTCCCCATCGTATGAGTCTAATCATAAACTCCCACATCTCTAAAGGAGTCGTATAACAGTGCGATTGCACTATCACTAAGTCCCCAGTGCTAAATTAATAACGAGATAAATCTCTCCGCTTGACAGAAAACCTGATATACCCTGAATCACTTCAGTAAAGTCCCTACACACTTGGATCAAATATAATGATACAACTATACTCTATAAAGTCTCCTCCATAATATAATATAGATGTGATCTCCTCCCTCTTTCAGGTGATACATCGCGAAACAATACATCTTGCCCTAGAGCAGCGAACATGATATCATTGCCATAACAGCCCACCATCGCTAACCAGTCCATACCCATGATAACATCATACTCTAATATCATCTCTCAAAATGAGCTAACCCACTAGAACATATCCTCTCAGTGTCCACACCCGCTCCCCTATATATGGAAAGAAAGAGATCCTCGCTACTCAACAATAATTATATACAGACTATATACAATTGACGATACCTCTACTAAACATGTTTCACGCACGAACCCAGTGCTAACTAACTATTGTGTCTCGCTCGTGTCACACTAAACATACCCCATTCACCCTAGGATAAAACTCATACTTTCAATTGCCAATAGTGGTGGCGGTTGAAATGGTTTATGGACATAAAACTTCTATGACTATTGCCCCTATTGGGCATGTCGCTCATGTCCTTTAACTTATTACAGACAAGTTCAATAAAGGTGTCCCTACTCCCCACACATAGGACACCTCTCTATGTCACCCCCTGCCTCTAACCCCGTGGCTATGTCAAGGTTGTCCTTCTATCGAACCTGGTAGTCTGGGTTCGATTGCTACCCCCATTGTTCCTTTGGTTCTACTGGCCATGTGGAACACACTGCTGGCCCAGACGGCCCAGACTAAATCTGTTGTCACTTGCTAGGAATTCCTTTGATCTGAATCATTTAAATGGGTCCCCTACTGGGTATCCCCTTGTGGTGCCTCACTATAACTAATTACATTCATTCTTATTCTGTTGATGAGACTCTACAATCTCGTATCTCCCTTCTTATAGAAGCATTTATATTACCCTTGCAAAAGTACGAGATTGACGACATCACCATCAGTCGTCCTGACCGTATTTTCCCTTTAATGCTGGCATATTCTACTTATGAGTCCATCATCATCTCAAAGACCCTCTCGTTGGGTATGAAGTTAGCTAAATGATAAGCACTCGAAAGTGTACATTTTATAACTCGAATATATAGTTTTTAATTGCTAATTCTCGACAAAATGGATCTTATGCATGTAATTGTTTATTGTGTAGGTTAAATTCATCTTGGGGATTCAAATGCTCTAAGTCAAGGCAGATGCATATTTAAAAGGATCTAAACCTATCCCCGTACCTTAAACCTAGCCCATACCCTCTCTATCCTGTCCTAAAACCATCACCCGAGCCCCGTGTGTGTTTGGTTTGTCCCCTTTTATTTATTTTATTTTATTTTTCTAGATTTTTATTTGTGTCGTGTGTATTCATTTTATATGTTGTTTTGAGTCATGTATATATTTTTAGGATTTATTTTTTTATATTTTATTTTTGTGTGTCGTGTGTGTTTTTATTATTTTTATAGGTGTGCGTTTTGTTTATTTAATTTTTATTTTTATTTGATTTTTAGTTTTTAGTATTAGTTTAGTTTTGTTATTTCTTATTAAGTTAGGTTTATTAGGATTATTTTATTTTGAGTCTTTTATTTTTAGACTAGGAATTTAATTTCTGATTTTATATTTCTTTATTTTTATTAGGTTAGCATTTTAATTAGATTTTTTTATTTTTATGCTTTCAGTTGAGTCTTAATTTTATTTTTATTTTTAGGGTCACAAATTAAACACACACACTCCACACTATCCTACACTCACTCACACCTAAACTAAACACTCACCCTCACCCTTTATCATACACCTCTCCACACCATAACCCAAACACAAACTAACTCCTCATCCACACACCAATACCATACACCCTCACACACCCTATCTACCCCCTTCGTCATCTTCCCCACTCAACCTTCCACCCACTTTCTCTCACCTCCCACCAATAACAAAATCCAAAAACCAAAACTCAACATAAACCCACTAAAACCAAACCTCCAACCAACATGACTCTCTTTCTCTCTCTAAGCCACCCATACCCACTAGACCTGCCCAACCCGGTTCGACCCCAGCTGCCGACCCATCTTAACCCGAGCCAACTCTGGCCATTGCAGCCCCTATCTTCTATCAAACTCGCCTCCATCCTACTCTCTCCTGACCCGGGTGTAACCCAAACCCGCACGGCCAAACCCGGGGATAACCGCCATCGTGACCTGAATCCTATCCCCGCCTCCGGCCCATCTACAACCAACCCCACTTCCATAAACCCAAACCGATTTCATTATTTTCAAAACCCACAAGACCACAAATCGATTTTTATCTGCACAAAGCCGACCAAAACCAAATCCCAAACCAAAGATATGAAAACAAAACCCCTACTGATTTAACCACTTCGGCTCTATACTTGCAGTCCTGACACCCTTTTGCAACCCCAGCTACACACGCTACCAAATCACTGATAAAAATTTGGCTCTACAGTATCTAGCTTCTAGCCTATGATAAACAAGGCCCTCTCTTCAATTTAAAAGGAGAGGAAAAGTAGAAAAAAAAAGATTTGGACAGTGCATTTGCAGAGAAATGTAGTTTGTAGTTTTAGGAGCTCCATTTTTTGGAGCTCATTTTGTTGTACAAAATTTTATTTCTTCTTTTATAATTTTTTATTTGTGACTTGAGTGTGAGACAAATTATTGTGAGATAAATTTTGGAGTTGTGGTATTTTATCAAGTGTTGTAATAATCTGATTTGTGGGTGCTCTTAATTGTTTATATTTGGGAAGTTAATATCAAACTCAAGGAGACTTGGTTTATTTATTTTCTTTCTCACTCTATTTTATTTTGTATGCCTCATATTGTGTCATTATTACATTTTATATGTAATAATACCATAATGAGAGGCTAAATACTCCATTCAAGGGATGAGATGGAACCCTTAATTTAGTTATTTTTATTTTTGGTTCGTTTATTTATTATTCCCCCTTGAATATTAATATTAAAATTTTACAATTTATATTTACATCTCGAGAGAGGGTGAATTATTTTCGAGAGAAAATTGTAAATTCATATTATAATATTTATTTATTAATTAAATTAGAGATAGACAATTTTTAAATGGTATTATAGTTTGAATTTCTCTACTCTAAAAATGTAATTTTTTATGATTTAAAATACTTTTAGTGAATTTTCCCTAGAGGGTGATTTATTAGAAAATGTTTAGATCTAATTTTTCGTGAGTATGTGAAATTTAAATATTAATTTTCTAAAAAGACTATATGTAACTTTAAATTTGCAACGAGAGTTGATTTGTAAATTTATATATGTTTTGGGGTATTTCAAATAGACAAACTAATTAATGAAAATAAATAGGTTAAGTGGTGAAGTTTAATCCCTTGAATTATCTCATAATTATTTTCTCCTCATAATTAGCTCACTTTATCATTTTATTTATTTATTAGCGTAGTTTTAATTTTAGTTCATAATTAGTAGTATACATATCCCTTCATAATTGTTTTAAAAATTATACTTAGTCTTCATTTTGCTTTTGTCCATGTTAGAGAGCGTGGATTGACCCCTTTCTTGCCAATATACATTTTTAGTGTGTTTTTAGGTACCAAAAGGGATTTTTGATTGACCGTCTTTACTCCACAACGACATACACATAAAAGGCGTGTTATCAATAAATAAGCAAATTCTCCCTCATGTTCCGCCACTGTCCGACCCTCCTGTAATAAGTACTGGAATTTCCTTTGTCTCTGTTAAGATAACTGATGAAAGGATTTGAGATAAAACTGCACCCCAAATTCCTCGATATTGATAGTATCTCCCCTCAGATGTGGTGACTGAATCCCATCACTATAATACTTCTCCTATGAGCTAAAAATTTTTGCCTAAAATTTTAATCATACACCATACGCAATTTATTTTGGATGATCTCCTTCCATTGGCAAATCACACTTCCTCACTTTCCTTGAGCTCTTGCAGATGGCCCTTTAGAAAAACCTCTTCGACTCTCTCCCTTACCGATTGTACTGGGTGAGTCTGAATTTGCGCCACCATTTGCTATGATGGTACTTGGGGAGAACTACTGCTCCCTAGCAATTATCCCAATGACAATTGCCTAAATTATAATTGTGGTGACTTCAATTGCGGGCACCTTTTCCATAATCCTCCATGGCTTCAGCTGAGCCTTTCCTCCTGCAGTCCTTTTAACGGCCCTTATCGATTGTCCTATATTATACAGTGTATGAAGACCAACCTAACTCATATATGATTCTCATCAACTATATTCAATAGCAGGAGAATGTAAGTCGCATTATGGATCAACAGTCCTAAGCATAGGGATCTATATTAAAGAAAATCAACGCTGAAAACATAGTAAGTCCGCACAGATCCTAAGGACTCTAGAACCTGATGCTCTGATACCATCTGTGACATCACACCTATTTTAATCATGGGTGATCAGTGCTTTGTCAAAAATAAACAGGAATTTCATTTGGTTCATTCTTAGCATCACTATCGAAAACCTTTTTAAATTCTTTTCATTCATTATCGTAACAACATGCAGAAATAGAATAATACAACTCATCCATACAAACATAAAAGCCTGAATCATTGTGACACCCTGCTTAATTAAATAGCGAGTGGTCAGGCTTTTATTAAATTAAAATAGAATATCCTGATTGGTTCGTTCTTAGCATCACTCTCGAAAAACTTTTTAAGATTTACTAACCACCTAGTATTTGAAAAGTCGGGGTCAAAATTTTATTTCATTTTTTTTAACATGACAAGATTTAAAACAATTAAACAATTAAGTATCACATTTCCCATACTAAATAGATCAAAATCACAAATAGTGAAATACTGGATAAGATAAGATATAACGACAATAAACACCCCAGTCTGAAATTCGAATACAATAATTCATATAACAATTAAATTCACAACTGAATAATAAAAGCAATACAATGTCTCTGGACACAACTGCTAATAGAAAAAAGGGCGACATGCGCCACTGAGATAATAATAATAAAAGATGTATCGGAGCTGAAAATAATGGTGGCGTCTACCAATTAAATCCTGCAATTGACGACAACAATTGCAACAATGGCAAACGATAGTGAACTCCTAGGTTGGCCTCCTTGTGGGTGGGCACTTAAAATGCTTTTTATATAACAAAAGAGATTTGAAGAAAATGGGTCAGAGCCCGAGTAAAACAGTTTTAAAAAATTTAGCAAGTGTTTAAATGCAATAATTTGGAAATATAATATTAATGTTAGGTTTACGTGCTCTCACTTGAATTTCTCACCACTCATCTAGTGTGCACACCTAACGTATCTAACTAACCCATCCTAGTTATTGTACCCCATTTAACTAGTCATCCCAAATCTATTATAACATATTTCCTATTCATGCGTTAAATATAAATTTCTCATTTCATATTTAAATAATCACACATTAACTATTATTCTTTCTCTTCTACTAGCCACACACAGTAGAATAAGCCATCCGCACAAATATATATATATATATATATATATATATATATATATATATATACATATTGCACCCTTAGGCTGAGACCTCCTGGCACATGCATACTCCGCTATCATATCCCAGTACCTCACGTACTAAATAAAGGACTATTGGTTCAGTATCTCACTCGAACCTTAAATTCACTACACACATAATAGGAGGCGGATATATTCCCCAGTCAAACGGGTCACAACACTCCCATTCAACCGTCAAAACTATAATACTCTCAGATAGCACGTGTCCAAGTTCCTATGTTCTGGGTACGAGTCTAAAATCCCCACAATGGGCTCATCAGGATAAGACTGTCCAAGACGCGAGACCTCCCCCCCCATATCAAGCAGCGTAGGTATGTCATACACATAATATCACAATCAACATAATATATGCATACACTCATCGTATGTATACATAGAGTAAATTTCAAGTTTATCCCATAAACTAATAATTCACATTTTATTCACATTTTCCATTACCCCTAACATCTCTTGTTAACCGAAAGGATATAAATAATTTAATTAATTATTTCAGTAGCTACATTCAACCCATACTTATTAGTCCAAAACCCAGACTCATTATAACAAGCCCGGATTATATTTTAATTCTCAATTATCCTTTTTCTTGATAAAGTTACATTCTGCCCAGAAATATAAAATTACAATTTGAGGCTTTTTTGATCTGACTTTGGAAAAACTTAAAAATAAAAAGTTGTGCAAAACATGATTTTATACAAGAACTCGCGAGCACACTACCAATTTTTTCTTAAAACAATCCTAAAATTATCATACAATGTTTGTTCTTTTTCTAAAACAAATTTTCATGCGTTTTCGCCACTATTTTTGGTGTTCAATCTTTCATTCTACGATTCTGAACTCCCAAAGAAATATCCCCAACAATATATTAATCTATATATATTATTTCTAATATTTTAAATTTATCAAATCATCAAAAAATCAACTTAACTTGGATTAATCCATGGTTGTTCTCTAAAATATTAGTTTACTATTTGTCCTCAAGAACACATGTAAAACTCATATTTCTCCCAATTTTAATTGTTAGAAATTCATCAATTCTCATCTTCAAACATGATAAATATATACTACTATCAATTCTCCCCAAAATATATTTTTCAATTCCTCAATTTATCATAACCTTTCATGAATTCCAAAATAGCAAACATCCTATTCTAACTTGAATATGACATTCAACTAAAATTCAGCAAGATAAACACTTGCCTTTAAATGTAGGTCTGATCCGTTGAAGAATAAATATATCCTCTAAGAATTTCCTTCCTAAATATTAACTCCAAGTATGTTCTTGCACAAATTCTTCAAATCTTCTCTTAGACTCTTGAAATTCCTTCTCAATTCTCTTCACTTTCTCTCTAACTATCTGTATAATTTTCGTCACCTTTGGTTTTGTGAAAATGACTCTTCCCTAAGCCCAACTTTTCTTTTTATAAGTGTAATCCCGTTTTTGGCTTTTTAATTACCATTAAGAAGCCCAAAAGTCACCTAAATAAGTCCCGATTAATCTCAAAAGTCCTAGAGACCCAAACATAACCCTCGGGTACTTAGTTTTGACTATTTTAACCCCTCCAGACACACTGGCCCACTCAAAATGGCCATATGAATTGCCAAAATGAACATATATTATTTCCTAATTTAATTCGCAACACGACTAACATGCGTGTCCCGACTAAATTTATCATAACTGCTGTATTTTTCCCTCACGATAATTTTAATCGTCTCTTATCATTATTATTACTCATTCACTAAGTAATATTCAATATAAATAAACATTAACCCTTATCTCGGTAATTAATATTTATTTAAATCCGAATTAATCTCCACTTAAATTTTCCCATTATTTAAATTAATCCTAATAATTAATTAAATTAATCCCATATTTAAAATCATTAAAAAAATACGGGGTATTACATACTTCCCCCTTAATAATGAAATTTCATCTCGAAATTCAAAAAAATAACTAGTATAGATAATTCTGGATATTTGTTTCGCATCTCATCTCCGCGCTCCCAAATAGACTCGTCGGAATTATGATGCCCCATAATATTATCTCAGATTTTTATACACAACTGCGTTCGAACGTGTTCTATATTTACTCCTAATGATCTTTTGGTATTCCACTATACATACACCAATGGTACCGTTTCGACCAAAGGTCTACTTATTACAACCCATGACTAAGCGACAAATTCATTCAAGCTGTTACATACCATTATATTTCCTTATACTTAAGGTCTGAATTATATAATGACACGCAAAAATATCGTGAATTCAATGACAATGTCTCAAAAGATGAGCCTATACTTATTGATCGCAATTGTTAACACGATAACCTATTTATGGTAATAACCCAAACATGACCCTGAAAATGACACGACTAGACCGAGTTTCCATCCCTGCCTATACCCTACTGGCTCTATCATCTCTATGTTAGAAAGGACCTCACTTCTATAGGCATCGATTTCATTTATTGTCGTAACAAGTCATTTCTCCTTATGGAGTACACCATCAACAATCCCTGCTTACTCATGTCAGGCCTTAAAACTTTGGTTCCCATTAAAGTTTTCTCACTGCGAAAAGTATGTGGATTGATTTCATCTTAGTCGACAGATCATGAATCACTTTGGATTCGAGAAACTTGTAATTTCCCCTTTTTGAAACTATTTAAAAGGGGAAGAATTTTTTTTTCTCCATATTAAGCCTCAGAAGTTACTTAGCAGTTTATACCTTGCTACAACAATCACATGCAGCTCTACCAATTTAGTTAACATTCCCAATTACTCCCAAAAGTCCAAGACATGAATTCTCATGATCTACCACATTCTATATCACTCCTCCCGACTATACATTGGCCTACGGTTGACACACCTAGCTCAGGGCTTAACTCTGCACCCATTGCCTCCTGATACTCTATTTAAGATGGGACTCAAGGGTTGCGTCCTGATTTACAACATTAATGGGTGCCACCTTATGCTGATTCATTTCTTTTCTTTAATAACATACTAGTTACACTATCCAACAATATAACACACCCCAAACGAATAACGATTATTTTTTTCCTGGATAATTATGACGACCCGGATATGATTATGATAAACCATGTTTAAATCATTCTTACTGTATGGGATGGGGATGATGTGTTATTAGAATATATAATGTTAAGTTATTGTGTTTAGTCTAATCCCACCTTCATAACTTATGAAATATTGAATTAGTCACAAACAAAAATTTGTGAAGTCTTCGATAGGAATGTTCAAGTTCGGGACTAGTTTTGGCCACTATAATATGATAATTGACTTGAGGTGAAAACTAGATAGTTGTAGATATATGAGTTAGGTTTGTAACACAACAAACAGTGTGTAAATCAAAGGTCCGAGGAAGGAGTTATGCTGAAATTACGAATAGGGGGTAAAGTAGTCATTTAGCTTTAAAGGATATTTTGTCTTATATGGCAAACATGTCATATTTTGATTGGACCAAGGGGAGGTGACTTATGTCGACTTTAAAACCTTGAAATGACATACTCGTTCAGACAAAAATCAGGCATGAGAGAGTTTGGCATGAGGAGAGAGAATCGGGAAGCTCGGGAAGTAGAAAGTGAGGAGAAAAATTGAGAAAAATCCATAGGAAATTACGAAAAAGTCCTTAAGGGAAGAAGAACCGATTTAACAAATGTCGGACAAAGGCACGAGAAAAACACATGAAGTGGCAAAGGTGAGTGTACTCACTAGAAAGAGATGTATTATACATGGTTATGTAGATGATTTGAATATCATTCACGGGTAAGATGTATTACATGTGGTTATGGATATGATCTGAATATCACTCACGGGTAAGATGTATTACATATGGTTATGGATATGATCTGAATATCACTCACTGGTAAGATGTATTATACATGCTTATGGATATGATCTAAATATCACTTATTGGTAAGATGTATTGATGATGCCGGAATCAGCACCACCAGATAAGGTGTTTTCAAGCTCAATCTAAGAACAACAATGGCAGCATAGTTATGTAAAAGGTAAGAGAATGAGATAAGGAGAAGAGGAGAGGGCACTAGGATATAAGTGGTTCAGCCTAGATTGGCCTACGTCCACTGTGTGTGTGAATAACCTCACTGCAATAAGGCACTAATGGCCATGGATACAATCTCTCAAGCTTGCTCTCTCTACTGTGTATCTAGACAAAATTTCAGCTAGGGTTGAATATCTGGGGATCCTTTACAAGGTAGAGGATGACCTCTATATATAGTATCTAGGGGGTGTAATGTACCCCCCATGCATGCAATGAGCATGTGTGTGTTTGCCTCACCAATATGGGAAAGCCATCTGTCACTGTCACATGTAGAGAATGATGATGCAATATTCTCCCCACGTGTGGGGAATAATCTTGTTATAACTGATTTGTGTCCACGTGCCCTTATCCAAATGTCAGCCGATGCTCGGCTATCGCGCCTGGGGTATGACCTCGGCCTATGGGAGGCCGAGGTTGGTAAGTCTAGGTACCTGTTCAGTCCAAGTATTCCATGGAGGTCTCGGCCTAATCCCAGCCGAGACAATGAACGAGGTTGAGCTGGAGTGTTTGGAGTATCGACCGATGTCTTGATGAGGTTGCTGGTGGCTTCCTTTGAGCTCGGCCTATGTCTGGCCGAGGTTGCCATGTCAAGGCATATGTGAATGCTGCTGATCCTTGTGGTGACCCTTGTAGAGGCTGGTAGTAGGGTCGGCCTGGGCCGATCTTGATATGGCCGAGGGCTGATATCGCGTGTTCCTAACGTCGGCCATAATCTCGACCGAGGTTTGTGTCTCCGGGCCGAGGTCACACTTGGGGCATATCAATCACCCCCCAGCCCTTAGTCATATGTGGGGGTAGGTGTCTAAGGGATTATCTTACCTCCGAGGCCTGTCTATTACGAGCCAATGCTTGCTTGACACTTGTCCAATGCTGAAGTAGGCTTGCTAGGTGGGCATGTGTTGTTAACCGCCCTTTGGGGCTCCCAAGGCAATGATGGGCCTTGGGAGTTGTGCCTGAGTATTTAAGGGTTTTGAACCATTTTTTCCTTCTTTCTTCTTCATTTCTCCCATTTCCAGTGCTCTCGTTCCTGCAGCTTTCTCTCTCTAAAAGATCTTTGTTCAAGGCTTTTGGGTGGTGATTTCTCGTGTCTTCTCCTCTCTTCCTTACCATTTCATCCTCAGGTAACCTCTACCATAATTTTTCCTTCATTTTTACTGCAAGCATCCTTATTTTCGCATTTTTCGGCGAGTTTCTTAGTTTTTCGGCGAGACCACCATAATTTCAGGCGAACTATTCTTGCCAAATTTAAGTAGTTTGATCTTTTACTGCTTTACTAGACTTGCCAACCTTGTTTGTGGTTTTAGGAATCCTAAGTGTAGTGTCATCCTCTGATGCTCAGACCCTTATATCAGCTTCTTGAGGAGTTCCCCTCCCTTAGAGAGAAGACTTTAGAAAAGATTAGACAAATAGAAAGAGCGCAGGAGGAGGCTCGTAGGTCACAAGAGTTTCCCATTAGACCCATATTTCCACCACCTCTGAGGGTGATATATCCTGACCCCCAAAGTTTTTTTATCAGACAGAGGTTCCTGCTGATCCCATACCGATGTCTGAGTCTGAATCTTCTACCTCAGACCCAATGTCTGTGGATTCCTTTCGGGAGGCCATGGACTTCACACCTAGGCCTGATCAGGATCCTGATCAGGCCGAGGTCTCCAGTAGAGCCTCATCCCATAATCACTCAAGCACCTCAGCCTCTTCCTCAGAGGTTGAAGTTGTTGACCCAAATGTGGCTATACCACCACCACTTGACGTCATTCCTCTGTCGGCCTTCACTGGTGTCGAGTTCGCTCAGAGGTTCCCGAGTAACCCATCAACATCTGCTCCGGCCGACATTGAGTTGGATGATGATGATGAGGCTGAGAGCGATGTCGATGTCTCTGAGGCGGCCAAGATCGAGAGTACTATTACTGAGGTAGACCTTCTCTGCTTCAGATATCTGTATTCTATCAGTCCCTCAATAAAGCTTAGGAGACTCTGAGGGAGGAGAGGGCTTATCATGGCCGAGATGGCGAGATCTGCCTGTATGAGAAGATGTTCAAGTTGGGGTTTCGTCTACCCATTCACCCCATTATCAAATCCATCCTCTCTTATATCAATTTGGCCCCCTCTCAGCTATCCCCTAATGCTTAGAGAGTCATAATAGGGGCCATAGTCCTATGGAAGGCTTTCCACCACTCAGACCTTCCAGTTCAGGTCTTCGTAGGTTGCTACATCCCTTCCTCAGAAAAAAATCATCCGAGCTACTACCACTTTGTAGCTCGGAAGCCTGAGAAGAAAATGCTTTAAGTAACTCAGACTTCGAACCATAATTGGAAGCCTCGGTATTTCTTTGCTTCTGGGCCATGGGAATTTGGCCCATGTGTTCCCTCCTCAATTATAGAGCCGAGGATGCCCCTGAGGTGGGGTAAAGTCACAATGTCTGCAAGGTCTGACCTGGCTTGAGCCCATCGAACCTTCAGAAGGTGAAAGCCCTTCAAGATCAAGGGGTACATGGTCTGTTCATTAGGTTCGAGCACTTGATGACTCCCCACTTCCTCTCTGGGACAGGTCTAGGTGGAAGTCCCCTTGCCGAGCTTGGTAAGCATTTTTTTAAGTTTAACCTCTGATTTTATTCATGTCTGATTATCTAACTCAGATCTACTAATTTTTGCAGAGCGACCACATGATATTTCAAACGAGCTTAGGGAGATGGTTGCACCCAGTTTGATGAGACTTGCCAAGAAAGCAGGCCTCAACGCTCCTTCCCCAGCTCCCTCTGCCTCTAAGCCCCCAGCCACAAAGAAGAGGGCTCCATAAGGTCATGCCCTGAGGATCAGAGGTCGAAGAAGAAGACTGCTGACGCTGCCATCCCCATCTCTTCAGCTGACGCCCTGTCGGCTCATCTGGATCAGTTGAAAATAACTGTCAGCATAGTCAACCACAGTCTTCAGGCCTTAGATGCCTTCGGCTCCACAATGACCAAGGCTGATAAATGCTTCTTCAGGTCACTGGACACCCCACTGTTGGTCGAGTTCGGCATTCACAGGTCCATTCGGTATGACTTGATCTTTCTGACTGTTCTTCACCTAAGTGTAACATCTGATTGTTCTCCAGCTCATTCATTATCACAAAATATGCAGGGCCTGGCAGATATGCACCACTTGTCCAACTGGACTCTGAGGAAATTGCCCCTCATCCAAAAGGGGCAAGAGGCCGAGAGAGTCCAGAACACTCTGAACGCAGAGATTGACCGTCTCAAATCTGAGCTGAAGGACTCTGAGAAGAAGGTGAAGTGGTTGAAGGACATCTCCCAGCTCGGTAAGGATCATGCTGCAACACTGAAGGCCAAGGACGACATTCTGCAGCAGAAAGTCAACTCAGTTGTCAGGGCCACCCTTGCTGACGCCTCCAATAAGATAATTGCTGACTATAAGTCATCTGATGAGTTCGTGGGCTTCGGCTTTGAATACCTTGAAAGAGGTATCAAAGCCACTATTAAATGGGCTGACGTCAGGGAGAGAGAGGCCGGCACTTTGAAGGCCTCTGATTTCTTTGGTCTCGGCTTTGTTGATCCTCAGTTTGCCCAGGCTCTTCAGGAGGTTGAGGAAGAGGCTGCCGCTCCTGCCGAGACTGCTACGTTGGAGGGCACCGAGGTTGGAGGGGTAGACCATCGTGATGATGCGGCCGAGGTGACCAATCAAGCCGAGGATGTCAACGTTCCCTCTTCAAACCCTTAGGATTTTTTTATCATTATTTGTAACTCAATTGTATTGTGGAGCTTGTCTGTAATCGTTGAACATCTTATTATTTCTGAATGTATATCAACCTCTGATGAGGACCATCTTCACTTTCTTTTCATTAAATGTCATGTGATGCTTTTCATTCTTAGTTCCATTGTTATGGTGTCTGCTAAAAATAAATTTGTAATCTGTGCTTCAACCTCTGAAGTACTCTTTCTAAGCTTGTCTTTTTGCAATGGTCTTGTTTAAACTCAACCAATGGTCCTGAGCTCAGACCTTGTCACCACTGAATGGTGTTATGAAGGTCTGAGGTCATCACCTAAGATGTTATCCTCATAATTACTCACCAAATTAATGATGTTAAGAGTCTGAGGTCATCCCATTATGGTGTCTGATCTCAGACCTCGTCACCACTGAATGGTGTTATGAGGGTCTGAGGTCATCACCTAAGAGGTTATCCTCATAATGAATCTCACCAAATTAATGATGTTATGTGTCTGAGGTCATCCCATTATGGTGTCTGATCTCAGACCTTGTTATCACTGAATGGTGTTATGAGGGTCTGAGGTCATCACCTAAGAGGTTATCCTCATAATGAATCTCACCAAATTAATGATGTTATGTGTCTGAGGTCATCCCATTATGGTGTCTGATCTCAGACCTCGTCACCACTGAATGGTGTTATGAGGGTCTGAGGTCATCACCTAAGAGGTTATCCTCATAATGAATCTCACCAAATTAATGATGTTACGTGTCTGAGGTCATCCCATTATGGTGTCTGATCTCAGACCTCGTCACTACTGAATGGTGTTATGAGGGTCTGAGGTCATCACCTAAGAGGTTATCCTCATAATGAACCTCACCAAATTAATGATGTTAAGGGTCCGAGGTCATCCCATTATGGTGTCTGATATCAGACCTCGTCACCACTGAATGGTGTTATGAAGGGCTGAGGTCATCACCTAGGATGTTATCCCCATAATGAATCTCACCAAATTAATGATGTTATGTGTCTGAGGTCATCCCATTATGGTGTCTGATCTAAGACCTCGTCACCACTTAATGGTGTTATGAGGGTCTGAGGTCATCACCTAAGAGGTTATCCTCATAATGAATCTCACCAAATTAATGATGTTAAGGGTCTGAGGTCATCCCATTATGGTGTCTGATCTCAGACCTCGTCACCACTGAATGGTGTTATGAAGGGCTGAGGTCATCACCTAGGATGTTATCCCCATAATTAATCTCTGATCTAAGAATGAAGAAAGAACTGTCATGGGAACTGATCTTTATTAATAACCTCTTCATAATAAGATGGTACATTCATAAAACTCTATGCAACATCATATGTAATATCTCTTTAGGTGATCAACATTCCATGGGTTGGTGAAAGGTTCTCCTTCTAGGTTTTCTAGCCTGTAAGTGCCAGGCACAACCTCTTCTGTCACTTTGTAGGGGCCATGCCAGTTCGGGTGAAGCTTATTTTCTTTCTGTAGGGTCTTCTTTAGCACTAGGTCTCCTACAACAATGGGTCTTGACTTCACTCTCTGGTTGTAGACTTTCGTTGCCCTCTGCTGGTATGCTGCTTGTCTGACCTCTGCGTCCTTTCTTCTTTCTTCGATAAGATCTAGGTCTAGCCTCCTCTCTTCCCCATTATTATCAGGGTCGTCGGTCTGAATCCGATGAGTTGGGAGTCCTACTTCCGTTGGTATAACGACCTTTGAGCCATGTGCCAACATGAACGGGGTTTCTCCTGTTGGTGTCCTTGCCGTGGTTCTGTAGGCCCATAACACAGCGTAGACCTCTTCAGTCCATCTTCCCTTCGCATCTTCTAACCTCTTCTTGATTCCATCCAAGATAGTTCTGTTTGTGACCTCGGTCTGACCATTTGCTTGAGGTCGGCCAGGAGATGAGAAGAACTGCTTAATCCCTACTCTTAGGCAATATTTTTCTAAAGAGGAGTTCTTAAACTGGGTCCCATTATCCGAGATGAGAGTGTTTGTGAGGCCATATCTGCATATGATATTCCTCCAAATAAATTGGAAGGTCTTCTGCTCTGTGATCGTTATCATTGGCTCTGCCTCCACCCACTTTGAGAAGCAGTCTATGGAAACTATCAAGAATCTATAATTGTTGGCAGCCCTCGGTAGGGGTCCTACTAAGTCAATCCCCCATACTGCAAATGGTTATGGAGAGGTGATTGACGTCATAGGCTGATGGGGCTGATGAGGAATAGTGGCGTACCTTTGACATTTATCACATCTCTTTACATAAGCGGCGGCGTCCTTGGACAAAGTTGGCCACCAGTACCCCTGTGTGATGATTCTCTTGGCCAAGGGTCTTACCCCTATGTGGCTTGAGAAATAACCCTCATGAACCTCCTGTAAGACCCGAGGAACTTCCGTGGGATGCACACATCTGAGGAGAGGCAATAGAAACCCCTTTTTGTACAAGATGTCTCCTACCATTGAGAACTTGGCAGCCCTATATCTCAACTTTCTCCTCTCTAGCTTGGACTCATGTAGCTCTCCCCCTCTGATATACTTGACGAGGGGGTCGATCCATGAGTCTCCTAGGTTCAAATTGTGACATGGGTTACACACCTCTTCTTCCTCGAAGATTGCCTTGCTCAAGACCTCGATCGGAATGGTCCTTCCCACATCTGTCTTCATTGCCGAGGCCAGCCTTACCAATGCATCTGCGTGATTGTTACTTAGTCGAGGCACTCTCTTTAGTTTTGCCTCTTCAAAATATTCTAACAACCTTCTTACCCTCTTTAAGTACTTGGCCATCCTTTCATCTTTGGCCTCGTATATCCCCAGTATTTGATTGACAACCAACCTTGAGTCGCTATGGAGTAGGAGTCGCTTTACGCGAAGACTTATTGCCAATAAGAGACCTGCTATCATGGCCTCATACTCGGACTCGTTGTTTGAGGCCTGGAAGTTGAACCTCAGGGCGTACTCAATGTTCGCACCATCCGGAGCCGAGAGTATCAGCCCCGCACCGCTTCCACTGTCGCAGGAAGAGCCATCAACGAAGAGGCTCCAGACGTCTCTATCTGATGAAAAGGCTCCTTCTGTCATGACTCCTTGTTTGAAGAGATATCGATCCTCCTCGTCCTCCGCAATTCTGCTCATAACTTTTTTGGATGCGACCTCTTCTAAATTTCGGAAGACACTTGGAGTCGTCTCTTCCTCCTCTCAGAAGACACTGGGGTTTGTCTCTTCCATGCTCCCCAGGCCTTTCTCTGCCTCGGCCTCTTACCATGTGAACTCAGTAACAAAATCTGTGAGGGACTGCCCTTTGATGGCTATCCTAGGTTGGTAGGCAAGATCGTACTCCCCCAACTCGATGGCCCAGGTCATCAACCTCTCGGATTTCTCAGGTTTATGCAGAACCTGTCTTAGTGGGGAGTCAGTGAGGACTACCATGAAGTGAGCTTGGAAGTAGGGCTTCATTTTTCTTGAAGCATGTATCAGGGCATAGGCCAACTTTTCCATGCGAAGGTAATTCTGTTCAGCCCCTTGAAGGGATTTACTGTTGAAATACACAGGCCTTTGGATCCCATCATCTTCCCGTATTATGGCCGCGCTGATGGCTGATTCGGAGACTGCCAGATACACATACAACTTTTCTCCTGCGACGGGTCGAGATAGCAATAAGGGGGATCCCAAGTAAGATTTGAGTTGGTTGAAGGATTTTTCACACTCTTCGTCCCATTGGAAGGCCTTTCTTAGAACTTTAAAGAATGGAAGACACTTGTCCGTTGCCCTAGAAACAAACCTATTAAGGGCAGCCACTCTCCCCGTAAGTCTTTGGACATCCTTGATACTCCTAGGAGTCTTCATGTCAAGTAATGCCTTGATTTTCTCAGGGTTCGCTTCAATTCCTCTCTGGTTAACGATGAATCCCAGGAACTTCCCAGCTCCAACTTCGAAGACACACTTTGCTGGATTGAGTTTCATTCTGTATGAGTCCATAACATCGAAGGTCTTCTACGTGAGTACAAGCTTTCAAGCTTTTTGTTAGCTTATCGTCTACGTACACCTCCATAGTCTTACCTATTTTCTCTTCGAACATCTTATTGATAAGACGTTGATACGTTGCCCCTGCATTTTTCAGACCGAAGGGCATCACTTTGTAGCAGTACGTCCCTTTGTCAGTAATGAAGGCTGTCTTCTCAGAGTCTTCAGCATCTATGAAGATTTGGTTATAGCCAGAATACGCGTCCATGAAGCTCATGAGCTCATGTCCCGCCGTCGCGTCCACCATCTGATCTATCCGAGGTAAGGTATAGCTGTCTTTTGGACAAGATCTGTTAAGGTCAGTGAAATCCACACACATTCGCCACTTCCCATTGGCTTTAGGCACGATGACTGCATTTGAAAGCCACTCCGGATAGGTAACTTCTCTTATGAACTCGGCCTCTTCTAACTTTTTGACCTCTTCTCGGATGACGTCGTATTTCTCCCTGGAGTAGACTCTTCGTCTCTGTTTGATCGCCTTGGCATCTCTGGTCACGTTGAGCTTGTGGCTCATCACCTCAGGGTCGATGCCAGTCATGTCTGCGTGACTCCATGCGAAGACACTCTGTCTCCTCCTGAGGAAGTTTATCAGCTCTTCCTTGGTTCCTGTCTTTAGGGCTTTACCGACCTGGATGGTTTTTTCCGGCTCGTACTCATTGAGGACGATGGATTCTACCTCTTTCGCGGCCTCTCCATTCTTCAACTTTATTTCATCTCTTGGGTCAAGAGTGTCAATGCTATAAGTGGTGGTTTCCCTCTTATGGGCTTCTCTCTCTTCGGCCGAGTTGAAGTAACACTCTCGCGCTGTGGTCTGGTCACCTTGAACTTCCCCTACTCCATAAGGAGTCGAGAATTTTAGCATCTGATGGACCGTCGACGGCACAGCTTCAAACTCTTTAAGGGCCACCCTTCCTATGATGAGGTTGTAGACCGAGAAAACGTTCTCGTCCATAACGAAAAAGTTTATCTTCTTGGTCAGCCTCTTAGGCCACTCATCACCCATCCGTACGTCCATCTCATATATGCCCAAGGGATGGACCCTTTCGCCACTGAAGCCTATCAATGGGTGATGATAGGGCACCAGCCTCGCTCAGCTAAGACCTAGGCTCTTGAAGCAAGGACAGAACATCACGTCCGCTGAGCTCCCCCCATCTATGAGGATCCTCTGCACCTCGTACCCATGCACCCTTGTTGTTATGAACAGAGGGTCATCATGGGGGGCTAAGATACCCTTGAAGTCGAGTCTGGAGAACCCCACTACGAGGGTGTCCATGTTTACCTTCTTCCTCTTCTGCACTGTATCGGAAGACGTTAGATTCAAAACTTCAAGCTTGGCCACTGACCTGGCCTCTGCTACATGAGCCTTCCTATCAGCTACTTCAAAGCCACCTCCTACAAATCCTCCACATATGGTGTTAACACCAAAGGAGATCGTACCGACCCTCTTCACCGGGGTGTTGTCATCTTTTGGCGGAAGATCCAGATCGTCTTCGTCATCTCCTTCTGAATCGTCTCTTCTGGCCGGGACATTGTCACGACATCTGTCATTTCTCCTTTTCTTAGGGTCATCTCTTCCACCCTTTGGAGCCTTACCATCCACATACTTCCTCAGCTTTCCAGATTTCAACATCTTTTCAATCTCATCTTTTAAAGCGAAGCATCTATCCATAACATGGCCATGATCCTGATGGAACTCACACCATAGGTTTTTGTTCCTCTTATGTGGTGGGCCTTCAGTTTCTCTGGCCATCTCAGAGTCCTGTCAGCTTTAATCTCATTGAGGATGTGCTCGGAGCTTACAGTCAGAGGTGTATAGTGAGCGAACTTGTCATCACTCGACCTCTTCCTCCCATCTTTCTTGCTTTGGGACTTTCCACTACCACCGCGGCTCTCATCCTCATACTTGGCGGCCCTTGCCTCTTCCGCATTCATTACTTTCCCTGCAGTTGCCAACAGCTCCGCCATAGACCTAGGGGGTCTTCCGCCAGTTTCCACAATAGCTTCCCCTTCTGGAGGCCTCCTATAAGGGCGGTCATGGCTATGTTCTCTTCATAATCTTCGACCTCCAATTTCTCTTTGTTGAATCTTGCTATGTAGTCTCTTAGGCTCTCACCCTTGGCCTGCTTGACATATAGCAGGTGGGTAGTCTTCTTTTGAGGCCTCACCCCAAAGCAGAAGTTGTGGATGAATTGCTCAGCCAAGCCTTTGAAGTTCTCAATTGAGTTCTTCGGAAGGGAGGTGAACCAACTGTGCGCTGCCCCTGTCAAGGTTCCAGAGAAGGCCCTACACTTCATCTCATCGGGTATCGAGTATATGTCTGCTGCTGACTGGTACATTTTGATATGATGCACAGGGTTAGTGCTGCCATAATACTTGGGAGACACCGTAGGAGGCTTGAACTTAGCTGGGGTTGGGAACCCCACTATCCTTGCCACAAATGGGGAGCCCTCTGAGTAACCCCTTTATAATGGGTCCCTGCTTTTAATGAGGTCTCCTATCTTCTCCTCAAGGCGGTGGATAGAATCATTCCATGGTCTTCTGTCATCGACTTCTCTGAGGTTATACCCTGCCACCTCCCTGGGATGAACCGATGGTTCCCCTGCCACGACACGTCGACTGTTGACCTCTTCCTGTTCCCTGCCTCTTCTTTCACAGTGTCGGCCTTGATCTGGCCGACCCTGCCTGTTTCCTCTCTGAGAGCCTGCTGCGCTCCTTGATCTCGACAGTCTCTGTCTTAGGTCATTCATCGGACCCAGTCTCTCAAAGGCTGACCCTCTGCTCAACCTATCAAAGGCCGACCCTCTTTGTTGGGCCTCTTCGCCTCTTCGGCCGACACAACCTTGACTTTCCCTAAGAGGCCGTACAGTGTTATTTGACACCTCATACGGCTCCCAGCAGTCTACCGGGGCTTCTTCTGCCTCTAGATCATCATACATGTCCTCTGGGCAAGGGTTTCCCTACCTCCCCAGGCCCAAGCGCCTAGGGTAAAAAACGTCCCTTCTCCGCTGGGGTGCAGGCTGGTCCTTCATTGGTGCCTGGGGTGGTCCCCTGGCATCAGGATGAGGCTGAATTTTCGCCGGAGTGATCATGTCCGGTGAGACTCCAGGTGGCCTCATCATAGTTTGGCTGAGCTGTGCAAATTGCTCCTGCATGGCTTGTTGTGTTTCAGCTAAAGATCTCAAGGCGACAGCTACCTCCGCCATTTCAGACTGGGGGGGTGCTTGACTGGAACTAGGCCCTCCACCCCCAGGTGGCGGAAGAGGCGGTGGTAAGTCTGGTGCTATATGTTCACTATAGAGCTTGAGTAGCAGATGAGCTTAGTACCTCACAGGACCTCTTTCAATGGTGAAACAGCTCCGCACTAGGGGGAGGCCTGGTTCACCACCAGAGTCTCCGGTGAGGTTAAGCAGAAAAAGAGGAAGAGATAGCTTCTCGTTCCCACAGACGGCGCCAAAATAATGATGCCGAAATCAGCACCACCAAATAAGGTGTTTTCAAGCTCAATCTAAGAACAACAATGGCAGCATAGTTATGTAAAAGGTAAGATAATGAGATGAGGAAAATAGGAGAGGGCACTAGGATATAAGTGGTCCAACCTATATTGGCCTACGTCCACTGTGTATGTGAATAACCTCACTGCAATAAGGCACTAATGGCCATGGATACAATCTCTCAATCTTGCTCTCTCTCTACTGTGTATCTAGACAGAATTTCAGCTAGGGTTGAATATCTGGGGATCCTTTGCAAGGTAGAGGATGACCTCTATATATAGTATCTAGGGGGTGTAATGTACCCCCCATGCATGCAATGAGCATGTGTGTGTTTACCTCACCAATATGGGAAAGCCATCTGTCACTGTCACATGTAGAGAATGATGATGCAATATTCTCCCCACGTGTGGGGAATAATCTTGTTATAACTGATTTGTGTCCACGTGCCCTTATCCAAATGTCAGCCGATGCTCGGCTATCGCGCCTGGGGTATGACCTCGGCCTATGGTAGGCCGAGGTTGGTAAGTCTAGGTACCTGTTCAGTCCGAGTATTCCATGGAGGTCTCGGCCTAATCCCAGCCGAGACAATGGACAAGGTCGATCTAATCCCAGCCGAGACAATGGACGAGGTTGAGCTGGAGTGTTTCGAGTATCGACCGATGTCTTGATGAGGTTGCTGGTGGCTTCCTACGAGCTCGGCCTATGTCTGGCCGAGGTTGCCATGTCAAGGCATACGTGAATGCTGCTGATCCTTGTGGTGACCCTTGTAGAGGCTGGTAGTAGGGTCGGCCTGGGACGACCTTGATATGGCCGAGGGTTGATATCGCGTGTTCCCAACGTCGGCCATAATCCCGATCGAGGTTTGTGTCTCCGGGCCAAGGTCACACTTGGGGCATATCATGTATTATACATGGTTACGGATATGATCATAATAATATTGAACATGAATTTGTTCATTTTGGTTTACCGAAATGGGAGGTTACTCCCCGATCCGGAATGGGGGAGATATGTCTATTAAAGGCAAGGGGTTACTCCTCGACCAGGAATGGGGGAGAATGTCTATTGCAAACAGGATATGTGAATCATGATTCGGATAAGTTGGTCATTCTTTATGAATGAGCCGGATAAGTATATAATTGGTCATTCTTTATGAATGAGCCGGATAAGTATATAATTGGTAATTCCTTATGAATGAGTTGGATAAGTATATAATTGGTAATTCTTTATGAATAAGACGGATCAGTATATAATTGGTAATTCTTATGAATGGGCCAGATAAGTATGCATATATCATCACGGGGATATGATTTATTGCAATTAATGTTATGCAATAGTGTAGTAGTGATGCATTTGCTGAGCTATTTTGCTCATAGTTCTTATGTTTATGTTTTTCAGGTATTGGGATATCACTGCTAAATCTAGGAGGTCAGTGGGGTTAGCAATGGATGCATAAAACTATGATTTTGGTCAAACATAAATGGGGTAATTTAATCCCACTTATCTTTTTCAGTAAGTTTGAATAAGCATAATTACCTTAAAGTTGTCAAAAGTTTTAGTTTTATTGATTCATGTTAATAACTGGAAAAGGATACTCGTGTTTATGGTTTGCCTAAGGTAATTATGATTTGACTCACTTTAAATTTCAAACTTAGTTATAGGTAATTGGGTTGGGGTGTGTCAATAATCCACTTCACAACCCAAAGAAAATCTTACCAACTCCGCGATTATTATAATCCAATAATGGACTTTATCAATTTGAATACCCGTCCCCGAAATCATCAATCTATCACCACATTCGGGTCGGTAGTATCGAACCAACCTCTTCCTTTTACGTGTGGTTAACTTTAAAACAACTTCACTATAGGTCACTCAACCCGATATCATTATCCCACATCACGTGAAACATCTTACTCTCCTTATTCTGGGATATACAAAAATTATGGCCCGTGCATTTACTCCAAAACTCCGCACTTCCTAGGCCCTTTTTCGTCTATTAGAATTCTTAACAACCTATCTATGCGCAGACCACTCTACGTATTTGACTAGGTGAGACTCCGCTCGACCTTCAAAAGTTTTGGGGTTCTCCTTTGTCAAAGGATACCTTTTGCATTTTATTCCAACGTCTTGGGACTCACTTCGAGGGTGGGATTTTTCTCATGACATATATACAGACAAACTATCTCCTTTCCTCAAATGAAGTTTATCCTCTCCTACATTTCCACTTATTTTTCTGACAGTCCCACAAACACATTTACAACATCTTTCTAAGCCTCCTTAACACAGACGATACTGAAAGTTAAATAGACAATAACACCCATACACCCTATATCCCGTGCACAACTGCACAATCATTTCTAAGTTCCACATATAACATATGTATCTCAAATTCGACCCTGCATTCTTTATGGATTTACACTATGGCTAACCTCAGTTATTTTATTAAAATGATTTAATTCCACTCGAGACTGCCCCACTCATAAACTAGTGGTGAATTTTTTCCCCCGATGCTCCCCACACACAACATTACTCAACTCACCAGTCTTATATCATAGAATAACACTCAGGTCATGCTTCACTCACATACACATGTAATAATTTAAATTGATAAACTCATTCCCTAGTGACCAATACATCTCTCGACTCCTGACATTTGCTAGGATTCATGCATGGGACGTCTCGCAAGCAAAATCCAAATAAGGACCCCCCGATACACTACTACCTAGCATTGTCGGTCATCGAGATTCATAGGTCCTACACACACATGATCAGAACATCCAAAATTCTATCCCTAGATGTACAAGTCTAACCATCCACTCCCACATGACTAAATGAGTTATACCACACGGCGCCATCATTATCACTAGTTTTCCCGTGCTAGGTCAATAACAAGATAAATTTCTCCGCCCAACAATTAACTTAGTATCCCAAATCATATTAGTTCAGTCCCTACACACTAGGATAAAATATAACGAGACAATTATAACCGTTGAAATCTCCTCCATGATATAATATAAACGCGAGCTCAACTTTCTTCCAGTTGACACATTGCTAAGCAACATATCCTCTCCTGGAATAGCGAACACGATAGTCTTACTGTAACATCCCACCATCGATCATCCCATCACTAACCAACACATACCCAGGAAAACATCATACTCGAATATAATCTCTCGAGACAAGTTAACCCACTAGAATATATCATCTCAGCGATTATACTCACTTTCCTTAAATGGGACTAAAACCCTCATATTAAATTGTAAAATATAGGGACATAATAGTAATACTAACAATACACCCATTAAATCCATCCCATGCACGAATTCAGTGCTAACAAAATATTATGACTCGCTCATGTCACACAAACATACCCCATTAACCTTAGGATATAACTCACACTTTTAATTGTTAGTAGTGTTGGCGATCCAAATTCTTTCTGGACATAATACTCTTATCCATACCAATCTCAAAAACTTTCACAACTATTTCCCTGTTGGGCATCCTTCTCCTATCCCCTAACTTATTGCAGACAAGTTTGATACATGTGGCCCTACACTCCACGCATAGGATGCCTCTTGGTGTTATTTCCCCATCTCTGGCCCCACTGGCCATATCAGGATTACCCTTCTCTCGGACCTGGTAGTCTTGGCCCTGATTTCTACCCCCGTTGTTCCTTTGACTTTGCTGGCCCTATAGAACACACTATTGTTTCCTGGCAACGCTAATTGAATCCATCATTACTCGATAGAATTTCCATTGATCTACATCATTTAAATGGATCCCATACTGGGCATCCCTCTCAGGTGCATTACTATCACCAATTACCTTTAGTCTTACCCTTCTGATTATGATTTCCAACCCTCTTGGATCCATTCCCATGGAAGCATTGATATAAGTTTGTAAAAGTTCATCATAGATACCATGTGCATAAGTCGTCCAAGACTGACTTCCCATAAATACTAGGGACTCCTACTCGTAAGTCCATCATCACTTTTTAGAACCTTCCTCTCCAATACCTATCTCCCTGGGTACGAAGTTCACTCACATAAATAATTTTTTTTTCATCAAAATCAACCTCTGTTTGTCCCTCTCATAAAAAGTCCATAAACTTCCTTCGCACCTCTGCCTGAGCACCAGATGATAGAACTTGTGGTTACTTCATGCCTAAAATTTCTCGATAAATTCCTTATCCACTTTCTTATATGTGATGACTATATCCTATTATGGCCACACTGCTCCTAGGAGCAAAAATTTCCCCAAAATTTAAACCTCGGGTGCTTCTACACCTCAATATGGCCCACACTCACATCGCGATAGAGGAGATTGACTTACAGCCCGACAATTCTTATGAGGAGAGACCAGTGGCTATCCTAAACCATAGCTAGAGGAGATTGAGGTCAAAGGTAGTTCCACTTGTACGGGTTCAATGGTAGCATCATAACGTGGAAGAGTCCACTTTGGAGCGCGAGGCAGATATGCGCGAAAAATACCCTGATTTATTTTTACCAGGTACGCCTAATTTTTTCGAATTTTGGGACGAAATTCCGTTATTAGGGGGGAAGTATGTAATACCCCGTATTTTTATGGCTTTTAAATTGGGGATTTATTAAATTTAATTGAGATAAATTAATTTAATATTAATCCAGAAATTTATTTTAAATATTTACTAGCGTGACAAGAGTTAGTAATTATTGGGAATTTGTTGAATATTACTTAATGAGTAAAGTAATATGTAGAATTGAATTTATTAAAATTGTCACGAGTGAATTATATGACAATTATGGAAATTAAGTCGGGACGTGCATCTTGAAGCCTTGCCCTCTGATGTTGCTCAATAGGGTGGCCGTATGTGGCCCATACCCTCTGCGTGTAAAGCTTTTGTATTTGACTTCCTTTTGGACAAATATTGTTGCACTTTGTAGTGAAATTTTCTCTTATAATGGAATTCCTCTCTTCCTGTCTTCTATACTTGTCTATGGTATGATTTGACTTAGCTGTTATATGTGTTCACCCATCTTACAAGTCCCCCCTCGTCTTTCTTGAGGGTGAATGGGGGGTCGTCCCCACCATTGACCCTCATTATAGCCGAGGGTGGTTTTCCAACACTTTAATGATGTTATAAATTTCAAGTCCCCCCTCATTTTTCTTCAGGGTGAATGGGGGGTCGTCCCCACCATTGACCCTCATCATAGCCGAGGGTGGTTTTCCACCACTTTAATGATGTTATAAATATCAAGTCCCCCTCGTCTTTCTTGAGGGTGAATGGGGGTTCGTCCCACCATTGACCCTCATTATAGCCGAGGGTGGTTTTTCACCACTTTAATGATGTTATAAATTTCAAGTCCCCCCATCGTCTTTCTTGAGGGTGAATGGGGGTTCGTCCCCACCATTGACCCTCATCATAGCCAAGGGTGGTTTTCCACCACTTTAATGATGTTATAAATTTCAAGTCCCCCTTGTCTTTCTTGAGGGTGAATGGGGGGTTGTCCCCACCATTGACCCTCATCATAGCCGAAGGTGTTTTTTCACCACTTTAATGATGTTATAAATTTCAAGTCCCCCTCGTCTTTCTTGAGGGTGAATGGGGGGTCATCCCCACCATTGACCCTCATTATACCCGAGGGTGGTTTTCCACCACTTTAATGATGTTATAAATTTCAAGTCCCCCCTCGTCTTTCTTGAGGGTGAATGGGGGGTCGTTCCCATCATTGACCCTCATCATAGCCGAGAGTGGTTTTCCACCACTTTAATGATGTTATAAATTTCAAGTCCCCCTCGTCTTTCTTGAGGGTGAATGGGGGGTTGTCCCCACCATTGACCCTCATTATAGCCGAGGGTGGTTGCCAACAAGGATAAGCCCAATTATACTAGAATTAACAAACACAAGATGAGGGACCAATATGACATTCTCATTAACATTCTAAGTGTTCTGTTGGAGAAACACATTCATTACAACTGTGGTCCGATAGGACATTACAACATTATTGATAGTATTTCTTCAGATGATCTGCATTCCACGGATTCGAAAAGGGTTCCCCTTCTAGGTTTTCTAGTCTATAGGTTCCAGGGACAACTTCATCAATGACCCTATATGGGCCATGCCAATTTAGGTGGAGCTTGTTAGGCTTTTGCCAAGTCTTTTTGAGGACTAAGTCCCCCACTGCGATTGGCCTTTGCTTCACCCTCTTGTTGTAAAACCTAGCAGTCCTCTGCTGGTAGGCAGCTTGCCTTATCTCAACGTCTTCCCTCCTTTCCTCGATCAAGTCTAAGTCAAGTATCCTTTCTTCCATATTTCTCTGGGGGTCATACATTTGGACCATATGGGTAGGAAACCCAATCTCGATGGGGATGACGGATTTTGAGCCATATGTCAGCATGAACGGGGTTTCTCCGATATGGGTCTTTGCCGTCGTCCTGTAGGCCCATAGTACAACGTACAACTCCTCGACCCATCTTCCTTTTGCCTCCTCGAGTTTCTTCTTAATCTCGTCTAGGATTATCCTATTTGTAACTTCCGTTTTCCCAATAGCCTGAGGCCGACCTGGGGTAGAGAAGAATTGTTTGATACTCACCTTTTCACACTACTTCTCTAGAGAGGTATTCTTGAATTGAGTCCCGTTATCTGAGATGAGGGTGTTGGGGAGACCATATCTACATATAATGTTTTTCCAGATGAACTGGAAGGTCTTTTGTTCGGTAATCGTGACCATCGGCTCCGCTTCTACCCATTTTGAAAAATAGTCAATTGCTACGATGAGGTACAAATAGTTATTAACGGCCCTAGGCAAGGGTCCTACCAGGTCGATCCCCCACACTGCAAATGGCCATGGGGATGTAACGGAGGTAAGAGGCTGATGGGATGGTGAGGGATGGTGGCAAATCTTTGACATTTATCACACTTTTTTACATATGCCGTGGCATCTTTCCCCAAGGTCGTCTACCAGTATCCCTGGGTTACTATCCTCTTTGCTAATGACCTGCCCCCAATATGGCTTGAACATGACCCCTTGTGCACATCTTGAAAGATGTGCGGGACCTCAGACGGGTGTACACACCTGAGCAAGGGGAGCAAGAACCCCTTTTTGTACAAGGTGTCACCGATGATAGTGAATTTCGCAGCTCTGTATCTCAACTTATTCTTTTCATGTCTTGCTTTTGGGTCCATCCATGAAGCTTCCCTGCCAATATTTAAGCAAGAGCCAAGTGTTCCCTCTGCATCTTCAATCGTTGGTCGAAGCAAAATTTCCACTGGGACCGTCCTCCTGATATCTATCCTAGGTGCCGAGGCCAGCCTAACAAGTGCATCAGCTCGGCCATTATCAATCCTAGGTATCCTCTTGAATTTCACTTCTCTGATGCTCTTTAATAGTGACTTCACTCTTTCAACGTATTTGGCCATTCTCCCTTCCTTAGCCTCGTAGGCTCCTAGTATCTAATTCACTACAAGTCTTGAATCACTATGGACCAAGATCTGGCCGACACTAAGATACTTAGCCAAGGAGAGGCCTGCTATCAGGGCCTCATATTCAGACTCATTATTGGAGACTTTAAAGTTGAACCTCAGGGCGTACTCAATGTCTGCGCCATCGGGTGTTGATACTATTAATCCAGCCCCACTTCCGTTGTCGCAGGAGGACCCGTCCACCAAGAGGCTCTACACAGTCTGTTCTTCTGAGAAATTTCCCTTGGTGAGGGACCCCTGTCTAAAGAGATATCTTCCCTCTTCATTTTCGCCACTTTTTTTCTAGCGGTGCTTGTCTCAACCTTATCCATGGATGGGTCAACAATTTTGCCTTGATAGGTAGCTGTCTTATTGAGGCTCTCATCTTCAATCTCATCATCTTCCCAAGTAAATTCAGCTATGAAATCATCTAATGCTTGCCCCTTAATGTCCACCCTAGGTCGATACACAATGTCAAAATCTCCCAACTCTATAGCTCAGTCCATTAGTCTACCTGATGTTTCTGGCTTGTGTTAGACCTGCCTAAGAGGAGAGTCAGTGAGGATGACCATTGTATGGGACTGGAAGTACAACTTCATCTTTTTTGATGCATGGATCAAGGTATAAGCTAACTTCTCCATCCTTGGGTACCTTTGCTATGCCTCTTGGAGTGCCTTACTATTAAAATACACAGGCTTCTGTACCCCATCCTCTTCTCTCACAATGGTTGTGCTGATGGATGATTCTGAGATGGCTAGGTACACATGTAGTCGTTCACCCTGTACTGGCCATGACAACAGCAAGGGAGACCCTAGGTACTACTTCAATTCTTTGAAATCTTGGTCACACTCTTTGTTCCATTCAAAGGCCTTTCTGAGAATTTTGAAGAACGGTAAACACTTGTCTGTGGCTCTAGATACGAACCTATTCAAAGCAGCCACTCGCCCCGTGAGCCTCTAAACGTCTTTAATGGTCTTGGGGGTCTTCATTTCTAGGAGGGCCTTTATCTTCTCAAGATTAGCCTCAATGCCTCTTTGATTCACGATGAACCCCAAGAATTTCCCTGCTCTAACCCCGAAGACACATTTGGTCGGGTTGAGCTTCATCCAGTACTTGTTCGTCGTGTTAAAGGCCCTCTCGAGGTCGGCCACATGATCCTCTGCCTTCAAACTCTTGGTCAGCATGTCATCTACATAAACCTCCATAGACTTCCCAATTTGGTCTTCAAACATTTTATTCACAAGGCGCTGATACGTTGCCCCCGCATTCTTTAGGCCAAAGGGCATGGCCCTATAACAGTATGTTCCCTTGTCGGTAATGAATGCTGTTTTTTCTGAGTCCTTCGAGCTCATAAATATCTGGTTGTAACCTGAATAGGCATCCATGAAGCTCATTAGCTCATGGCCTATGGTAGCATCTACCATCTGATCAATGCGAGGGAGGGGGAAGCTATTTTTGGGATAATGTTTATTAAGGTCGGTGAAGTCCACGCACATCCTCCACTTCCCACTGGCCTTTGGGACTATGATCGCATTGGAAAGTCATTCGGAATAGATGACCTCTTTGATAAACTCAGCATCTTCCAGCTTCTTGACCTCGTCCCTTATGACCTCATATTTTTCTCGAGAATAAATTCTCCTCTTCTACTTTACCTGCTTTGCACCCTCTACCACGTTGAGCTTGTGGCACATGATTTTGGGGTCGATCCCCGGTATATCTGCATGACTCCATGCAAAGACGTTATGTCTTCTCCTTAACAGCTTGATGAGGTCTTCTTTGATGTTTGGCTTCAGAGTTTTGCCCACTTGGACGGTTTTTTTCGGTTCATCCTCATTGAGGATGATGGATTCTACCTCTTCTGCGTCTTCTCCTTTCTTCAGCTTTGTCTCATCCCTGGGGTCGAGGGTATCAATATTGTAAGTGGTTGTTGCCTTTTTGCGCGCCTCTCTTTCTTCGGCAGAGTTGAAGTAACATTCCCGTGCTATCGTCTGGTCTCCCTGAACTTCCTCTACCCCGTAAGGGGTTAGAAATTTAATCATCTGATGAACTGTAGATGGCACAGCCTCAAACCCCTTGAGGGTAACTCACCCCAGTATAATGTTATAGGCCGATAAGATATGTTCATCCATCACAAAGAAGCTGACCTTCTTGGTAAGCCATCTCGACCACTCGTCCCCCATCCTGGCATTGGCCCCATACACTCCAAGGGGATAAACCTTTTCCCCACTGAACCCAATCAATGGGGGATGGTATAGGATGGGTCTAGCACAGCTGAGGCCTAAGGCTTTGAAGCACGACCAAAACATCACATCTGCAGAGCTACCCCCATCTACCAAGATCCTCGACACCTCACATCCATGCACCCTGGTAGTGATAACGAGAGGGTCATCATGCGGGGCTAAGAGGCCTTTGAAGTCCATTCTTGAGAACCCCACTATCAGAGTATCCATATTGACCTTCTTCCTATTTTTTGACTTTACCTCAACAGAGGTTGAGTGTACAGCTTTTGTCACTGCCTTGGCTTCATCTACATGGGCCTTCCTGTCTGCGACCTCTGACCCTCCTCCTACTAGTCCCCCGGAGATCATCCAAACATCGAGTGAGATCATATTAAGTCTCTTTATAGGGCCGTGGTTATCTCTCGGTGGGAGGTTAGGGTCGTCCTCATCATCTGAAGGGTCGTCCCTTCTGTTTAGAGGATCTTCTCGGCATGCGTCACCTCTCTTCTTTTTGGGGTCATCCCCTCGGCCCCTCTTGAAGGCACCTTTATCAACGTACTTCCTAAGCTTCCCTTCTTTTAGAATTTTCTCTATTTGATCTTTCAGAGCAAAACACTTGTCGGTGACATGACCATGGTCTTGGTGAAATTCACACCACAAATTTTTATTCCTCTTGTGGGGGGCTGCCCTCAGCTTCTCCTGCCACTTCAAGGACCGATCACTTTTTATCTCATTTAGGATATGCTCGTAACTGACCATCAGAGGGGTGTAATTAGCGAATTTGCCATCTATAGACCTCTTCTTCCCCTCGTTGTTCTTTTTCTAGTACTTGCCTCCACTGGTGCCTCCTTTTTCATCTTCGTATTTTGCTGCCATCGCCTCTTCGGCGTTCATAAAATTTTCTACTGTTGACAAAAATTTAGCCATCGTCCTCGGTGGGTATTCAACAAGTTTCCATAACATCTTCCCCTTCTGGAGTCCTCCAATGAGGGCTGTCATGGCTATTCTTTCCTCATAGTCTTAGACCTCTAACTTTTCTTTGTTAAATCTTGCTATGTAGTCTCTCAGACTCTCGTTCTTCCCCTGCTTAACATAAAGCAGGTGTGTGATCTTCTTCTGTGGCCTCACTATAAAGAAAAACTTACGGATGAACTGGTCTGCTAACTTCTTAAAGCTTTCAATGGAGTTCTTTGGAAGAGACATGTACCAGACATGTGTAGCCCCCATCAGAGTGCCAGAAAAGGCACGACACCTCATCTCATCTGAGATGGAGTATATGTCTATCGCTGATTGGTACATCTCAATATGATGGACGGGGTTGGTACTCCCGTCATATCTTGGGGTGACCACAGGTGGATTAAACTTGGATGGTGTTGGAAAGCTGACTATCTTCGCCACAAAGGGTGAGACTATGGAGTATCCTCTCTCAAGTGGGTCTCGGCTCTTCAGGATGTCACCAATTTTATCCTTCATACTTTGGATCGATTCATTCCATGGCCTCGTAGGGTTGGCCTTGCCGATGTTATCCCCTGCCGCCTCTTTGAGGTGAACAGAGGGTTCTGTTTTGGTAGGTCTGTATCGGTTGTTTACTTCTCCCTGACCGTCATCCCGTCTGTGGGTTTGGCCCACGTGGGATCGGCCATCTGCTGCCTTCCTTCTGGATCTCGCAACACTTCTCGATCGGGATAGTTTTTCTCGCACGTCATTTACTGGGCCTAGCCTCTCAAAGGCCGACCCCCTGCTCAGACGATCAAAAGCAGATCCTCTCAGGTGATCGTCGAGATTTTGCCTTCCACACTTCCCTCTTCTCTCCTGGATAGGCCGCACATAATTGTTGGAGACCTCATACGGCTCCTAACACTCTATAGGGGCCTCCTCCACCTCCAGATCATCATATTTGTCTTCTGGGCAAGGGTTTCCCTACCTCCCCAGGCGTAGACACCGGGGGTCAGTAACATCCCTCCACCGTTGTGGAGGTGGCAAGTCTTTGCATGGCTCCTGGGGTGGTCCACTAGCCTCATGCTTCCCTGGAGCCGCTGTCGGAGTAATCATCTTCGGTGAGACCCCTGGTGGTCTTAGTATGTTTTGGCTATGAGCTGTAAATTGCTCCTGCATAATCCGCTGGCTTGCTTCCAGAGACTTCAAGGCGACTGCCACATCAGCTATCTTAGACTGAGGTGGTGGTTGACTGGAACTGGGTCCTACCCCACTATCCGGTGGAGGGAGAGGTGGTGGTGGCATCTCCGGTGCCATATGTTTGACCTATGAAGAGCTGTACTGAAGAAAAGATTGGTGATCTTGAGAACCTTAATGGATCTCTTTTAATGGTGAAACAGCTCCACACGAAGGGGGGAGAACTGGTTCACCACCAGAGTTTCCGGTGAGGTCAAGCTGTATAAATGAAGAGATATCTTCTCGTTCCCACAGACGACGTCAAACTGATGATGCTGAGATTTAGCACCACCAGATTAGTGATGATGAGCTCAAACAGTAATAACAATTGAATCCATAAAGATATGTATGTATAAGTGTATAGAAGGAGATGAGTGTAAGAGGAATAAGACAATGATGTATAGTGGTTCAGCCAATTAGGCCTACATCCACTGTGAGTGTGTGATCCACTAAGTATGGGCACTAATGGCCTTGGATACAATGCACACAAGCTTACCCTCTCTCTACTATGTGTACAAGCAGAGTTTTATCTGGGGTTACAATTATCGATCCCTTTGCAGGGTTGTAGGTGACAAGTATATATAGGTCTTGGGGGGAGTAGTGTATCCCCCAAGCATGCATGGTGCATGTGAGTTATAATTTAGCCAATCCTTTGCTGACACCTGGAGGTGCACCTGTGATTAATGATGACATATTATTCCATCAGGTGAGGGGGTGATATTGTTATAACGGTCTTGTCCATGGGCCAGAGGAGTCCCACGCGCAGTATTCCAAATCACGCGCTGTGATGATGTCACCCCTGGCCTATGGTATGAGGCCGAGGGCAAAGTTCCCGTTGGCAGCGAGCCTGGCCTAGTTTGGGCCTCGTGCTGTCATACCCTCATAGGGTCGTCCAGACCATGATGAGGGGGTTCGGCCTCTTGAAGGGTCGTCTGAGCCATGATGAAGGGTCGGCCTCTTGAAGGGTCATTTGAACCATGATGAGGGAGTCGTCCCCTTCAAGGGTCGTCTGATCCATGATGAGGGGTCGGCCCCGATCCATCCTCTAACTGTGACGCCCCGAACTAGATTTAAGGGTTATTATAGGATCGACCCTAATCCGATCCGAGTGTCAAGTGTGGGGTGCAATGAACAACCTAAATAAGATTACGCTTTTCTTAGTATGTGATTCCAATATAAAATAAACTACGTGCGGGACCCAAGGGAAGTGCTCCAAGGCCAAGTAAAATGAGTTACTAACGTTAGTGCAAGTAAATATTACATGTATAATGCTCTCAAAGTACAGAACCACATACAACCAGCCGTAACAAAGAGGAGGGAGTGAGCGAAAGGCTCAATGGGATTTATACAAATGCAACATAGAAACGAACGCATAAAAGAATACTCACTCACTATATGCTCATGAAAATATGTATATATCTACATATATACTTTTGAAAATACATGCTCCGATGTATTAAATCATTTTATTCCAAAAATATAATTTATCCCCGTTCATCCTCTTTTTCTTTCCCAAAATAGTCATTTTGGATAATCTTTCTTTAAAATCACATTCTTTCCTATTAACGCACACGGTTAATCATTAATAGGAAAAACCTTTCTTTTCTTGAAAATATTCATCTATTCAACGTTTATTAACTCACTCTAGAATTACTTTGCCATTATTTTAATATTCTCATTAAAACAATCTTTATGACATGCACACCTCGTGTTTGGAAAATATTCATTTTCATTGAGAAACTTATACTCCACACGACACAAAATATTTATTATTTCATGAAAACTTTGGTTATTTTCATCTTTCAACCTTTTGCAAATCTCAAAGATTTATTTTCATTAATTTTTAAGAATATTCTCATTCTTTATTTCTTATTACAAGAATTATCAATCTTTGCCTTGGAGTCTAGCCATTATTCCTGGATTTCACGGGCTCTACACCATCGGTCTCCAGTCGCCATATGCTCATCTGTATAGGCTTTGGGGTCTTTCACCACTAGGGACGTCATGCCCTCCTTAATTCTTGGCATCATGCAAGTATCATTTCTTATCTTTTTTCATGTGTTTCAACATCATTCTCAATGTTCACATTTATTCTCACTTGGAAAATCAATCCTTTTTCTTCCAAACTATTCATTTATATTTTTATTTCATAAAAAATGTTCTGCTTTACGTAAATTAACCAATTTACCCATTTCTTGTCAAACACGCATTTAGCCATTTAACAAGTGTTGTTCCCAAAATAGTTACTAACTTTTCAATTTCACACTTATCATTTTAGTGAAACTCATTATTTTCACTTAAATTTTTTTTTATAATTAATCTCCTTTTATTAAACTTAATTAATACATTTAATTGCCAAATATTTTCTTGACAGCACACTATTCACTGTATTTACGACAATGCCACTACTATTTGTTTCACACAAATATTATACTTTTAAATCGGTTTAAACGTACTAATTTTGCCAAAAACCAATTTATAACTTCTCAAAGTGTATTTATGATATCTCTAACATAATTTCAGTAATAAATTCTAAATTTTATAAAAAGACTTTATTTCCATTTATGTTTCCAAAGTACGTTGTACACACTTTAAATACTCATTTGGCCACTATCAACACATTTGGCCTTCTTTACTTTATTTAATTACACTTAAGCATCAATTTAAAAGTAATCATTTTATACTTTGATTATTTACATATCAACCCCAAATATTTCTTATTATGAGTTTATGCATCTCAAAAACACCCATTTATGTAAAAGTCCAATTTCTTTTTCTACCTCATCATTTTGGTAAGAAAGCCCCATTTTTATTTCGTAAAAATGGCCTACAATAACCCAATATTTTTCTAAGCATGAAATTACATTATTTACCTTTTAAACATTAATTTGACATATTTTATATCATAAATTGTTCAAGGCCAATATTCTGAAATTTATCCACCTTTTAAACCCAGCAAAATTAGTTCTTAAAAACTCATTTCTACACACCAAATTATGATATGATTACTAAACAATATGAAGTTGTAAGTTAGCTAAAATACTACATATATCAAGTCTAATATATGTAAATATCATTCTAAAAATTATCAAACTCTAAACCTCAATCAAAGTAAGATTTTTCCCACCTCTTAAGACTCCAAAATGGTGGTTGAATAGTGGTGTAGGAGGAGTAACCCCCACCTCCAAAGGTGGCCTCAAAGGAGTTACAATAAAATCCCTCCATTAGGTCTTACTTCAAAGTCCTTCTTTCTCTTCCTCTTTTAAGTCTCCAAGCGGCTCTATAATCTTCCACAAATCTCCAAGAATAACATCTCCAAGAACCCATCATCCTTCCTATTCTTATACATGGTGAAATATGGTGTTTCTAGGCTAAAATATGGTTGTTTCATGGTGGTTTATGGGTGGGGTAAGGGAACCTACGAATTTGAGAATGGTAGCTGACATAGAGAAGCTTAAGGGAGTGAGAGAAATGGGATAAATCTGATAGGGATGTGAATGATTAAGCCCATGTCCCTCCTTTCTCATTTATTACTCAATTCCAACTCATATCACTCATAGAACCCATGTGAAAATTCTCAACCACCCTCACATGCTAGACTTTACAACCTATGTCTGAAAAGGGGTGGGATGAAGTGGGAGGATGATTACAAGAATCCAAGAAACAAAAGGAAGTGGAAAATAACCTAAAATTATACAATCTCGCCGAGTAGAAAATTGACAAAAAGGTATTTGATGAATTTTTTGGAGATGTTGAAAAAGGAAAATTTGCTCAAAATTAAATTCTAAGTCGGTATGGTGATTTTCAGAATTTTCTAAGCACTTTTATTTTTTGACGAAAAATAATTTTTAATTATTTTTTGACTTTTGACCCCATGGTATTTTTATATGTATTTTTAGGGTCCCAAATATGTAGTCATACTATTTTTATCATTCTCCAATCGTCTTATAAAAATTGCGCAAGTCCGCGTCCTGCACGACACGCGCTGATAAAAATCTCGTTTTATTAACCACGATCGTGTCACAGTCATTCATTGGAATTTTTGCATAAAACTTAACCAACATACTTACTAGGACTATTAGGCCTTAAATGCGCATCCATGCGAACCATGCAACATGGGGATTCTTTTTCTCCTTAATTACTTTTCGTGCCATTTTGGCGTAATTCTTTTATATATTTATTTCTAAAAAATTTCCTTCGAACAAATTATCAATTTATTATTCAATATTTCTTTTATAGGGCGGGGTATCACATTCTTCCCTCCTTAAGAAATTTTGTCCTCGAAATTTATTACTCATCAATCTTAATCATTTAGTCATCTAAGCAAACTATTTCTAGTTCTGGAGTATCCTAATATTTATAGTTAAAACTAAAAGATTCCGTCCACGTTAATTATCATTAAGTTAACCCAATCATGGTAAGGTTTTTCATTAATAATACCCAAGCATGCCTAACTTATTCATCCCAACAAATTTTTCAAAACAATCGGTATTCCTTAAACATCATGCCATCATTAATGAATTCATCATCACGAGTTATGATTTACAAATATATGTTTTCTCAAATTTTGAATCACGTCAAGACTAGGTTAATACATATGTAACACTTCCTAGTCATTCATATCAGCAATCTTAAAAGAGTCACTTTATCACATTGGCCTGAAAGACCGAAACCTCGCATGAGATCTTCATATTAACCTCGAAGCATCCTAGATATCATAATCCAAATTATACATATGAGTAACTACATCCTCAATTCGGAGTGTAACATTTGCACGTAATCTCTCATTAAGTCTGATATCCACATAATTCCTAAAACATATTCTTGAAACTATGACTGAAAAGTAACTAGCTATATTGTAACTCCAAATTGTAACTAGTTCTATCGGTTAACTAACAAGGCCATTAACCTAAGATAACCGATTTACACGTGCAACTACGAGAAATAAATCGCGAGACCATACGCACACACAAACTAATGAAACTATTAGGGTGCTTCCAACAAAGTGTGCACTCATTTACTGTGATGCATCAGCCATAACCGGCCTAACCCGCGCAACTACTGAGCTTATGTAGTGTCACACCCAGATCACAACGGAATAACAACTTCACATTACTGGTAATCAAATGAAACATATGGAATCACAACGAATTAAGTGAATACCGAGCCAAATGATAACAATTGAATTTCGGCAACGAACTGTTCTTCAAAAAGTACGAACCCACAAGTGCTCTTAAGGTTCACAACTTATAACCGATGTTCCTCCTATGTACATTGACTGCTCTTACGCAAAATTTTCCATTCTCATTGAAGTATAAACTAATCCTTTCGGTAAGTAAAAACACAAGGCTTCCTTCCTTAGGAATAATGTTATGGGTTACACTTCTATATTTGTACGTACTGTGCCAATTCACGCGAGATCACCCTTCTCATCTTTTATCATAAATAGTCGATCCATCATACCTATATCTCCAAATTTCAATACGTGGTATCTAACCTCAAATGTTCATGTTCAATACATATGCATAGTTTCAAAAATATTAATTTACCAACAACTTCCTAACTTTTAGCAACATCCTATGCAATCCTGAGTATCAAACTTTAGTCGAAGATGGCGCTTCTAATCTCATAGGTAGGATATTTGTTCACCTTGTACTATCATTAAGGGTTATGCTAGGCGAATAATGATTTCTTTTTACTAGGGTTATCCCCAACGTATTGGTAGCACAAGAGGGTGCTATGATCAATCCTAACACTTCATTCCAAGAGTTATTCATTAAATATCGATACAACATCAAGTTACTCTAAGTTCTCCCAAGCGCACAACCTAGAACTTACCATCATGTTTACGACACAATCCTCAAAGATCATATTAAGACAAGTTTTATGATTCATGGTGTTAATCTCCAAGGTTTTTCCACAAGTCAACATATATGATAATGATTCATCAGCACCTAAACAATCCCTAACACTCATATTCTTCAAGGCTTATGTATAACTTCCGTAAACTTATAGATTTCTCTAAAGGTGACTACACAATTAAGTGTAAGAGCTGCCTGTCACACTAAAATCTTGTCACACTCAATGTTATAGAAAGCAATGTCTAACTAGCCACATCCCGGTGCTTGTCACAACAATCAAATGTGATTACTAACTTATATGCTTCCAATAGTTATATTAAGACATGTGTTCACAATTAATTCATCATATTGTCACCAATTCTAAGGCATTTTCTCCACGTCAACACGATTTAGTCACTAATGACCTATTATTATTTTATCAAATCCTCAATGCAATAATTATCCCAAGCTTTAAGGTAACAACATAAGATTTAGCCATTTCCCGAACCTAGCACATACGACCAAGTCCAATTATTATTTTTTCACGACAGAAGCTTATCGTAATAATGTCCCAAAAACACTTTGCTCAAGTCAACTCAATTGTTTATCATAACGATTTGATTAAGGCCACTAATCTTCAATACCTTTATGTGGTAATCATTGATTTGATTCTCCTAACGTCACACCAATTGTCTCCTATCATAAACTAAGGGTTCACCCATGACATATTCTTGTGTCACCTTAATTTGTCATTTCTACGCAAGAAAATAACATGCTTATCACCGAGGAACGCTAATCAACCTTAGTTTTATCTAAGATATACAACCCTAAAGGTATTGCCTTGAAATGATAATTACTTACATTACTATTTTTCTCAAATAACCTTAGCACTTACTCCTAAGAGCAATTATCGTGGAATTACAAACTTATCAAATTACTAACCCGTAGTAAAAATCACTCGACTATGTGATATAAACCTCAATTTGTGTCTAATCATAGATGTAGCTTGTCTCTAATATGTTATCATCACACCACGCGATAAATCATTCGTTACTATTTACTAAAGACTAAGGTTGGATACGAGACGATGGGTATTGCTTATAAATATCTAAGACCATACTAAAAACGCCACAAGATATCCTATTCCTCAATACCGTATTATTATAATCTCCCAAAATTATCAATTTGATACCATCATCAATATTGTGCCACAAGGACTATTTAATTTAACTCCTAGGTCACCTTAAGTCATCACGATTATCCAAGTCTACATTATAACCAAAATATATACAACACGTTATAATAAACCCCAGTCCTCAACTAAGGGACCTACTAATTTCTCATCAAAAGATGAATACTCACAAATATACTACCAAAGATATACACCCAAATACATTAATCTGAGTTTTCAATTTAATGCACTCTCACTACGAAGTCAACACAAATAATGTACACTCAAGTCAACTAATCTCCAAAGTTGAACTCAACCAATCTTTCTAGCTACAATTTAGCTCACACTATTTGGTGCATTAACTTCTCTTATTCTTTGTTACCATTAAAAGTAACACACAATATATCTCTTATACAATGGAATTACGATGTTGCCGACATTAGCTCATGCTGACGCCCGTAATTAATAACATATCTATATCAGAAATGCGAAAGCGATTTATAACTATAAACCAGATCGTGTGCCACTTGGCACCAACTTAATTGTCATGCTACCTCTTTAAATTTATTGACGAGGATACAAACTGTCACCAAACTAGCGTGGCTGGCCCAAGCCAACATTGACGTCGAAAGATCCACTACCGACCTCACCACGTCACACCCGAAAGAAACATTGAACCTAAAGCTCTGATACCAAGTTGTGACGCCCGAACTGGATTTAAGGGTTATTATAGGATCGACCCTACTCCGATCCGAGTGTCAAGTGTGGGGTGCAATGAACAACCTAAATAAGATTACGCTTTTCTTAGTATGTGATTCCAATATAAAATAAACTACGTGCGGGACCCAAGGGAAGTGCTCCAAGGCCAAGTAAAATGAGCTACTAACGTTAGTGCAAGTAAATATTACATGTATAATGCTCTCAAAGTACAGAACCACATACAACCAGCCGTAACAAAGAGGAGGGAGTGAGCGAAAGGCTCAATGGGATTTATACAAATGCAACATAGAAACGAACGCATAAAAGAATACTCACTCACTATATGCTCATGAAAATATGTATATATCTACATATATACTTTTGAAAATACATGCTCCGATGTATTAAATCATTTTATTCCAAAAATATAATTTATCCCCGTTCATCCTCTTTTTCTTTCCCAAAATAGTCATTTTGGATAATCTTTCTTTAAAATCACATTCTTTCCTATTAACGCACACGGTTAATCATTAATAGGAAAAACCTTTCTTTTCTTGAAAATATTCATCTATTCAACGTTTATTAACTCACTCTAGAATTACTTTGCCATTATTTTAATATTCTCATTAAAACAATCTTTATGACATGCACACCTCGTGTTTGGAAAATATTCATTTTCATTGAGAAACTTATACTCCACACGACACAAAATATTTATTATTTCATGAAAACTTTGGTTATTTTCATCTTTCAACCTTTTGCAAATCTCAAAGATTTATTTTCATTAATTTTTAAGAATATTCTCATTCTTTATTTCTTATTACAAGAATTATCAATCTTTGCCTTGGAGTCTAGCCATTATTCCTGGATTTCACGGGCTCTACACCATCGGTCTCCAGTCGCCATATGCTCATCTGTACAGGCTTTGGGATCTTTCACCACAAGGAACGTCATGCCCTCCTTAATTTTTGGCATCATGCAAGTATCCTTTCTTATCTTTTTTCATGTGTTTCAACATTATTCTCAATGTTCACATTTATTCTCAATTGGAAAATCAATCCTTTTTCTTCCAAACTATTCATTGACATTTTTATTTCAAAAAAATGTTCCGCTTTACGTAAATTTACCAAATTACCCATTTCTTATCAAACACGCATTGAGCCATTTAACAAGTGTTGTTCCCAAAATAGTTACTAACTTTTCAACTTAATTCTCAAAACACTTTTAACCACTTAACACTTGTCCAAAACTATATTTTTACTCATATTTCACACTTATCATTTTAGTGAAACTCATTATTTTCACTTAACAAAAATATATAATTAATCTACTTTTATTAAACTTAATTAATACATTTAATTGCCAAATATTTTCTTGATAGCACACTATTCACTGTATTTACGACAATGCCACTACTATTTGTTTCTCACAAATATTATATTTTTAAATCTGTTTAAACATACTAATTTCGCCAAAAAACAATTAATAACTTCTCAAAGTGTATTTATGATATTTCCAACGTAATTTCAGTAATAAATTCCAAATTGTATAAAAAGACTTTATTTCCATTTATGTTTCCAAAGTATGTTGTACACACTTTAAATACCCATTTGGCCACTATCAAAACATTTGACCTTCTTTACTTTCTTTAATTACAGTTAAGCATCAATTTAAAAGTAAGCATTTTATACTTTGATTATTTACATATCAACCCCAAATATTTCTTATTATGAGTTTATGCATCTAAAAAACACCCATTTAAGTAAAAGTTCAATTTCTTTTTCTACTTCATCATTTTGGTAAGAAAGCCCCATTTTTATTTCGTAAAAATGGCCTACAATAGCCCAATATTTTTCTAAAAATGAAATTACATTATTTACCTTTGAAACATCAATTTGACATATTTTATTTCATAAAATGTTCAAGGCTAATATTCTGAAATTTATCCACCTTTTAAACCCATCAAAATTAGTTCTTAAAAACTCATTTCTACACACCAAATGATGATATGATGACTAAGAAACATGAAGTTGTAAATTAGCTAAAATACTACATATATCAAGTCTAATATATGTAAATATCATTCTAAAAATTATCAAACTCTAAACCTCAATCAAAGTAAGATTTGTCCCACCTCTTAAGACTCTTAAATGGTGGTGTAGGAGGATTAACCCCCACCTCCAAAGGTGACCTCAAAGGGGTTACAATAAAATCCCTCCATTAGACCTTACTTCAAAGTTCTTCTTTCTCTTCCTCTTTTAAGTCTCCAAATAGCTCTATAATCTTCCATAAATCTCCAAGAATAACATCTCCAAGAACCCATCATCCTTCCTATGGTTATACATGGTGAAATATGGTGTTTCTAGGCTAAAATATGGTGGTCATGGTGGTTTATGGGTGGGGTAAGGGCACCTACAAATTTGAGAATGGTAGCTGACATAGAGAAGCTTAAGGGAGTGAGAGAAATTGGATAAATCTGATGGGGATGTGAATGATTAAGCCCATGTCCCTACTTTCTAATTTATAACTCAATTCCAACTCATATCACTCATAGAACCCATGTGAAAATTCTCCACCACCCTCACATGCTAGACTTTACAACCCATGTCTGAAAAGGGGTGGGATGAAGTGGGAGGATGATTAGAAGAATCCAAGAAATAAAAGGACTCCATACATTAGAAGAACGTTTTCATGCAATGGACTCCGTACATGATGATTATGGTGAGGACTCCGTGTTATGAATCACAGACGGTTGTCAAGTTACATCGGTGGATACTGAGGCACACGTGAACTCTTGTGTTGTGGACCTAGCATAGGTGGACACATGCGTTGCATTGTGGAGGAGCAATTAAAAAGAAGAAGAGGCGTCAAGGCTTGTGGGGATCGAGTTGTTGAGTAAAACTGGATTCTTCCATTGTAATTTTTGTCTCATAGTGGTTGTCTGGCTGGCCATTAGAGGGTTTTTCCCTTTGCGGTTTCCTCGTACATCGATGTCTTGTGGTTTGATTTATTTATTTATTTATCTATTGTCATCTAGATGCATGTTTAGGGTAAAAAGATGAAATTTGGTAAATCAATTTTTCACAAGAAAAGGTTTAATTGGTGCTAAGTTTAATGGGGTAAATTTCGTTTAAATGTTCAATCATTAAAATTGGAAAAACATAAAAATATTGAACTTGTGTTTATTCAAACCATCCAAGTATTATCAAATTTGGTATCAAAGTTGGTTGCACTAACTTATTATGTAGATCATGTTTAGTGCTATTTTTGGGTGGTTGTTCTGTTTTGTCTCTCTTGGTTTGTTTTTCAGTCTCTCGATGGATTCTCATTTGAATTTGAAGTTTTCTGAAAAAATTGAAATTCTTGAAAAAGAAAATTTTCGTTTTAATTTTTTTTTGAAACTTTTGCAAACTGTTCAAAATTAAAGACAAGTCGTTTGTGAGAAGTTTGTTACCTTGGACCATGACTTTATAATTTTAAAAGTGTCCAAAAAGGAGAGTGATGATAGAGACCGATATTTAGATAAAGAATTAGAGGACTTTAAAAATTCTAGGGTTTGTGTTTGTACCAATAAGGATAAAAATAATTTGATTGATGATTATAAGGAACATCATAAGACTCTTATGGATAAGTTTTCTTTCACTGAGGGGGAACAAGATAACCTTCTAGGAATAATTGAAAATATGAAGAAGTAGTCCTTAAAATTGGAAGAGTCAAATTCTTTTCTCGAGTTTAAAATTTTGAAGTTGAAAGATGATTTAAAAGACTAGAGTAGTTTGAGTAGTTATGGTAATGGCTCAAATGTTTTTGATGCTTCGAATGATAGAGACAGAATCATTGTTTATTTTAGAGGGTCAACCAAATCCTAGGACACTATAAAAGGTCAACCCATAGGTAACATTCCTTGAGTTTACACATCTTCACATTATGGTGGGAAAGGTCACCTTAGGAATTTTTGTTTTGATCTTGGAAGAGGTCCTAGGTGTCTCGTCAGTTCCCATAACCCCTCGAGTTAGGTATACACCTATTTGGGTTAGGAAGTCCATTTTGGAGATGCTACATGTTAGGTTGATTGATTCTCACATGCTATCACGTGATGCTTTACATGCTATATCTTATAGATGATTGCTTGCATGATTTTGTTTGTCATACTCTAGTTCTGATTCATGATATACCTTTGCTAGTGTTATGATGTGTATATCAATTGTATCATATTTTTCTTTTTTTGAGCCATATTGAAAAAAATAAAAAGATTTTATTTTGGTAAAAAATTTTAACAATACAAAAAGATTTTCGGTTTTTGTGTATTTTGGTTTTACACATTTGGTATGGCATATTGGTGTGTTTGAATCCAATTCACTATGAAATTTCCATGCGGCTAGGACATTTGGTTATGACTTTAGATACTTAGATTGATCTTAACCATGTTTATGGAATTGTTTCGAACTTGACTTGCTTTATGGATTCGACTTTGTATATGCCTTCCCACACATATGTGACACCCCGACTAATTAAATACCGGGTAGCTACTCCTTTATTAAATTAATTCAAAATGCCAAGTTGGTCCAGTTAATAGCATCACTGTCGAAAACATTTTAATGATTACTAACCACCTAGTATTTAAAAAGTAAGTGCCAAATTTTAATTTAAGTCTGATTAACATGCAACAAGTGTAATAAAGAATAATAACACCATTCACCATACTGAAGTAAAAAGAATAACCATCACATAACGTAAAATAAAGTCTGGAGGAAAAACTCCTCACTACAATCCCACAACTGAAATAAGTAAACCGAAAACTAAAACAGTACATGCCAAAGTCTGAAAACTGTAATGGAAATGTAACTCTAATAGAAATGGGCAACATGCCCTACAACTGATAGATAATGAATCTGGAATCCCAGCGATAGAAGCGTCTACAAGCAAATCCCTGTAGCTTCCACAAACAGCTACAGCTCGTCACCTGAATGAGTATCCTATGCATGGTGTCCTTGTGGCTGGGCACCTAAAATGGTTTTACAAAGAAAAATAGATTTGAAAAGCAAACGGGTCAGAGCCCGAATGTGGAGTTATATTTTAAAAACCTGCAAGTGCTTTAAAAACATTTAAAACATTAAATGCAAAGTACATGTTAGGACGTGCACTCACATGATATTCTCACCTCTCGTCTAACTGTGCACTCCTAACGTAAGTACCCATCTATAACGATACAAACCACTAGCTAAGTGCTATTCTATCTAGCTAGACTGCCATAGGTCCTACCCTTATTACTCGGTTCTATTAACATTATAACGCTCGTAATTTAGTAGGGGCTTAACGTAAACCCAGATGCTCAGTATGCAATATATATCACTATCAGTTAACTCGTTATATTTCTCGAAACAATACCGTAATTATATTCACAACGTTAACATGAAGGTTCCCCTTAATTAAGTGTATATTATTCACATCATAAATATACAATATAAGCCCCCCGAGAACTAAGCTGCGGTGCACACATACTCTGCTATCCATCCCGGTACATCACGTACATAAGGATTACATATTCCGAATCTCTCAGGAATAGTTCACAGATAACAACATCACAAACAATGGAGGCGAACACAGTCACATCACATGGGTCACGCACATACCTACGCTCCCACGATCAGCGGACTTATTAATATCCCAATAAGTCTTTCTATGACCTATGTTCATCAAGGTAACCAGTCTAAATCCGGGCAACACAAGGATTAGAGGGCCCTAAGCGAACGCAAACCTCCCGTGATAGCAAGTATGGTAGGTATGTCATACACACAATTCATATACCAATACTAAGGAAACACACATCTTAGTAGTCCCGTAGTTTAATCGTAGTACATATCGCATTCTCGTACTAACTTATAATTATCGCAATTTATACTATTCCGGTTTATTATCATACGCGCCATAATCTATTCTCACGTCGTAGTAGACACTCACGTCTCAACCCAAACCATCCATTTAGTATAACTCTCGTATATAATTTCCTTCTCATAAATACCCAAAAGTCCCAATTCTATCACTACATCATCATCGGAATGTTATCTATAACCTCGAATGAGTTTACGGGACTCCAAAAATCAAAACAGTCCAAAAAGGCCCAAACTGTCAACTCGTTAGAAGTCTCGTTCGAACGAGATTGTTCGAACGAGATTCCACTGTCAACTCGTTAGAAGTCTCGTTCGAACGAGACTGTTCGAACGAGATTCCAGTTCGTTCGAACGAACTGTACCTTCTAACGATATCTCGTTCGAACGAGATATCGAACGAAACTGCCCCTCGTTAGAAGCGATTGGTCAACTAGTTAAAAGCTCGTTCGAACGAGCTCGTTCGAACGACCTCGGTTGGTTTCTAACGAGCGACCAGCAGCGAGCCCAGAATTTCCAAAATCGTTTTTCACCCAATTTCTACTTCTCAAATCTCCTCTAAACTTCGTCCCAACTATGTTTTAAGGTCTCTAATAAATCCTAAACATATATAGTCACATCCTAACATGTTTTTAAGGGATCAATCCATCCTAACATCAATCAAATTTACAAATCTCTACACTTTTTCCCAATTATCAAGAACATGAACCCTAACTTTATGAGTCATGAATTAATCCAATATAATTCCGTTTTATTTTCTTCCAATCACAAATATCATGAGAATAATCATCTACCTATCATTCTACATGCAATTCTCCTCAAGATTTCAAGTTCTAAGCTTCAAAATACATGGGTTTTCATTATCTTTCAAGAACAATTGATATTCTTCAATTTTCTAACATGGAAGGAACATTCTATGAATTTAAATATAATTAAAACACTTGCCTTGATTGTCTCTGAGTTTAGATGATGGTTTGATGAAGATTTCTGCAGAATTTCTTCTCTTCTCCAAGCTTCTTCTCCAATGGTGGCTTAAGGTGGCTAGGGTTTTCTTTGGGAAAGTTGTAAACCTAATGATAACCTCCGTAGCTTAAAGGGTTAATATGGATTGGTTAGTGGGCTTAGTGGGTTAAATCCACATCAGATTAAAACTCTCAATTTTCGTCACTTTTAATTCCTCAAAATACAAAATTACCAAAATACCCTTTATGATGCCGGTATGGCCTAAAATACTCCGGAATCCAAACTACACCCCCGGCTAGTGTTTTCTGACTATCTCGACCCTTCTGGACGCGTTGGCGCACTCAAAACGACCATACAGATAATAGAAATAAAAATCACTTTTATAATTAACATAATATACCATGACACGGCGGTCACACGCGTCTCAACAAAATTCCCAAATTGCCGTATATAAATCTCACGACAAATTTCATAATTCCAAATTCATATACAATCATATATGCACATAATCAAATACCAACTCGCATCTCGTTAGTATTTTTAGCCCGGATTAATTTCCAATTAATACGCATTTAATTAATTAATCCCAAAAATAAATATAGCCAAAAGTACGGGGTATTACAACATATTCATGAGCTTATAGGATTTTTGACTTCATGATGTATATTTGAGCTTGGTGCGATGTTCTCCCATTTATTTTCTCATCTACACGTTTATTTGACTATGGCAGATTTGTGCATGTAAGAACTGTTACCCTTGAGATTTTATTTATTTTTGAAAAATACGAGTGCACACGGAAAAGGGCTGATAGAGTCAGGTGAACTCATCATGAAAGCCACCATTTGAAAAAAGCCCAAGAAAAAAATAAAGGTAGTAAAAGGAGAAAAATATGCTAAAATTGGCCATATAGTTTAGTTTGTCTGATCATTCAAAAGAAATCACTTCAAAAGAAAAGAATAGAAAATATGATCATGTTTATCTTTTGAGGGAGGTAAGTTTGAGATCAATGGGTTTGCACAATGATACCTAGTTATGCTTATTTTGTAATGACTCTAATTATTTGTAGAATCATCAATATTCTAGGCTTGTGTGCATTGTGTTTGTTTTGTTCATTAAGTTTAACTTTATTTGTCAATTGAGGCTAAAGCTTAGTTTGATAAAGTTTTGTGGTCAATTAGAACTTCTTGAACTTATTTGAGTGTTTGGGTTATAATTCATTTGTTACTAGTTCACGTCCATTCATTACGTCCTACATGTTTAGACACATCGATATTGAGCGAATGTGTAAAGATTATGTGTTTTGTGTCATGTTTTGTGGATGTTTATAACTATATAAATGTACCGGATTTTATTTTATTTATTTTTCATATATTATATATGGTATTGGTTTTTAAGTCTTTGCGGTTTACATTTAATCCATATTTATCGCTTGCTTGATCTTTTGAATTATTTGTGCTTTCTTTGGGGGGGGGGGGGATTGTCTGTATATTTGATTGGGCATAAATATTGTATATTTATTCCCCTAATTTCAGTGTATTTGTGAACCCGAGTGATGCAACCGATATGGATTTGACGTGCATTTATGCTACTAACCTTCGTTGGCAAGTATTTCGTATTTCGTGCTTCTCTTATTTGTTTTATAGGTTAATTATGCAAGCAGTGCAAAAGAGAAAGCGAGACGATGAAAGAAAAGCTAAGAAGGCAAGTTCAAGGGCATTTTGGTAATTCTGTAGCGAGATCCCAAAGGAGGAGTCAACTGGAAAATTGAAAAGCTCGGAACAACGAGAACACTGAAAGAAACGGCACCCAAATCCGATTACGGTTGATGAGTTATGACCAGTTGAAGTTGAAGAAAAATTCAAGGGAGAAAGGAAATAAAACAAGAAAAATTCTAAGTGTTGAGAGAAAGGAAAAGCACCCCAAGCCAGCAAAAATTCTCAAACCCAGGCGCGAACCGGTTTGAGGAACATGCGAACCGGTTCGGGGGTCCTGAAGCGCGATTTTTCTCCTAATTCTGATTGGTTCAAAGAAGCCCATTAGGTTAAAACTCCTCCCATAACAGTTTTGGGACGTAAGTAGTAACCTAGGAACAGCAGTTCTGAATAGTTTTTTTTAGTTTTTGGTAGAGAAAAAGAGAGGAGAACATCTAGGAACATCACTTCAATTAATTGCTGCAGGATCAATACAATCCCGGGTTTGTTTTCAAGTTGTAATCCAAGTTTTATTTTTATGATTATTATTCTTGCATGGTAATTTTTTTGCGTGATTTGAATAAATTTCTGCGTTTATAATACTTAGCCACGTATTTCGATCTAGTGTTATCATGAGCTCGCTCACATGCAACGTTACTATTTAATGCATCCTTCAGTTTAATATGTCCGGCTAGGTTTAAAAGGCCGGGATGCATGAACCCAGCCTGATGTGTTAGGGCGTGTGAATAACATTAATCCGATGAATTTAGTGATTGATTATGATCGTATTGCGTAGTTACATAATAATTGTAGATTTTTATATCTCGTTTACCTTTGGGTGCTCGTGATGATTTAGAGTACAATTTGAGTGTCACTATCGCGATACTGATTGTAATACCCCGTATTTTTGTGATATTTATTTATGGGATTAATTGAATTAAATGGGTATTAATTGAGAATTAATCCGGATAAAATACTAACGAGATGTGAGTTGGTATTTGATTATAATGGGTATTATTTGATTATAATGAATTTTGAAAATATTGAAATTTGTCGTGAGATAGAAATACGGCAATTTGGAATTTTTGTGGGGACGCGTGTGACAGTCGCGTCAGGAAAATAATTATTTTAATTAAAAAGTGAATTTTATTTTTATCAACCGTATGGTCATTTTGAGTGCGCCAACATGTCCGGAAGGGTCTAAATAGTCAGAAAACACTAGCCGGGGTTTAGTTTGGGTCCCGGGGCATTTTTGGGTCATACCGGCAACTTAAAAGGGTATTTTTGTAATTTTGAAATTTTAGGATAATTACCCAACGAATTTTGGGAGTTAAATATTAGGATATTTAGTGACCCACTAAGCCATTACCAGCACTTAACCAACTAAAGGGCAACAGGAGATTTAGGAGAGGTTAGGAGAAGTTCCCAAAAGAGAAACACAACCTCCATCTTCAACCTTCAACCTTGGGAGAAAAAGGAGAGAGAGCAACCTTCAGCAATTCAACACCAAATTCAGAGAAAAATCCAAGGCAAGTGGTTTAATTTCGTTAATTTCAAGCGAATGCTTCTTCCATGATTAGAAAATTGATATATTTGCATTGTGTTGGGAGATTTATAAAAACCCATGAAATTGGAGTTATAAATTCAGATTTGGATATAGGTTTTCATGTATAATTGTTATTGGGTGATTAGACTAAAGGAATTACTATTTTTATGTTACAAAAACGGATTTATTTATGGTAATTAATGACTTTAAATTTCTAGGGTTCATGTTCATAAGGTTTGGGAAAAATTAGGGAGTTATGCTAATTAGATGATGTATAGGAAGATTTATCCTTATATAAATGTTGTGTTATGACCTATGAACGTTTAGTGATGTTTAGAAACCTTAAAATACTGTTGGTGCGACTTTTAGATGAGATTAGAGGTGAAGAAAATTGAGAAAAACGAGATAGGAAAATTCTGGGATCGAAACTGTCACCTCGTTAGAAGACCTGCCCAGGTCGTTCGAACGAGCTCGTTCGAACGAGCTTCTAACGAGCTGACAGTTTGCCTTCTAACGAGTTGGATGTTCGTTCGATGCCTTTCGTTCGAACGAGATCTCATTAGATGCCCCTTTCGTTCGAACGAACGACCTCGTTCGAACGAGACTTCTAACGAGTTGACAGATTGGCCTTTTTGGCCTGATTTGAATTCTAATGTCCCGTAACCTGATTTAATTGTAGAGATAACATTCCCTTGATGACTAATTGATATAGTTGGGATATTTGGGATATATTGAGGAGTAAAACATAGGAGTGTGATTTGAACCAAATGAGAATTGTGGATTAGGACGTCAGTGACTTATTACGATGTGAGAATAATTGACGATTTAAATGTCAGTATTAAACGTGGATATGTTAATTGCATAACATTATAAGTTGGTATAAGAATGAGAAGTATACCACTAATAAATTATGGTAATTACTAGGATGTGTGCATGCTTAGTATATGTATATGATTTTATGTGTATGACATACCTACCATACTTGCTATCACGGGAGGTTTACGTTCGCTTAGGGCCATCTAATCTTTGTGTTCTCGAATTTAGTTCGGTACCTCGAGGACATAGGTCAGAGAAGGACTTATTGGGAAGTTAATAAGACCGCTGATCGTGGGAGCGTAGGTATGTGCGTGACCCATGTGATGTGACTGTGTTCGCCTCCATTGTTTGTGATTGTTGTTATCTGAGAACGATTCCTGAGAGATTCGGAATGCGTGGTCCTTATGTATGTGATGTACCGGAATGGATAGCAAAGTATGTGTGCACCGCAGCTTAGTCTTGGGTGCTTGTATTGTATATTCATGACGTGAATAATATACGCTTAAATAATGAGAACTTCCATGTTGGTATTGTGAGTATAATTATGGTAACGCTTTGAGAAAATAAAAAGGGATAACCTGTAGTGAATCGTATTGCTAATAATTGAGAATCCGAATTTAAGTAAAACCTCTGTTTAATTGATAACGTTAGAATGTATAATGGGAATAGAGTAGAAAGGGGTAGAACCTATGACGGTTTAGTTAGATATGAATATCGCTTAGATGGGTACGGTACGTTAGGAGTGCACAATTAGACGAGAGGTGAGAATTTCATGTGAGTGCACGTCCTAACATGTATTTTGGATTCATTGTTTTAATGTTATTAAAACACTTGCTGTTTTTAAAATACTCTCTCCACTTTCGGGCTCTGACCCGTTTGCTTTCAAATCTATTTTTGTAGAAACCTTTTAGGTGCCCAGCCATAAGGACACCATGCATAGGACTTCTATTCAGGTGACGAGCTGTAGCTGTTGTGGAAGTTACAGGGCCTTGCTAGTAGACGCCTCCTTTCCTAGTCTTGACTCCATATTCAGTTTCATCATTTGTAGGGCATGTCGCCCATTTCTATTAGAGACATTTCATATTTCAGTTATTCAGATTTTTGGCATGTAATTAATTCAGGATACACGGTTTCATTTATTTCAGTTTGTGGGATTGTGGTGAGGAGTTTTCCTCCGGACTTATTATTATTTGTTGGTTACTTTATTGAGACTTTATGGTGTATAGTGATGTTATTCTTTTACATTTCATTTATCGCATGTTAATCAGTTTTAATTTAAAATTTGACATTTTACTTTTTAAATACTAGGTGGTTAGTAATCATTAAATATTTTTCGACAGTGATGCTATTAACTGAACCAACTTGGCATTTTGAATTAATTTAATAAAGGAGTAGCTACCCGGTATTTAATTAGTCGGGGTGTCACACTGATTTACTCATCCTCAGATTAGGTATGACGCGGGCTTGAACCTCGTATACATAATGCTTGGGAGTACTAAATTCCGGGTCAAATCAATAAGATAAATTTAAGATTAATATTATATCCGCACTACACTAGGGTTGGGGGATTGTATTCCCGTCCTGTTTCTCTCATCATTTAAAATAAATTTTTTTTGAAGTCATCAGTCATTCTCCATTTCGGTAGACTAATTTGCATCTTTTCTCTTTTCATAATGCATTTAGCTGTAATCAATCTCAAAACCAAATCAATTTTTCCTTTTCTTTTTAGAGTCAAAGTTAGGATCTCTCCGTCTCTTCCCGTCGTCATAACTCTGTTGTCCTTTTTCCCTGAGGATCGATACCCGACTTACTGGGATTATTACTTGAGCGACAGGCTTACACTTGAGCCTAGAGTGAACGCATTCCTGAGATACATTTTCAGTCGCGTCAAGTTTTTGGCGCCGTTGCCGGGGAATTAGGTAGACTTAGGATTAGATAGAGTCAATCCAAAGCTTTGACGAAAAATTCCAAAAAAAAAAAAAAAAATCCAAAAACATATATAAAAAAAAAGAGCACAAAAGGATTCATAACCATCTCTCCTAAGCTTTAATGCAAAATTCTGAAACCACTCCCACACCCCATAATACTCCAACCAACATTCATGAAAATCCAATTGTTGAGTATAATCCCAATAGTCCCCACACTCCAAACGCCCCACAGTTCTGGATCCCACCTCCCACACCGTCGCACTCAGTCTCCGATAACACTCCTTTTTCCTTCTTAGGACACACTCTAAGCACGCCTAGTGAGAGCACCGAGTCAATAAGTGCGAAAGAGATGTCGCAACACAACATTGCACCCGCCGGTGAGAAAGAGCCCCTATACCGTCCGATTAGAGAATTCTTATATCCCGAGCGTACTGTCACTATGGGATGCATTATACTCCTGTATAATGCTAGGAAATTCCGTTTCAAAAATGGGATGATCCAGATGCTACCGCATTACCACGGTATGGATTCTGAAAAGCCATACCTCCATATTAGGGAATTTGAGGACGTATGTGATACTCTCAATGATCAAACCTGCACACAAGAGGTAATCCGCCTCAAACTCTTCCCTTTCTCGCTCAAAGATAAAGCTAAGACCTGGCTATGGTATTTACCTCCAAGCTCGATTCCATCCTGGAACGAATTACAGTCGAGATTTCTCAAGAAATTCTTCCCACCACATCGAACAATCTCCATAAAGGCTCAAATTCAAGCGTTCAGACAATCTGAAAATGAGCCATTCCATCGATGTTATGAACGTTTCAATGAGTTAGTTGCTTCATGCCCCCATCATGGATTTTATTCAGCGCAAGTCATCTCTTTTATCTATAATGGGTTGAATCTTAACTCCAAACAACTGGTTGAAACAATGGGAAGTGGTCCATTTATTTATTTAGACGCCCACGATGCTGAGCTTCACCTGAGGTATGTCGCCGAGACTACCCAATCCTAGGATACTTCTGATCCCAACGCTCCGAATCGAAATCGACAAGTGACCACCACTCCGTCGGCATCCGGCCTATTCCACGTAGAGAATAATTCTATGACGGACTGTCGATTGGAGATTCTTGAGAAAGGATTTCGCGATCTATGTGAGATATATGGAAAAGGACCAACTGGATCCATTTTAAACCCCGTCAAGAAGGTGTGCACGATTTGTGAAGCGGGACATTCAACTGAGGAATGCCCGACCATACCCTCCTACAAGGTAATGCTTCATGAGCAAGTTAATGGTATAGGAGGATTTAAGGGTAATTTCGATGCACCGCACGGGAATTCATACAATCCTTCATGGAAAAACCATCATGGTTTTAGCTATGGGCAACAACATGCTGCGATGAACCCTACTTCCCATGTTGCCCCTCCTCCACCACAACACTTCTAACAAGCTCCACACATGCAAGGACATGTGCAAGCACCACCACCTCAAGGATCATACATCCCTCCGCCGCGGAGAAGTCTCGAGGATACTATCAACCACTTTATCGATACCCAGACTGCAACTAATGCTAGGCATGAGCGCATGATGAATGACATGAATGCGAACATTTCACAGTTGCAATCATCGTTGAGTGTTCAAGAGAAGGGCAAGTTTCCTTCCCAAGGCCGAAGACCTCTCCAAGGTCAAACTAGTGTTAGTTCGACACCCTAAGACCATCCTGAGCAATGTAGCTCAATTACCACTCTACGTAGTGGGAGAGTAGTTGACTTTTCACCTCTTCCACAAGACGTACCTAAAGATAAGGAGATTTCGCCCGGCACGAAAGAGGCCGAAGATGTCCCCTTGAATGAGAGTGATAAAGACGACACTAGTGAGCCCGAGGTAGTACTGAAACCACCCACCGCGGCACCATTTCCTCAAAGGTTGATTCCCTCCCATAGAGGAAACCCACGTGAAGACGTGCTAGAAGTGCTTAAGCAAGTAAAGCTGAATTTACCTTTCCTTGAGGCCATTAAACAAATTTCAGCTTATAACAAAGTCATCAAAGACTTGTTGACAGTTAAGAGAAAGATGAAAGTGAAGAAGAATGTCTTTCTAGCACATAACGTGAGCTCCATTTTACTTAACGATCTCCCTCCTAAATTCAAAGATCCCGGTGCACCCACCATTTCCTGCATCATTGGAGAAAATAAAATCGAAAAGGCCTTACTAGATTTAGGAGCAAGTGTAAATATCCTCCCTTACTCCATTTATAGGCAACTTGACTTGGGCGACCTCAAGCCCACAAAGGTCAATCTCCAATTAGCGGATCGAATCGTGAAGATTCCACGAGGCATAATTGAGGACGTTATCGTCCAAGTTGACAATTTCTACTTCCCGGTAGATTTTCTCATTTGGGACACGGAGCCCTCCTTTACCTCAAGCAACCATGTTCCCATAATCATTGGGCGCCCATTCTTAGCTACAGCTAACGCAATCATCAACACTCGGAATGGGTCAATGCAACTCATTTTTGGGAACATGACTTTAGAGACCAACATCTTCCATATCACCCAACAAACAGGGGAAGAAGATGATCTTCACATGGTAAGTCACTATACCAAATCTGCCCATTTGTCAAGGTCATTGACCTTGACAAATTCACCTTGTCAAGGTCAATGACCGTGACATTTCGAGGCGAGACAACTTTTTTTGTCACGGTCGTGTCACGGTCATTGACCTTGACATAAAACTCGCGTTTTGTGTCACGGCCGTGTCAAGGTCAATGACCGTGACACGTTTGTCACGGTCATTGACTGTGACAAAGCCGTGCCCCTTAGTAAAAAAATTGTCACGGTCATTGACCGTGACAAGGCCGTGACAAAATTGTCAGGGACTTGTCACGGTCAATGACCGTGACAATTCTGGGCAGAATTAAAAAAAAACTGCTGGGAAGTATGGCCACTGCCACTGCCCAGCAGTATATTTGTACCTGTTATAGCAACGTTGTACCTGTTCCACACATCATATATCCGAACAAACTAAAGATAATGCAAATATATATTCAAATAAGAAACTATTTAAAAAGAAACAACATCACCATCATTTTATCTCAAATCTACAAACTATTTGCATGGAAAAGAGATTTTGTACCGCGACGCTCGGGAACACCTCCTTATCCTTCCCTTCTCGTCCGAGTAGCCACATAAGTATAGAGCATATGTGGCCTACCCTTAGGGCCACTCCCTGTCCCCTGAATTGAAATAAAGTAAAATTAGTATCCGCCCCTCAAATATAGATAAATATTAATTGTAATTGAAATCGAAATCGAAATTGACATATAAATATAAATACATTACCTGTAGTGTCACTCAAACAGCTAACTTGAGCTCATATGGCACCTCCTTCCAACTAATGTACCCCGGGCAATCGTGTCAATTATAATTCTCTTCATATCTAAACACTAAGAAATACCATAATCCTATGGAGGTATGCGTTGCAAATTCCTTCCAACCGTTGTGTAGCCAAAAATCAGCAGTTGAAGTTGTCAACTCCACCTTTGAATGGGGTATGGAAAGTGGTGGGGTATGGAAAGTGGAATTGACAACTTCAACCGGTGATGTTTGGCTACGTAACGGTTGGGAGGAATTTGCAGAGCATCGCTCCATAGGATTATGGCATTTCTTAGTGTTTGGATAGACGAAGAGATTCAGTCTCCTCTCCACAAATAGGACACCCCAAATAACTATGTACTAATCACCTATTAAAGGTAAGAAGCGTATATTCATGGATTAGTATAAACAAAACTTAGATGTAGTTGGAATATTTATGTATTAATCTCCTCTCCACACACGCACACTACACAAGAGTGAAAATGATAAAGTGCAGATCAAGTAAAACCATTAAAAATGGATGTTTCGGTACAAATTGAAATAATTATTACAAATTGAAAAATTGTTTCAAATTCGGATTATCATAAAAAATGTATTGATATTCGGTAGGAGCAGCCAAGTCATCCACACTACTATTTAGACGCCTTGGCGCGTGTTGGACAATTGACCACGGCTCGTTGTTGATATACTCCGAGTAAAACACTTTCTTAACCTTTTGAAATGCACAAACAAACGGCTCATCGCTCACGTGGTCGTTGCTCTTCAACTTGGACAAGTCAACCATGATCAAATTGGTGACAGGATCAACTTTAGAAGCATTTTTATCCTCAACTCTTACCCATTCACAGTAAAATACAACCTCTTTGAAGCTTATATAATCCAATTCAAATATATTTTGAATTACACCATAGTAAGTCATTTCAGCTTCAACGAGGTTTTTATCTTTTGCGCTTGCTCGAAAGAAAGTAAGAGCCTTGTATGAAATACCCGAGTTCTGTACATTTGTACTTTCCTCGTACACTTTAGCGCCGAAAATGTAACCGTTCAATCGATATTTTTTGTACTCTTGTGCCACGAACAAGGGTCCAGTGGCTAGACGAGCAAGCCTTGATGCCGCATCACCCATCTTTAGGAGCTGAGAATATAGATAAATTAATTATATTAGTGGTAAAATATGAGTGTAATGTAACGTTATATAACGACTGTTTTCATTGTAATTACCTCTTGTGTCAACCATAGCCTAAATTCGCTGTCTGATTGTACCACTGTTTTTCGTCTTTTATTGTTCTCACAGGCTTCATATTTACTGCATATTACAAAATTAATCATGTATAAAATAATCTAAAATAATGTTAAACATTATAATATTCGAAACTTACTTTTTCCATTCTTCGACATCTTCATGTGTGTCAAATAGATAACGAGCTACTTGTTCATGTTGCAAACTCGTTAATTTCACTCGTTTTCCCATCACATTACCACCATCATCGAGGAATTCATCAGTGTCATCAACGCTGGTAGAGTCAGTCATATATTCCCGAGTATATATTGATGACTCCACGGTGATGTATTCCTCTGTAATTGATCCTGCAATGTATCGCGTATTCTTGACGTAATCTTTAAAAACTTTCATCAATCTTTCAAACGGATACATTCACCGATATCTAACTGGACCACAAAGAAGTGCCTCATCGCATAGGTGTACCAACAAGTGAACACTTATGTCAAAGAATGCTGGGGGAAAGTACTTCTCCAATACACAAATCGCTTCGTTTACAGCCAATTTTGCGGCCACTATGTGTTCTCGATTCACTACCTTCTCACACAAGAGGGAGAAGGTAATACTAATTTGTATAATAGCCCTACGCAAATCCTTGTGCTTGGAGAAACAGTGCTTAAAAAATAGAGGAACCAATTGCATGATCACATGCCAATCGTGGGACTTACACTTATGTAAATCATGAGTAGCATAATTCACAATCCTTTGCAAGTTGGACGAAAAAGTAGATGGGCCCTTCAAATTATATATTGTGTCTAGAAGCACCTTCCTTTCCTCACTCGTCAAAGTAAACGCACCAGGGGGAATTATTGTCCTTCCTCTACTATCTTCTTTCAACCATAGTTGTGGTTTAAGTTTTAACGTTTTAAGGTCTTTTCGTGCATTTTCTCCATCCTTCGAATGACTCCCCCCAAGGCAAGTACCCACAATATGTTCAGCGAAGTTTTTCTCTGCATGCATCACATCCAATACATGGCGCACCGAGTTTTTCTTCCAATAAGGCAAGTCAAATAAAATTGACCTTCGAGACCATGCCTTTCTTATCTCAGTTTCATTCCCAGTTGGGGTCTTCTTATGCTTGACATTCTTAAATTTGGGATTCTTACCTGGCATATTTGGGCCACATTGAGAAGATTTACTTTCAATTTCTGAACCCGAAAGTTGTCTCGGTGGTAGCCTATGTTCAACTCCGCCCAATAAAAAATTGGAAGCTTTCTCAAATCTGAAACTATGAGCTGGGGGTAAAAACCTCCTGTGGCAATGGTATACATTTTTTAAGCTGGAGGATAGACGAAGAGATTCAGTCTCCTCTCCACAAATAGGACACCCCAAATAACCATGTACTACACATCCGGATAATGTCCCATAAGCTGGAAAATCATGAATTGCCCACATCAACATAGCTTTCAGCGTAAACTCTTCTTTTCTAAAAGAGTCAAATGATTGCACACCATCTTCCCACAACTCATTTAATTCTTCTACCAAAGGAGCCAGGTAGATATCAATGTCTTCACTTGGTGCCTTTGGCCCAGGTATCAATAAAGCCATCATCGAAAATTCAGGTCTCATACACTGTGAAGGAGGGAGGTTGAGTGGGGCTAGGATCACTGGCCATACACTCTGATTGGTGCTTAGATTTCCAAATGGATTGAAACCATCTGTTGATATAGCCAAACGAATGTTGCGTTGTTCTCGAGCAAAATCGGGATACTCATAATTCATCCTCCGCCAGGCAGTAGAATCAATAGGATGACGCATGATATTACCCCTACTTCTGCCCTAGCATGCCAAGTCATTGCCTCTGCAATCCATGGTACTGTGAAAAATCGCTTTAATCTAGGCCCAACGGGAAAATATTTCAATACTTTTTGAGGCACTTTTGAGCTTGTGCCTTCCTTACTAGTAGATTGGACATATCTAGGTTCATCGCATACCGGACAACGATCGAGATTTTCATACTCCTTTCGGTATAGTATGCAGTCATACACACAAGCATGAATCGATTTATACTTCATTCCCAAACCTTTCAAACTGTTCTTCATAACAGGATAGCTATTTGGAAGTGTATTCACCTTGGGTAATAAGCCCTTCACCCATTTCAGAATTCCCGTCACGCTATTGCCAGACAAACCGTACTGCGTCTTCAAACTGTGCAAACCAACCATGGCATGTAAAGTTGTTTGATCTTTCTCACAGCCAGAGTATAACGGTTGGGTCGCCTTAAATTTTAAACTTTGGTAGTCATCGTCAAGTTTTATCGTGTTATCTTCACGAGCACTTGAATCTTCTACATCATCAGTAACCTCATTCTCCTCAGCTTCATAAACTCCATACGCATCATCAACTAAATCCTCTAACATATTATGATTTACGTCGTCCCCTTCTTCATCTATTCTACTTGTTGAAGGATGTTGTGAAGGTTGGTCAGGGACAAAAGGAACTTTCAATTCACCGTGAAAACTCCAAAATCGATAACTATCTTGCATACCCGATCTTAACAAACGTAATTGTCACGGTCTTGTCACGGTCATTGACCGTGACAATTCGTTGTCACGGTCGTGTCAAGGTCAATGACCGTGACATAAAACGCGTGTTTTTTTGTCACGGTCAATGACCTTGACAAGGCTGGCCGGCTGAAAGGTGACAATTTGCCCATTTTGGTGTAGTGAGTTGTATTGATGAGATTGTAGAGGAATACTTTGAGGATAATTATAGTGGAGACACCTTAGGATCCTCTTTATTGTCAAATCACGAGAATAAAGGGTCCCACAAGAGAGAGACGTTAGGGGTGTGCCCTATTTCATCAAGTAATAGTGGTAGTTGTGACGATGAGAGAAAAGTGGGGGAGAGGTGTGTAGTGACCCCAATTGAAAGAGAGAGAGAGGGGTTAGAAAAGAGAAAAATGGTGGAGTTAGAGATCGAGCAAGTAAGAAAGGACCTAGTCACTACTCGTGAGAGAGATCTAGGGGACATGAGCATGGAAGAATTTGAAAGAGAATTCGGCCCGGTGGATGAGAGCCTTACTGTTGAAGTCCAATCCCTATTGGACTCTTGTAGTCACTTAGACGAAAGTGAGTTGAAAAAAAAAATTGATGAATTCCTTTGTTGTGACAATCCACCCACCCTACTAGAGGCCCCGAAGGCGAGTGAGGAGAAAAGTTGTGGTCCATCCGACTTAGAGCCTGACCCATGCATCTTAAAAATTGAAAGAAACCTAGGTGTTCCCTCCGAGTCAGCGCACACAGACCACGCTTTGAGTCAGCATCACGAGGATCCCTTTCCAAGTAGTCACGACGAGTCTCCCGGTTTATCCTTTATCTATGGGCGAGGTCCCAACTTGTTCCGATTGTTGGAATATAATCCTAGGACGGGAGTGACAAGGAGAGCATCGAACCCCGTAAGTGGGGTCGGGTGAGTTCGTAGAGAAATGAGAGGTCGTCGCACCCCCGACGCGTATGGGGTGATTTTTAGTGTATTATTGAGTCATGCATGAGTGTCATATAGTGTCTTGTTGCATTTTAATATTTGTTTGCTTTATTTTTCCGCACTTTTCATTCGCCCTGATTTCAATTTTCGTCCTTTTTGCTTGAGGACAATGCAAAAGTCTAAGTTAGGGGGGGTCACAAGTGCGTATTTCTAAAACTTCACAAATTTTCAAAATGCTCAGAAATTTTAAAAAAAACATAAAATTTTGAAAAATCCAAAAATATTTTTATTCAAAATAAATAAAAATTCAAATTCAAAATTTTCAAAAATATCATTAAAAGTCGGTTTAAAGTCTCAAGTTGTAAACATTCAACATACACAAAGCTGAAATTGACCAAAGATGGAAATTGAGCGAAAATTGACGACTTAACGAATTAGTGTGGAGATTAACAAACCCGGTGAGATTCGAGCCTATCACTTTTTTTAGAGTTTTTAAATCAATCCGAGTTAATTATTAACTCAAAGTTCTTTTCAACACCTAAAAAAGTTGTCGAGGATCTCAAGTATTTCATTTTGATTGGTTTTGGAAAAATGTGTGCAATATTGCCTTGAAAAACGTGCCAAATTAGTCTCTAAACTTAAATTCATCTCAAAACGCATATGGTAACGCAATTGGCATTTTGGACAATGAAGTAGGCCCTCATTTGTCACCCAAAAATATTGGCCATAAAAAGTCGTAAAAAAAATCACCCTTTTAGCAACCCAAATTGAGCCGAATAATTTTTCCCTTTCGTTTCATAACCCGAAAAACCCAAATAGCTCGGAATTGTGAAAAATGAAAAAATTCAGAATTTAGTCCAAAAAGTGCATATAAAGGGGCAAGAAAAAAATAGTTATGCTCAACAAAAATAGCAAGAAAAAAAATTAGAAAAAGCAGAAAAAAATGAGCAATAGCCCGGAAAAAGCACAAACGGACATCGCTAATTACTTTTCCAATTCCAACCTTCCCTACCTCCTTCATTTTACCCAATATACCCTAAAAACCCGAAAAAGTCCCAACCGAGTCCAAATTGCGAAAATTGATTACTGCGTGGAGAGCTAAGACACCAAAAGATAATAAAGGAGAGTAAGTGCGCAAAATAGAGGCAATATTCCCGTTTTTAAAACTGTAATCCCTTGATGAGATCCTTTCACCAAAAAAATTTCCGTCTTTCTAATTGTATGCATGATTTTGCTTCCATTACATTTACTCTTTATATCACGCATACCGAGAGAATAGCCATTATCCGAGAGATTCGATTGTGAGAGCATTCCGCGAGAAATTGAAATCAAAACGAATTTTCGAATAAGTAACGTAATGATCAATCGGTGGAAATTTGCGGTTATATTTCCGTCTTCGTACACACGTACTATGGTTTGAGACTTGTAAATACGACTTGATGATGACTATTTTCTGGAAAAGTTTGAAGTGCACAATTTTTGCGTATTTTGAAATTTCTTTGAGTCGAATTTCGTGGGTATATTCTCTGCAAACCCTCACGAGACACAACTCGTCCTACTAGGGTGACCTAGGAGTTTAAAGGCTTATTGCATATGCTAAATGAAATCGCTTGCCCGCGAAAAAGGTATTTTATCCCAATAAAATGATTTTCAAGAATTAAGCCTTGCTAGGATTCTTTTACATTGCTCGGGACGCGCAAAGTTCAAAGTTAGGGGGGTTTGATTGGGCATAAATATTGTATATTTATTCCACTAATTTCAGTGTATTTGTGAACCCGAGTGATGCAACCGATATGGATTTGACGTGCATTTATGCTACTAACCTTCGTTGGCAAGTATTTCGTATTTCGTGCTTCTCTTATTTGTTTTACAGGTTAATTATGCAAGCAGTACAAAAGAGAAAGCGAGACGAAGAAAGAAAAGCTAAGAAGGCAAGTTCAAGGGAATTTTGGTAATTCTGCAGCGAGATCCCAAAGGAGGAGTCAACTGGAAAGTTGAAAAGCTCGGAACAATGAGAACACTGAAAGAAATGGCCCCCAAATCCGAGTTATGGTTGATGAGTTATGACCAGTTGAAGTTGAAGAAAAATTCTAGGAAGAAAGGAAATAAAACAAGAAAAATTCTAAGTGTTGAGAGAAAGGAAAAGCACCCCAAGCCAGCTAAAATTCTCGAACCCAGGCGCGAACCGGTTTGGGGGGCGAACCGGTTCGGGGGTCCTGAAGCACGATTTTTCTCCTTAATTCTGATCGGTTCAAAGAAGCCCATTAGGTTAAAACTCCTCCCATAACAGTTTTGGGACGTAAGTAGTAACCTAGGAACAAAAGTTCTGAATAGTTTTTTTTAATTTTTGGTAGAGAAAAAATGAGGAGAACATCTAGGAACATAACTTCAATTAATTACTGCAGGATCAATACAATCCCGGTTTTGTTTTCAAGTTGTAATCCAAGTTTAATTTTTATGATTATTATTCTTGCATGGTAATTTTTCTGCGTGATTTGAATAAATTTCTGCGTTTATAATACTTAGCCACGTATTTTGATCTAGTGTTATCATGAGCTCGCTCACATGCAACGTTACTATTTCATGCATCCTTCAGTTTAATATGTCCGGCTAGGTTTAAAAGGCCGGGATGCATGAACCCAGCCTGATGTGTTAGTGCGTGTGAATAACATTAATCCGATGAATTTAGTGATTGATTATTATCGTATTGCATAGTTACATAATAATTATAGATTTTTATATCTCGTTTACCTTTGGGTACTCGTGATGATTTAGAGTACAATTTGAGTGTCACTATCGCGATACTGATTTACTCATCCTCAGATTAGGTATGACGCGGGCTTGAACCTCGTATACATAATGCTTGGGAGTATTAAATTTCGGGTCAAATCAATCAGATAAATTTAAGATTAATATTATATCCGCACTACACTAGGGTTGGGGGATTGTATTCCCGTCCTGTTTCTCTCATCATTTAAAATAATTTTTTTTGAAGTCATCAAGCATTCTCCATTTTGGTAGATTAATTTGCATCTTTTCTCATTTTCATAATCGCATTTAGCTGTAATCAATCTCAAAACCAAATCAATTTTTTCTTTTCTTTTTAGAGTCAAAGTTAGGATCTCTCCGTCTCTTCTCGTCGTCACAACTCTGTTGTCCTTTTTTCCTGAGGATCGATACCCGACTTACTGGGATTATTACTTGAGCGACATGCTTACACTTGAGCCTAGAGTGAACGCATTCCTGAGATACATTTTCAGTCGCGTCAATATTAGACCAAAGAGAAAGTTTACAAGTGTAAATGAGGTCAACTCCATTCAAAATTTTGAGTGGCATACCTTAACAGAGTAGACAAAAAATACGAAGAGGCAAAAGTCCCTATTCACTATCTACAACTGTGACAACCCGCCTACTAAAATAATAGGTGGCCAGCCCAATACTCTAATAATCACAGGAATCATAGATGGTCCATTCTCAGCATCACTTTCGATTAAAAATAATAGTACGAGATAACCACCAATCGTTTTAGGAAACGGATTGTCAACATAAAAAAAATTTGCAAGTAAAAGAAAAACACTTAGACAATCCCATTAGTAAAAATGGTGGATATCAAAAACCGATGAATAAAGAGTGACAATGAAATAATTAATCACCGAATAAGCTGTCGTTGAACAGACCAATACAAATAATTACACCGAGTATTACATTTCAATATTTATAATATACTAAATGAGTGCAACACTTGGGCAACAAGCCCGAATAATTTAAACTGAACATAACTAGAGTGTAATAGATAGAGGCGTCTAATACAATGAACCTACAACATCCGCAATATGCTGTAGCTCCATGACAACAGGAATGCAAAGGCAAACTTGGGTGTCCATGCGGAAGAGCACCTGTACGGCAAAGAGTATACGCATAAACAAAGAAATATATACGGGTCAGGGCCCGGTTTGATATGATTCCCATCTGACTAAAATGCATGACAGTTTTGCACTTAACAATAATATTTCTCACCTCTCAGTCTAAAAGCAACCTAGCGCAATATCATGATGATTCTCTAGTTAGCTCCGAGTACTAAGGGCTAACTTCTCCCCAATCTCAACACTATGCCTTTTTCGTGCGTGGGGTGTCTCGCAAAGCGAAATTCAAACAAGGAACCCCCCCATACACTACTACTTAGGCAAGGTTGATCGTCGAGATCCATTAGACCCTAAGTACACTATTGATGAATATAATCATTTGATTAAATTTCTTTTAACATAGTGCTAAGGGATAAGTTTCTCCCCAGTCTCAACACTATGCCCTATTCGTGCGTGGGGTGTCTCGCAAAGCGAAATCCAAACAAGGAACCCCCCCGATACACTACTACTTAGGCAAGGTTGATCGTCGGGATCCATTAGACCCTTAGCACATAATTAATATATATGTATATATGTGAGAAACCATCTACAGCTACTCAAGAAAACATAAAGAAACCCATTCACCATCTAAACCATCATTCCCATTTCTTTCTTTAGGAATGTATATAAATAGTACAACATTTTATCAAATGTTTACCATTTCAATCTCATAACTCTACATGCACCATTCCTATTTCTTTCTTAGGAATATACGTAAATGGTACAACATTTTATCAAATGTTTACCATATAATCTCATTTATACAACCTCTTTACCAATTTTATTTCCTTTCTTCCATACAAGAAGAATTACATTTTTAAAGCAAGTTTTATTAACATAAAAATGCTTTAACCATTTCCATAAAATTCCATCAAAAGTCATTTTTATTAGCATAAAAATACTTTTGTATACCATATGCTTCCATTTCCCTCTCATACGGGAAATCTATCCGAAGCCAAGCCGTATCCCATTTCCCTTCTTCCATCCTGGAAATGTAATTAAAGCCAATTCATTATCATGAATTACTTTAATAAATCTAAGATCGTCCCTCCGGGTTTCCCCACTGGACGCACCCCTAAATGGCTATCATCTTCTAGGGCCTATCTATACAAGACAACCTGGGAACCTACCAGCGTCAGGAAGCGGCCATATTGCCTGCGGGAAAGTCAGGACCACACCCAGAATCCCCTAACCAGGGCAGTAATATAAATGCCCATATGGCCTAGGGACTATATCCACCGTGCATTCATTAGTCAGGGGGCTTCACCACACGTGCGCAACTTCCCTTATGATAGCGATTTAGGGAGGTGTGTAATCCATAAATTATCATTTATGAAAACCATTACTTTTCCTTTTGAAAACTTCCAATTTTACATTCCCAAAATCATTTACTTAGCCATTAAGTACCAAGTTTTAGGGTATCCATTTCATTCTTATTAAGTCATAGTTTATTAATGACCTAAGACCCAAAGTGCCAACCATTATCAAAACTAGCCTTCAAGAGTTCAATAAATCTCATAAACCATCAATACGAGTCTCCATAAAGGAGCGTCTCCCAAAAGGCTCAACATTAGTATTTTAACTTCCAACTTACCTTTAGGTTAACCTCCTATATTATTCGGACATTAACCTATACAAAATAGCCCGCGGGTAAGCCCAATTATCCTATTTTAGCCTGGGACATTAGTCTACCCAAAACAACCCTCTAGGACTCCCCATTACATCCTAAAGGAAGGTTCCTAAACCTTGGACCTAAAAGAAAAGGGATAAAAACTGAACTAGAAAAACATTCCCAAAAATGCAGAAATTTCGAATCGATTCGCCCTGGCCGAATCGATTCGGGCCCATAGCGAATCGATTCGGTAGGTCCGAATCGATTCGGTCATGAAGACCTGGCATTCTGCATAACCCCGAATCGATTCGAATGGTCCGAATCGATTCGAATGGTCCGAATCGATTCGGTCAACCCAGACCTGACACTTTCCCTCTTACCGAATCGATTCGCTAGGGCTGAATCGATTCGGTTCTGCAGAATTTCAAAGTTTAGGCTACGGGTTGTTTGAACCAAAAGCCCCAAAACCCTCAAACCCTTGATTCTTCCCAACATCAACAACAAAAATTCAACCCAATTTATTTCTACACCATTTCTAACTACAATTTTGTCCTCAAATCAAATTAAAATCAAGAATTAAGGATTTAATCATCAAAATCAACAAAACAAAATTTATGGTTTAAATCTCCCAAAACTTAACTAAACATGCATTCTATCACATTAAATCACATCTAGCAAGTAAGAAACTTGCCTCCAGGTTCGTAGCCTCTGATCCACCTCCGGTAGCGACGGAATCTGGCCCAAATCTTCCATTTTTCTCTCTTCCTCTCCATTTCTCCCAACTCTCTCTCTCTCTCTCTCTCTCTCTCTCCTTTGGCTTTTCTCACAAATGAAGAAAGAAAGAGGGGTGGGGGACTTAAACGGGTTATAAAACAAAAATACCCTCTTTTAATTGCTAATACTCCATTAAAATGACTCGTATACACTTAATTGAGTCATAACGCGTTAAAAGCTCCCGAAACTCCAAAATACAACTTGGCACTTATTTCGACTATCTCGACCATTCTAAAAACATCCGCACCCCCTATTTTGGCATTCGGGAAAATGTGAACAAGTTTTATGTTCCAATTTCATTTTAATGCATTAATTTTAAAAAAAAATTTACCGAATTTTATATACAGGTCATAACCGTCGTTTTACATATAACGATGCAGTAATACACAACATGATGCTATTTACCTTCTCATACGGTAAATAGACAAAACATAGTAAATATTATCCCTAATTATCGCGGGAAACAGTATTTACTCCAACATCCCCTATTTTATAAAATTATCCCATCAGGCAAAATAATATAAAATAGCCGTTCCAAAAATCTGGGTTGTTACATACTCCCACCCTTAAAGGGGAATTTTGCCCTCAAAATTCAGGCATAACCCATAACCATATAAAGAGTATACCATACGAACTATCGTTCTATCATTCTTAACAAACCCCTCGGTAGCCCTGCGTCCCCATTTGGACTTGAACTACGGTCATTACAAGACACCATTCCTTTATAAGAAACGATCCGAACTATTGTGCGGAAATTCGATTTTGAAAAGCTACTACTCCCATCCTTCCTCATTCCACCAGTAGTCTCTTCCCACTAGTAGGTGAATTGGTCAGTCCTAGACATGAACGCTCTTACTATAGCGTTCCCTTGATTCGGATTGTTCCGTTTGGCATAACTAAACTCTCCGACGAATTTCCTACTCGGCGCATCAACTACCCCATCCACATTTCCTTAGCGAAAGGGAAATAACCAATTTATAGTCTTTTACGAACTCCAGCTTCTCGTTCGTGAAAAGACCAAATTCTTGCCCAGGAAGTAGTGCCTCTATTCTTTAAGGCAAATACTACCGCTACGAACTCTACATCAAGTGGGGGATAATACTTCTCAGGGAGTTTAAGTCGGTGAGACGCATAAATAATGGGTCCATGCCCCCGTATTAATACTTCCCATTCCTGGCAGAGACTCGTTCGTTACATCCCCTTTCGGTCATAACAACACGAGTGCAGGAGTAAAAGTCAACTCATGCTTTAACCCCTCGGAATATAGGTTACCTACGTAACGCTCTATCTAGAAAAGGCCCCCACCATCAATGGCCTATTTCTTCTAATCACTCAAGATCCTATACTTCTTCGTTCTAGGGACCAAATCCTAATTATATCCCTAGTGTTCAAGACCTTTCCCAACTCCCGACATTCGCTCAGTTTCGTGCGTGGGACGTCTCGCCGAGGCGAAATCCAAACAAGGAACCCTCCCATTACACTACTACCTCGCATCGTCAGTCGTCGAGAGGTAACAGTCTAAGACACATGATCGGGATCGCTAGAATCCCAACTTAACACTCTACTAATAATCTTCTACTTCTAAGTCCTACCATCTCAAACAACTTAAAAATTTGCTAACCTGGTATTTACTTTCTGTAAAATGCCATTGACACTTTATCCCAATATACACACATACATCTTTTATAGATGGCCTTCTCATTAAGGCGTAACATATATGTCTCTATCAGACTTCATATCTTAGTCTCCCCTACATCTATCAGAGGAAAACTATCACAGTGCTCATATCGCTCACTATAACTTAGCCTTCAACCACTCATTTACATGATTCCTGGCTAAACATTACCAACCCAGCTTCTTAACCAACAGAGAAGTAAAGAAAGAAAAGAAAAGAAAATGTGCATCTCTCCAGTCCCAACGTCGTTAAGGTTCATGCGTGGAGCGTCTTGCCAAAGCAAAATCCAAACAAGGAACCCCTCCACACAATCCCCTTAACTAGTTGGTCATGGAGATCAGGCAACATCATACACAAGCAAGGCAAACAGAGCAAGCAAGACCAATAAAATAAAATAAAATGAAAACTAACTACACACCATAAACCACCTCTATAAAGTCTCAACCTGTATCCAAGAGAGATATTATAGAACAACTAGTCCTTCTCTAGAACTAAAAATTGGGTAGCCTCGCGATTTATTCTCTTGCTATCACACCGCCCCATCCAAGAATATCTCTACTCGTATATTACACATAATACAAGTAGCACACACCACACATGTCATCACTCGCCCCATAACGAGTGAAAGAAAATATAGTACTTCCCTATCATGGAAGCCATATTGATACACTACCCCAAGCTCAATATACACACCCGAATTTAGTGTGAAGACAATACTACTCCATCGTATCATATGGAAATGCTCCATCCTCAACTACGGTGGGAATTTTCGCTAATATAATTGTCAATCTCCTTGGCCACTACTAATGGTTCCTAAACACATATTCTACTTTCACCCGAACCAATCTACCTCCATCTCTAGCTACCCTAGCGATTTTCTCACATAGTTCCCTTAACTTCTTTAGCAAGGAGAACATTTTACCAGCCTCCCCGGCCTAGTTTAGTGAGTCCTTTCCCGGGTGGAGGTCCATCGATGGGGTCTCACGAACAACACTTCTCCTAAAGTGTTAACAACACTTACTGGTGAGCCTATCACTTCCACCGAAAGGGCTCTCTCTTCCTTGTACCCTCCTTATTTCGGTGCACAATTTCCTTGACCGTAACACTCCTTATTCACTGTCGGCCTCTACCCGAACCTTGCGTGAATACTTGAGAATCTACTTTCTCATCACTCCTAACTTCTCGGAGAAACTCGTTGTTGAAAACCTCTAAGGGTTTCTCTATGGGCAAAACTTCTTGCGCCACCAATATAAGGCGACTATCTTTTCCGCCACTTAACCTTACTCCAATTGGGTGGAAGATTTTCCTCCAATCTTCACACCTGGGCACTTCTAAACCCCATTCTAAGACAAAACTCTCGGGCCTTACATTCTCACCAAATGAGATTACACTTACTCAATCTAACTTGACTCCAACATTTGGTCCCTATCAAGGACCCATCATCTCCAATTCAATGTCGCTTGGAATCCCAAGCTAAATACCACTTTCTTCTGGCAGCGGCACTTAGAAAACTATACCTACTGTATTTAGTAGTCACGTAGTAATATAAAATAGTGCTACAAAGGGAGCGACTTCTAAAGTAGCCCTCATTCCCAACAACCACTTACAGCTCTTAGAAATCTCGTCTCACGACACCTTCATCACGGCCTTCTTTGACGCCCTACATTTGACAACTTACGAATCTCACACGAACGTGCAAAAGATTTTCGGGGTTCTCATCTCATAGCTGGAGAACGAATTCTCACCAGATAAATCAACGGACTTAATCGTAGGGCTCTGTATCAAAATCAAAAGTAATGCTGAAAGCGAAATACATACGCACAGATTCCTAAGGACTCTAGAACCTAATGCTCTGATACCATCTGTGACAACCCGCCTACTAAAATAATAGGTGGCCATCCCAATACTCTAATAATCACAGGAATCATAGATGGTCCATTCTCAGCATCACTGTCGTTTAAAAATAATAGTACGAGATAGCCACCAATCGTTTTAGGAAACGGATTGTCAACGTAAAAAAAATTTGCAAGTAAAAGAAAAACACTTAGACAATCCCATTAGTAAAAACGGTGGATATCAAAAACCGATGAATAAAGAGTGACAAATAATTAATCACCGAATAAGCTGTCGGTGAACAGACCAATACAAATAATTACACCGAGTATTACGTTTCAATATTTATAATATAATAAATGAGTGCAACACTTGGGCAACACGCCCGAATAATTTAAACTGAACATAACTAGAGTGTAATAGATAGAGGCGTCTAATACAATGAACCTACAACATCCACAATATGCTGTAGCTCCATGACAACATGAATGGAAATGCAAACTCGGGTGTCCATACGGAAGAGCACCTGTACGGCAAAGAGTATATGCAGAAACAAAGAAATATATACGGGTCAGGGCCCGGTTTGATATGATTCCCATGTGACTAAAATGCATGACAGTTTCACACTTAACAATAATATTTCTCACCTCTCAGTCTAAAAGCAACCTAGCATAATATCATGATGATTCTCTAGTTAACTCCGAGTACTAAGGGCTAACTTCTCCCCAATCTTAACACTATGCCTTTTTCGTGCGTGGGGTGTCTCGCAAAGCGAAATCCAAACAAGGAACCCCCCCGATACACTACTACTTAGGCAAGGTTGATCATTGAGATCCATTAGACCCTAAGTACAATATTGATGAATATAATCATCTGATTAAATTTCTTTTAACATAGTGCTAAGGGCTAAGTTTCTCCCTAGTCTCAACACTATGCCCTATTCGTGCGTGGGGTGTCTCGCAAAGCGAAATCCAAATAAGGAACCCCCCCGATACACTACTACTTAGGAAAGGTTGATCGTCGGGATCCATTAGACCCTTAGCACATAATTAATATATATGTATATATGTGAGAAACCATCTACAGCTACTCAAGAAAACATAAAGAAACCCATTCACCATCTAAACCATCATTCCCATTTCTTTCTTTAGGAATGTATATAAATAGTACAACATTTTATCAAATGTTTACCATTTCAATCTCATAACTCTACATGCACCATTCCTATTTCTTTCTTAGGAATATACATAAATGGTACAACATTTTATCAAATGTTTACCATATAATCTCATTTATACAACCTCTTTACCAATTTTATTTCCTTTCTTCCATACAAGAAGAATTACATTTTTAAAGAAAGTTTTATTAACATAAAAATGCTTTAACCATTTCCATAAAATCCCATCAAAAGTCATTTTTATTAGCATAAAAATACTTTTGTATACCATATGCTTCCATTTCCCTCTCATACGGGAAATGTATCCGAAGCCAAACCATATCCCATTTCCCTTCTTCCATCCAGGAAATGTAATTAAAGCCAATTCATTATCATGAATTTCTTTAATAAATCTAAGACCGTCCCTCCGGGTTTCCCCACTGGACGCACCCCTAAATGGCTATCATCTTCCAGGGCCTATCTATACAAGACAACCTGGGAACCTACCAGCGTCGGGAAGCGGCCATATTGTCGGCGGGAAAGTCAGGACCACACCCAGAATCCCCTAACCAGGGCAGTAATATAAATGCCCATATGGCTTAGGGACTATATCCACCATGCATTCATTAGTCAAGGGGCTTCACCACACGTGCGCAACTTCCCTTATGATAGCGATTTAGGGAGGTGTGTAATCCATAAATTATCATTTATGAAAACCATTACTTTTCCTTTTGAAAACTTCCAATTTTACATTCCCAAAATCATTTACTTAGCCATTAAGTACCAAGTTTTAGGGTATGCATTTCATTCTTATTAAGTCATAGTTTATTAATGACCTAAGACCCAAAGTGCCAACCATTATCAAAACTAGCCTTCAAGAGTTCATTAAATCTCATAAACCATCAATACGAGTCTCCATAAAGGAGCGTCTCCCAAAAGGCTCAACATTAGTATTTTAACTTCCAATTTACCTTTAGGTTAACCTCCTATATTATTCGGACATTAACCTATACAAAATAGCCCTCGGGTAAGCCCAATTATCCTATTTTAGCTAGGACATTAGTCTACCCAAAACAACCCTCTAGGACTCCCCATTACTTCCCAAAGGAAGGTTCCTAAACCTTGGACCTAAAAGAAAAGGGATAAAAACTGAACTAGAAAAACATTCCCAAAAATGCAGAAATTCTGTATCGATTCGCCCTAGCCGAATCGATTCGGGCCCATAGCGAATCGATTCGGTAGGTCCGAATTGATTCGGTCAAGAAGACCTGGCATTCTGCATAACCCCGAATCGATTCGGTCAACCCAGACCTGACACTTTTCCTCTTACCGAATCGATTCGCTAGGGCCGAATCGATTCGGTTCTGCAGAATTTCAAAGTTTAGGCTACGGGCTGTTTGAACCCCAAAGCCCCAAAACCCTCAAACCCTTGATTCTTCCCAACATCAACAACAACAATTCAACCCAATTCATTTCTACACCATTTCTAACTACAATTTTGTCCTCAAATCAAATTAAAATCAAGAATTAAGGGTTTAATCATCAAAATCAGCAAAACCAAATTTATGGTTTAAATCTCCCAAAACTTAACTGAACATGCATTCTATCACATTAAATCACATCTAGCAAGTAAGAAACTTGCCTCGAGGTTCATAGTCTCTTATCCACCTCCGGTAGCGACGGAATCTGGCCCAAATCTTCCATTTTTCTCTCTTCCTCTCCATTTCTCCCAACTCTCTCTCTCTCTCTCTCCTTTGGCTTTTCTTACAAATGAAGAAAGAAAGAGGGGTGGGGGACTTAAACGGGTTATAAAACAAAAATACCCTCTTTTAATTGCTAATACTCCATTAAAATGACTCGTATACACTTAATTGAGTCATAACGCGTTAAAAGTGCCCGAAACTCCAAAATACAACTTGGCACTTATTTCGACTATCTCGACCATTCTAAAAACATCCGCACCCCCTATTTTGGCATTCGAGAAAATGTGAACAAGTTTTATGTTCCAATTTCATTTTAATGCATTAATTTTAAAAAAAAAAATTACCAAATTTTATATACAGGTCATAACCGGCGTTTTACATATAATGACGCAGTAATACACAACATGATGCTATTTACCTTCTCATACGGTAAATAGACAAAAATAGTAAATATTATCCCTAATTATCGCGGGAAACAGTATTTACTCCAACATCCCCTATTTTATAAAATTAGCCCATCAAGCAAAATAATATAAAATAGCCGTTCCAAAAATCTGGGTTTTTACAATAACATGAGTACCTAAATCAAGGCATTTTCAGGATTATTTGTGCTTGAGTTTCCATTTTGTGTGCTTGCTACACATTACATCGTTTCATGAGTTATTCCCACATCCCTTTGGTTAGTATTGGTATCTTATGATCACATATTTTGGGGGAGTTTCAATTTTGGGGAGTATTTATTTATGCGATCTTACTTTGTCTATTCCAGAACAAAAAGGGGGAGAAATGGTATATTTCCTTTGCATGATTAGGATATCTTTATTTTAGGGGGAGACTTCTTACCTAGGTTGAGATTGTTTTAGACATTGTTAGATGTTTATTCATTCACGAATTTATACTTGTTATATTGTCTTTCCATAATAAGGTGTGTTTAAGTGTGCTGGATCACTGGTTTACATCAAAGTGACAAAGATTTCAAGCAAGGCAAAGCTACTCATGTTTGAGTGTCTATTGAGATTTCCTTCTGGGGGTTTGGGAATGAGTCTTTTTAGATAACTTAACGGCCCATAAATTTTTGATTTGGTTTTGTCCCGGAATAGCCAAAGAGGGAGATTTGCAAGGATAAATTTCCAATCGAGTCAATTTGTATGTAATTGGAATAATTTTGAAAAAAACATTTGAGTCATAGGATAGACTTTGAGTTTATGATCCCATGACCCTATGACATTGTTTGATGAAGACGTAGCAGCCAACCTTCAAAGAGTGCATATTCTAAGTCATGTTTAGCGCGCCACATTTGTCTTCACATATGCCGAGGATCTCCTAGGTATGAACGTATATAGTTTATGGGTCCTTGGAAATTTTTTAGGGTGTTCTGTTTTCAAAATCATTTAGAACTTATTTCTTTGAAAACATGTTTTATGAGTTTACTATAGGCGGAGTTTTAAAATTTGTTGGGTTCGTTCAAATGACATCTCACTGTCGTTTGAATAACATATCAAAGTCGTCCGAAGTATGCTTTCAAACATATATCAAACGAATCATATTGTTCTGGTTTTTATTACATATTTAGACGCGAGAGAACATCTTGTTCGAATGAGATCTCTATCTTGTTTGAACGACTACTTCATATCGTTTGAACGAAGCACCGCCTTGATTTTTCTATAACAGGCCTTTTACATTCAGTTTTTTGTTTTGACGAAGAACTTTTGACGAAATTGAAAAGAATACATGTTTTTAAAAGTTCCAACTCTAAAAGTCTCACCTTTTTGTTTAAAAGATCCAAGATTCATTAATCATATACTTTCATATCTTATTTGGGCATCTAGTTTATTTCTTTCGTCATTAGAAGAAAGTTTTCATGCGATGGACTCCGTACGTGTTGATTACGGTGGAAAAAGCGACGGACTTCGTGTTTTGAATCGTAGACGGTTGTCGAGCTTCATCAATGGATATCGAAGCACACGTGGACTCATGTGTTGTGGACCTAGCGTAGGTGGACTCATGCATTGCACTGTGGAGGAGCGATTGAAAAGAAGAGGAATCAAGGCTTATTGGGATCGAGTCGTTGAGTAAGATTGTATTCATCCTTTGTAATTTTCGTATCATATTGATTGTCTGTCTGGGTCATCCAAGGTTTTTTCCCTTTGTAGTTTCCTCGTAAATCAATGTCTTGTGATTTGATTTATTTAATTTATATGCTATCATCTAGATGCATGTTTAGGGTAAAAATATGAAATTTGGTAAATCAGTTTTTCACAAGAAAGGTTGAATTAGTGATAATTTTAATTGGGTAAATTTTGTGTAAAGGTTCAATCATTAAAATTGGAAAAATATAAAAATATTGAACTTGTGTTTATTCAAACTAGACAAGCATTATCAGAGAGTAAGAAAATAATTTAAATATTTATATGTGTGCAATTAATCCAACTTATCAACACCAGTATCCAATGAGCAAACCAACAACCAACAATTATCTCGTACTCCTTCTATCATCTACATGACAAAATGAATATCAACAACAACGTCTTAAGTAAGAGCTCATATTGCTATCTTACACAAAAGGAACACGTAATTATTTTAAACGGTGTGTTATGCCCATATATGTTTATCAAGTGTCCCAAGTCATTAACAATGTATTTACATTAGTTATTATAACAAGAATAAGGTCCTCATATCTAATTTCATCAATTTGGGACTTAAGTACCAGAAGTACGAATGTTAAAACATAATGTATAACCCTACGAAGCATACGTACTATGAGAATTTATTAATTTTAAATTAAGTTTACATCATCTGTTTTCAAAACCCCAAATTATCAATTTTTACAAATGGGGTTCAAACCCTAAAATGCCATTTTCATGTTGTGGGGACAATAATCAATTTTCACAAATTAATATGGCTCAACATTTATTTTCAAGTATATGAGACTATTTAAATTCACATACTTATTACATAATTTGGGAATACGCAATTTTCTAAGGGTTACTAATTAATCTTAACATTATATTTAAATTTAGGCAAATTTCACAAATACACATATAAAAGGATAGGAGTAGAAAGTCACTTGCCTAAAAAATGCATTTCAAAAGTTGAGTTCCTCGTTGGCGAAGAAAACCCTTGAAACTCCCTTTGAAAACTGTCTTGAAAACCCCTTTATAAAATATTGGTTTGAGAATAAAAATAGGGTTTAGTTTTGTAATTTGACAAAGTTTGGGTGATTTGTGTGTGTGTGTGTGTGGGGGGGGGGGGGGGGGGGGAATGATGAAGAATTGATTAGGTATTGATGACATACGAGGGAAGAGAGAGAGAATGGGTTTTTTACTGGATTCTTTTAATTCCAATAATTAATGTTTTTAATATCTCTTAAATGATCATCCTTATTATACCTATAATACAATAGTATTAGAGGTATTAATAGCATTTAATGTAGTTTACCCTTCACTTTTAAAATCAGCATAGTTATTAAACTTACACCCAAAACCAATAACCAACGACATATGCAACTGTGAGAAACGAAAAGATCAGCCAATCATGAAAAGCAAAGCAAACCTAAATGTCATCAAATCAAGGAAAAAAATAAATTTAAAGCACTTTAACCCTCCCTTTTAAACTTAGCAGAGCTTCCAGGTTTAGAAAACCATGTGACACCCTGACTAATTAAATACCGGGTAGCTACTCCGTTATGAAATTAATACATAATATCAAGTTGGTTCAGTTGTAGCATCACTGTCGAAAATGTTAAATTTATGACTAGCCACCTAATATTTAAAAAGAGTGATGACAAATTTTATTAATTAATTTAACATTAATCAAGTAATTAAATCAACAACCATTAATCGCATAAAAATCTCATGTAAATAACCAACGAAATGAAATAAACTGAGTCTGGAGTAAACACTCCAATAATAATATAACCAGAGTAAATAAAATCCTGATACAAGAGACTGAATAAACCAACATCAGAAATAATGAAAGTTTGTATCTACAATCTCTAGATAAGAATGGGCACCATGCCCTAACTGATATGAATGACCCTGATGGTACCAAGAATAAATGTTGAGGCATTTAATACCAAGATCCTGTCACTTCCACAACAGCTACAGAAGGTCATCATAATGGAACTCCTATGCTTAGCATCCCTATGGCTGGGCACCTAAAATATTTTTACAAAACAAAAATAGATTTGGAGGAAAACGGGTCACACCTCGAGGTGAAAATAGTTTAAAATTTTATCAAGTGCTTAAATTACAATTAAACAACACATATTATAAAAATGTTAGTTGCCTACTCTCACATGAGTTTCTCACCTCTCAACTAATGTGCACGCCTAACGTATGCCTGTAACCCATCCTAGTTATGCCATTAACTAACTAGTTTGTACCACTCCTGCTTTCGCATTATAACATAGGGTATCTACTCGTAACACCCAAACAAATCATATTCATAACCCATATTCACATTCATTAAATATCTTATCTCAAGTATTAATTAAATTCTCACATTCTTAGCCCATTCAAATATCTTAGTTCTTCAGATCTACTAAGCAACAGTGAACCAGTCACAAGTATATATATAAATAACTCTCAGTACATATATACATATAAGGCACCCCTAGGCTAAGCTGCGGTGCATGCATACTCTGCTATCAAATCCATGTACATCACGTATATAAGGATCACGTGTTCCGAATAACTTGGGAACCATCTCAATACAAATCACATATATTAGAGGCAAACATAGTTCACATACCCATGGGTCACGCACATACCTACGCTCCCATGGTCAGCTGACTTATCAGCTCACAAATAAGTCATTCACAGTCCTATGCCCTTAAGGTACCAATCTAAATCCCCCCTGAAGGCACACAAAGATAAGATGTCCCTTTTCGAAAAATAACCTCCCGTGATAGCAAGTATGATAGGTATGTCATACACATAAGAAATCCATACACTAGGCATTCACATAACCTATGTAATCATATTTCAATATAGTTATTCAAAAATTCCATCTAGTAAGTCTCGTACATAGCAAGGTTATCCTGAACATCATACGTAATATATATTTAGCTTGATAACTCTCTTGTCTTATCAATTGGAGTACTTAAACCTATCCCAAAAGGTTACTAGGTCTCCTATTAGTTTCTATGTCATCTCAGTAATTTAAAGTCCCTCCATTACTGTTCTTATCCTTACATCATCATTCGTTCCCATTATAGTTTCAATTCCAATGATTTTTAATCGTACCTCACTCGGTAACCCTCGTAAACAATAACATTAAATTCCATATGATAAACCATTTTTTCGGGCATCAACTAAGACCACCTACTGACCTTAACTAAGTACCACAATTTCAAATTAATCACACTAAGAATCATCATCGACCTTGGAATTTTCATTAAACCTTAAAGGAAAATAATTACCAAAAATCATAAGGGGTCCACCGATTTACAAAAAGGATCGAACGATCGACTTTCTTGGATAGATCGATCGATCGATCAAGCAGGTTTTAACCCAGATTTCGTAAACAGTTACGGGTTTCTTCCTTTTTACACCTCAAATTCTTTATTACAATGTCCCAAACTCCCAATAAAGTTGACTAATCATCCTATTAACATATTAGTATAAACTTTAACGTATTAGAATCATTTAATCATCATGGATCATCAGTTTCTTGGATCAAAACACCAAAATTTCATAAAAAACCTATTTCTTATATTTCCTTCAAGATCTTCGTAAAGCTCAATATAAATTCACAATTTCCTACGGATGGATCATTGTTTCATAACTAGTATATACCCAAAAGTTTATCTACATGAAGCCTACCCATATTTAATGTTTAATTCTTCAATTTCACAATTAATTCACTTATTTACGATAAATCATCAAATCTAAACTATCATGTAAAATATATGCTTTGAATCTTTGCAAGATAAATCACTTGCCTCTAATTAGAAGTTCTGATCCGTTGATGACAGTATTGGTTGGTTCTCCCTCTTTTTTCGGTCACAAATCCGGCGATGGCGGTGGTTGTTTTGCCTTGGAAACCCTTGGAATTCTCCTGAAACCCTTTTCTTTCTTCTCACGTTACTCTCTCTTGTGTTTAACAAATAATGGCCCTAATAACCATAAGTGTTGGCTGATAAATATCTCCTAATTTTCGTGGGTCACTATTCACCAAAAATAGGGATGACTAAAATACCCTCCTGGGTTGCCGATTAGGCCTAAAAATGCCCCGGGACCCAAACTAAATCTCCGGCTAGTGTTTTCTAACTATCTCGATCCTTCCGAACACGTTGGAGCACTCAAAATGATCATACGGATGACATAAAAATAAAATACTTTTAAATTCATTAAATTTGGTCCTGACACAACTGACACGCGTGTCCTAACTTAATTACCGAAACTGACGTATTTTCAACTCACGACAATTTTAATAAATTCAATAATCACATATTACCATAACCACTCAGTAATATTCAACATTATCATCATATTTAAATACTAACTCTCATCTCGCTAGTTATTTAAATCCGAATTAATTTCCAATTAATTATCCCAAATTAATTTAATTAATCCCACAATTAAGAGCAATTTCATTTAATTAATCTCATAATTAAAAGCCATAATCTCATAATTAAAAGCCATAAAATTACAGGGTATTACATACTTCCCCCCTAATAATGGAATTTCGTCCCTAAATTCGGAAAAGTAGGCATACCTGGAAAAATTAGGTATCCTCCAGTACTCAAAACAAAATACAAAGAAAGGCTCAATCACTACAACCCTCTCTTGACAACAAGCTTGTTGAACACTCTTGACACTTTATCAGTTATCGGGTTACACCTAAATAAATGCACCTCACGTTGTGCTCTTTCTAAACAACATTCGAATAAGAATAGCCTATACATCATTGGCTGCATTAACTCAATATTATTGTGAGTTCGTACCTCACTTCGTATCAACTCCCGCGTTTATTTAAACATAAAACTCCCCTCCTGGGAGCAACCATAAAACATCAGACTACTCTTGTCCGTTATTTTAATCTCTGTTCCCAGCGTTGTGACTTTTACACAAGGGAAAGCCACTTCAGACGATTGGTGGTTAACCCATTATAGTCATCGAACTCCAACTTCTGGCTGATAAAAAAATCTGATAATCCGCTCATCTCTAAGAATCCAGAGGAAGGTGTAATACCCCGTATTTCTACATAGTTAGGAAAATACGTTTTATTTAAATTACGTGAGTAGAGTAATTTAATGTGAAAATACGTCTTATCTAAATTACGTGAGTAGAGTAATTTAATGTGATACATTTTAAATTAAATTATGTGAGCAGAGTAATTTAATGTGTTGTAATAATAATGATGATTAATAAAAGTTAGACACTGATTAATATGACGATTAAAAATTTACTAAATGTGAATAGTAAATATTGAATGTTGATATGTACGGCCTAGCGATTTATATAGACGTACCTGAGTTATCTCCACCGAGTGTCGTGTGTAGACAAAATCGAAGATGAGATGAGAAACATATTTTAAGAGACTCAAAAGATAATTTAGAGTCCACAGATGATTCCAAAAGGGTCGAATTAGTCAAAATAGTGTACCTGGGGGTACTAGTTGAGTGCTGGGTCATTTTTGGGCTAAACCGGGACCATACGAGGGCATTTTGGTCTCTTTACATTTAAGGGTGAGGAGACCTACGAATTTTGGAACCCTAAGTCAGATTATAAAAGTTGGAGGCTAGGGTTAGAGAGGAGGGAAATACACCATAGCCATTAGAGAGAAGAGAGAAACAATTTCCTAAGGCAAAAGAAGGAAGTAGGGAGAATTCAAAGGAGATTTCACTACTAACTTGTTGGGAACAAGGATTGAAGGATAAGAATCATCAACCATCAACAACAACCAAGAAATCAGACCCTACAAAACATAAGGTAAGTGGTTATTTACAAAATAAATTGAGTTATAATACCCATATATAAGTTTTAGGAAGAACATGATTTTTATGATATTTTTGGGAGCAAACACTTGAATATGATCCATGATTGATAGGGATTTCATGTAGAACGTTTTTGATCTCCAAATAATCTGATATCATAAAAGACTTGATGATTAAATCGAACTAAAAATCTGGACTTATGATGAAAAGATGGAAAGATTTTATTTTTATGGTTCTTAAATAATAAGAAGATTTTTAGTTAATTTGGGCGAAATTTGTAATGATTTTGTTGTTTTAGATCGTTAGTAATCATCCCAGAATATGTAGGAATGATTAAAAATTGTTAATTGAAAGTATGGTGAATTATCATGGGAGATGGATAAACAAAAATGGTGTAACCCGCATGAAGAAGACGATCTGGGTCTGTCACTGCTCGATCGATCGATCGACCCTTGAATGTCTATCGATCGAGCAGTCGATCGATCGACCATATCCCATTGATTGATCGACCCTGGCTGTACTTTAGAGAATTTTGTGGATAAATTTATTTTTAATTACCGTCACTTAATGGGAACCTTAGTGATGACATTTTACCTATGAAGGGACTTAATAGATACCAGTAGGTGTACTGTGAGATTTCTTCATAAATGATTGAGTGTGAAATTTGGAGAAATGGACCGACGGGAAGGTAACCGATTGAGTCGTGCGTCGGGAATGTGAGAATTTAGTTACGAAAAGAGTGAGAGTCAATTCCGAAAAAATACCAGTAGGTTAGAGATAGCTTAACTACTGAATCAAGGGAGGGGTAACTAGGACCCTTAGAGTTGCGTGAATACTCGAATAAATGCGATAGTGAGATAAATCATAAATTAATGAGTATGGTGAATATAAGTAAAATATATTACGTATGGGCATGATTTGATAGGTCGAGTGTGTACCTACTAAATTATATGAATTTTTGGGTTAAGATAATTATACCGGAATTAATTATGTTAGGGTCTATGAGATATTCCGAACTAACATAAAGTTATTATATGTTTGGGGTCGATGTAAAAATGCCGAACCAAGCCTTAAACTGGTGTCGCGATGAAAGAGTCCCGAACCAAAATATGTGCATATATATATATATATATATATATATATATATATATAGTTGGGGTCGATGGATCATTTCGAACCAACTCTCACTTGGGGTCGATGAATCATTCCAGACCAAGAGTCCTTTATGTGTGTCAAAAAGGATATGTTAGTGATAACTAATATTTAATACATGTTGCGTGATAAAATGTATTTCATATGTATAATCTACTAACTTAGGATAGTAGATAATGAGATGGATTGAAAATATCTTAGTAATAATTAAGTAGCGTGATGTAATTATTATAAGAATAAGGATAACAAGAAGTAAGTAAGTTATCTACGTTTATAGCATATGAAATATGGATTATTAAAATACTGCGAGTAGGTTATGGGGACTTAGTGAGGGGGAACATGCAGTGGGGTATTCTGATCTAGTTAACTGGGGTAGTAAAACTAGGTGAAATAAGTACCCTCATTAGACATGCACTATAGAAGAGAGGTGAGAAAGCTCAAAGGAGTGTGCAGAATCTTAATATGTGTAATCAATAACTCAATTGTGATAACTGCTTGCAAAATATTTTTTAATGTTTTGAGTACTAACTCTTGCTATGTAAAAATTTAAAAAAAAAACTTTTAGGTGCCCAGCCACAGGGACACCAACATGATTTCATTCCAGGGATTTGGGAGCTGCAACACGTGTGGATGTTGCAGGGATTGTTTAGACGTTCTCTCTTTTTCAGTTCTAGTGCAGGATCTCAGTTTTAGTACTCTTAGTGGGGACATGTTGTCCAATCTTTACTTTCACAGTTATTCTGATTTTGGATTTTGAGTTGGTTTTCTTGGCAGTGGTTTTCGGCAAGACTTTATATGTATTCAGTTATTTATGGGAATTGTTTTAGTATTGCTGGATTTGTATCGTTTTGTATGGGTTGTTTATTCTGCTTAAAGAAGATAAAATTTGGCACTAGCTTAATTTCACTTAGGTGGTTAGTAATTTAAAAAGCTTTCGGCAGTGATGCTAAGAATGAACCATTTAAGAAACCTGTTTAAATTAAATTAAGGCTTGATCACCCAAAGTTTAATTAGGCGGGGTGTCACAGAAGGATAGTAAGGTTTATCCACACAAACCTCAATAAGCACCTTGTCCACTATAAATAGGCACGGGTGCTTTCTCACAACTTTCCTATTAGGTAATATCCTCTCCCCATCACCATATTATACTTCACTTACTTGAAATGAAATGATCATAATGAATCCAAATTTACTTTCATATAGTTCCACTAGTCTTCAATCACCTTGCGTCTATTCCTCGGGCTATAGGAGATATAACTTTCTTAAAACAAAACTTTTCCCATTACTTCCTTTACCCCATATTGAAGGTGGGTTTCGGGTATCTCATCCTAGTTTGGATTAATATTGGGTAAGGCCACATACCGGCGTGATCACTATCTAATAGTGTAAATCACCCAAGGATATAACAATTTCTTTCCTCCTTGACAACCCGTTCCACACATTTGAAGGAACTCGTTACTTATCTATAGTTGGCAACCCCTCAAAGGAATTTACCAACTTGACTCTTCCATCACTTGAATCGTCGGCTTGATACAAAATTATCTGGTTGATCATCTTACCCCAACCGATCTACTACTTACTATACCCCTTTCAATACCGACTTTCAAGTATAATTCTTCCCATTAAGTGATACTTACTAACCCTCTTCTTCCCTTGGCGTATACCAAAAGTTCTGACTCGTGCACTTTTTACCATGTTGTGCACATTTGGACTCTTTATACCTTTTTGACAATCCTCACTCTATTTACGCTTAAGCCACCCTCAACATTCGATGGGGTGGAACTTCGCTCCAAATTTGTCCATAATAGTTAAATATTTGTCTTCTCAAGGGATACCTCCTTTTTAAATGGCTTCCCACTGCCCTTCAACCAATTTTGGACGTGCTACTCCGATCGCACATGAGTATACTGATTATCATCCTTCTCTTACGATGCTTAATCCATTTGACCTCTACTATTTTGTAATATCAGTCTCACAAGTTTAAATTTCACTCATCTCTATGTCACTTATTCCGACGATTATCACATCAGCAAACCAGGGTGTCTACACCCCTTATAACCCATGTATACGGGTTTAAACATCACATACGCTTCATAAGTACTCCAAACTCTTTATTGTCCCTGCATTTGCAACGTGGCTATACCAGTTGGGCGTTCTCAATCACCCCCGAATTTAAAATTCTAAATCCTCCTAAACATCATTTCATCCTTCAACCCGCCAAAATGAAATAAAATTATCAGTACTTACTCAATAACAACTGGCTCTACTGGCCTTATATCGTAATTTACCCCCTTTAACTTCCAGTTATAACTACATACTTCCATAATGATCGAGGTACCCAAATCATGGACGAATGGCCAAACATCTCCTTACTACCAACCTTACGCTAAGTTTCATGCGTGGGATGTCTCGCAAAGCAAAATCCAAATAAGGAACCCCCTCGATACACTACTCCCTAGCATTATCGGTCATCGGAATTCGTTAGGCCTTCAGTCCATAACATGTACACCCCTATATTCCCGTCTCTTGACAACAAAGTTACATCTCCTTTCACAACATTCTTAAACAAGTAACTTCTTTCGAAAGACACTGTCTCTTAACATTGATGGTAATCACGTTCCATAAACATCATGCAAATATAATCGGGGCTCTCAAAATCCCGTCCCCAGACATACAACTATGAGTATTAACTTCCGCATCTCTAAAGGGTGATATAACAATGCACTCTTCTTATTACCACATCCTGAGCGTTAATTATAATAACCAGCTAAATCTTTCCGCTGAATAGTAAACCAAATACACTCCGATTTATATCAATAAAGTCCCTACACATACCGAGAATAAAATATTCGAGACCATTATACTTTTCGAAGTCTCAATAATACATATATACAAATATATAAAAGCGAGCCCGACCCTCTCCCAGATGGGGCCTCGCCAAAACAAAACATTCTACATCGAGGTAGTAACCCTGATAGACTTGAAATATCTGCATACTATCGGTTTAAGCATATTATAAAAAACCATAATTAGGATAATATCATACTCGTATAACACAGCACTAAAATGAGAAATTTCAATAAGGTATGTACCACTAGGGACACACCCATTCATCCTCTGCGGATCACACTAAATGTAACCCCACTATACTAGGAAAATATTCACATCAATAATAACATTATTGATATACGCACTAAACTCGACTCTCATGTGAATATAGCAATAAAAAATGTAGTAACTCATTCCTGACACATACAACACGCATCATTATCTCAGGATATAACTCCTACTTCTACCTTGCCAATCACCCTGGCTGCTCAAATGGTTCCTGGACTTAACACACATGTCCGTACCAAATCGAAAATTTCAATAACTATTGCCCTTGCTAGGCACCATACCATTATCCCTATACCTACTTCGGGAAAAATTTTAACGCATGGGTTTCACTCCCCACAAAATACCTCTATAAATACTCCACTTATCTCCGCTCACACTGACCATGTTAGGGTTGTCCTTCTCTAGGACGTTGTTAGTCTCGACTCTAATGGCTACCTCTGTTGTTCACTTAACATTGATGGACCTAAGGAACACGCTACTAGCTTCAACAACTCTTACTGAAATCACCATCGCTCAGTAAACAACTCAGCTATCCAAATCATTTAAACGGGTCTCCTGATGGGTCTCCCCCTTGTGGTGCTTCACCAACACCGTTTCCCCCAGTCTTAATCTATCTAAATTCTTCGATTCTTGTAGCTCCCCACACAAGGAAGCGTTTACCTCCATATTAACCAAATGCGTCATTGTTACCATCTGCATTGACCATCCAAGCAGAATTCCCCAGAAGTGCTAGCAATTCTCCTTGTAATTTAATTTTTCCCTTTAATGTCCTCTTCTCCATTGCACCTACTTCATCCGGTGTAAGGTTCTCTAATTAATTAAATTTCTTTTCACAAAGTGACCTCTGTCCGCCCCTCTTGTGTGAGTTCAAAACAACGTTCTCATCTTATCCTGAACATCTGGTGAAGGAACTTATGGCCAACCCATACATATGCACCTTCTCTTAACAAAACATTCCACTTCTAAGTGTGGCGGTTGCCTGTCACCATTGTAACTATTCTCTAACGAGTTAAGAAAATTTTTTACCCCAAATGTTCACTCCCGATTAGACATACTCCAACATATGCCCAAGCCTTTGGATATTTTACTTTCGTTGGCTAACACATGCCATTTCCGAATTTCTAGAATTTCCACTACTGGTTCTCTTCAATGTTTCGTCTGATTATCTCCCATTCCAACCTTGTTGGGTGAGTCGAATTTGACCCCACTTTTTACTATAGTGGTTCCTGGAAGTCATATGTTGTGCCTTAGCCGTCTTTACCGTTCTGGCCTTTCGTGCCATAATAAGGGTCACCTCAACTATGGTCATCATTCTTGAATATAACTTATAACCTCAACTGAGCTTTGCCTCCTGCTGTCCGTCCAACTGGCATGACATACTGCATTGTTCATCCCACGAACATACCCGAATGAAAATAAGATTCACTATCATATATATTATATCAGGAGAACGAAATTTCACCAAAGAAATCAACAATCCTAAACATAGGGCCCTATATCAAAGAAAGCTACGCTGGAAGCATAATAAGCCGCACAGATCCTAAAGGACACTATAACCTGATACTCTGATACCAACTATGACACCCCGACTAATTAAATACAGGGTAGCTACTCCTTTATGAAATTAATATAGAATATCAAGTTGGTTCAGTCGTAGCATCACTGTCAAAAATATTTAATTTATTACTAGCCACCTAATATTTAAAAAGAGAGATGCCAAATTTTATTAATTAAGTTAACATTAACCAAGTAATTAAATCAACAACCATTAATGACATAAACAATTTCATGTAAATAACAAAAGAAATGAAATAAACTGTGTCTAGAGTAAACACTCCAATAATAATATAACCAGAGTAAATAAAATCCCGATACAAGAGTCTGAATAAACCAACATCTGAAATAATGAAAGTCTGTATCTACAATCTCTAGATAAGAATGGGCACCATGCCCTAACTGATATGAATGACCCTGATGGAACAAATGATAAATGTGGGGGCGTCTAATACCAAGATCATGTAACTTCCACAGCAGCTATAGCACGTCATCAAAATGGAACTCCTACGCTTGGCGTCCCTGTGGCTGGGAACCTAAAATGTTTTTACAAAACAAAAATAGATTTGGAGGAAAACGGGTCACAGCACGAGGTGAAAACAATTTAAAAATTTAGCAAGTGTTTAAATTATAATTAAACAACACATATTATAAACATATTAGTTGCGTACTCTCACATGAGTTTCTCACCTTTCAACTAATGTGAACGCCTAACGTATGCCCTTAACCCATCCAAGTTATGCCATTAACTAACTAGTCTGTACCACTCCTTCTTTCACATTCTAACATAGGGTATCTACTCGTAACACCCAAACAAGTCATATTCATAACCCATATTCACATTCATTAAAGGTCTTATCTCATCAAGTATTAATTAAATTCTCACATTCTTAGCCCATTCAAATATCTTAGTTCTTCACATCTACTAAGCAACAGTGAATCAGTCACAAGTATATATATAAATCACTCTTAGTACATATATACATATAAGGCACCCCTAGGCTAAGCTGCGGTGCATGCATACTCTGCTATCAAATCCATGTACATCACGTACGTAAGGATCACGTGTTCTGAATCACTCAGGAACAGTCTCAATACAAATCACACATATTGGAGGCAAACATAGTTCACATACCCATGGGTCACGCACAGACCTATGCTCCCATGATCAGCTGACTTATCAACTCACAAATAAGTCATTCCCAGTCCTATGTCCTTAAGGTACCAATCTAAATCCCCCCCGAAGGCACACAAAGATAAGATGGACCTTTTTCAAAAAATAAGCTCCCATGATAGCAAGTATGGTAGGTATGTCATACACATAAGAAATCCATACACTAGGCATTCACACAACCTAAGTAATCATATTTCAATATAGTTATTCACAAATTCCATCTAGTAAGTCTCGTATGTAGTAAGGTTATCCCGAACATCATACGTAATATATATTTAGCTTGATAACTCTCTTGTCTTATCAATTATAGTACTTAAACCTATCCCAAAAGGTTACTAAGTCTCTTATTAGTTTCTAATGTCATCTCAATAACTTAAAGTCCCTCTGTTACTGTTCTTATCCTTACATCATCATTCATTCCCATTATAGTTTTAATTTGAACGATTTCTAACCGTACCTCACTCGGTAACCCTCATAAGAAATAACATTCAATTCCATATGATAAACCATTTTTTTTCGGGCATCAACTAAGACCCTACTGTACTTAACTAAGTCCCATAATATCAAATTAATCACCCTAAGAATCATCATCGACCTTGGAATTTTCTTTAAACCTTATAGGAAAACAATTACCAAAAATCATAAGGGGTCGATCAATCTACGAAAAGGATCGATCGACGTTCTTGGATCGATCGGTCGATCAAGCAGGTTTTCGCGTATATTTCTTAAACAGTTACGGGTTTCTTCCTTTTTACACCTCAAATTATTCATTACAACGTCCCAAAATCCCAAGAAAATTCACTACTCATCCTATTAACATATTAGTATAAACTTTTCATATTAGAATCATTTAATCATCATGGATCATCAGTTTCTTGGATCAAAACACCAAAATTTCATAAAAACCCTATTTCTTATATTTCCTTCAAGATCTTCATAAAGCTCAATATAAATTCACAATTTCCTACGGATGGATCATTGTTTCATAACTAGTATATACCCAAAAGTTTATCTACATGAAGCCTACCCATATTTAATGTTTAATTCTTCAATTTCACAATTAATTCACTTATTTACGATAAATCATCAAATCTAAACTATCATGTAAAATATATGCTTTGAATCTTTGCAAGATAAATCACTTGCCTCTAATTAGAAGTTCTGATCCGTTGATGACAGTATTGGTTGGTTCTCCCTCTTTTTTCGGTCACAAATCCGGCGATGGCGGTGGTTGTTTTGCCTTGGAAACCCTTGGAATTCTCCTGAAACCCTTTTCTTTCTTCTCACGTTACTCTCTCTTGTGTTTAACAAATAATGGCCCTAATAACCATAAGTGTTGGCTGATAAATATCTCCTAATTTTCGTGGGTCACTATTCACCAAAAATAGGGATGACTAAAATACCCTCCTGGGTTGCCGATTAGGCCTAAAAATGCCCCGGGACCCAAACTAAATCTCCGGCTAGTGTTTTCTGACTATCTCGATCCTTCCGAACACGTTGGAGCACTCAAAATGATCATACGGATGACATAAAAATAAAATACTTTTAAATTCATTAAATTTGGTCCTGACACGCGCGTCTCAACTTAATTACCGAAACTACCGTATTTTTGACTCACGACAATTTTAATAAATTCAATAATCACATATTACCATAATCACTCAGAAATATTCAACATTATCATCATATTTAAATACTAACTCTCGTCTTGCTAGTTATTTAAATCCGAATTAATTTCCAATTAATTATCCCAAATTAATTTAATTAATCCCACAATTAAGAGCAATTTCATTTAATTAATCTAATAGTTAAAATCCATAAAATTATGGGGTATTACAAACCAACTGTTTCCCCAATCTTTGGAATCCAAACGACCAAAAAATAGAGCCCTATACTGCCAAATTTCATTTATCTCCCCTACACTAGAAACTCGTAAAACATGTTCACAAATCTAAACCTTTCATATCTAAAATTGCCCCATACATATTTCCTACTGGAATATGTAACAATTTATGGCCAAACTATATATTTGGAAGATTTCAATCCTAGAGTAGTCATATTCGGCCTCCACCTACTGGTAATACCATACTCTTCCCCCATTTCTTCTTTGCAAACTTCTTTCATCAATTATTTTGGGTTATCAAATACTTAATGTTCCTGTATATACTTTCCTTTTTAAACAATTACAGGATTTGAGTTCTTTTGATTTGGATTTAAACCATCGAAGTTTGTTCAGCAAAGCAGTTAAGGTATTTTAAACCAAAATGCATTATTTTTTCCTTTTTAAAAAATTGTTACATTTTCTCTATTATCTTGCAATTTAGTACACCTAATTTGTTGTCTAAATAATTTGTAATTACTATGTTTTTGAATTTACTGTTGCAGAAAATTGTATCTTTATTTTGTATGCTATTAATAATATCGGTTGATGCATTCAAAGTGTTTGTAAAAATGTTACTACCACCCATTTAAAGCGAAGTGTAACGAATTCTTTTACCATGTTCTTTCACATGTATTATATAGGTTCACTTTATAGTAATTTATTTGTAAATAGTTACTTTTTAAAAAAGTTAACAAGGACATTCACTTGATTATAGGAAAACACTTTAGCTTGATTTTGTATGCTTAATATCATTTTATGCATGTAAACTGTTTGTAAAAATATCAGTTACACCTCTTTGAAGCGAATGGGCATATTCAATTAAAAGTTTTTTTGTGAAAAAAGATTTCAAATCATGAATATCAAAGAAAATAGTATACATTGGTTTTGGGGAGCTTATAAACCAATAATGTTATTTTAGTTAGGTCTTTGACAAGTGCTTCTATGAGTTGCATAATATCCAACCCTATATTATCATGTTGTTTCCATTATGCCCAGTAAATTTGTATCTAAATCTGATGTAGTTACTGAAAATTTTCTTAATTTTATTATAAATTTCTCTCTGCCTTCACATATTTAGACTATGCTTTCCATTATGTTTATTTAGAGTATTATGATATTTTATATTGTATGTTTTTATTCACGATTTTATGTATGCTTATAATTTTGGTGAAAAAGAATTGAAATACAGATGCTTTTTTTACATATATACAAGCATGCACATGTACGCTCACTTACACAACCTTATATAATGTTTATCCAAAAAAATAAGAACTTGATTCTGAATAAGAATTGAACTCATTTTGTCTAAAGTCAATTTATGTCATTTTTTTACCACAATACTGATTATCTGTTCATTTGTAGTACACAAGAGTTTATTAGCTCAAGTTTCATTTGTAATAATTTTTTCATTGTAAAATATTTCATATTATGGATTTCATTTTTGTTGATATGTTCCGTTGTCGCTAATGATATATGTTTCCTCTTTAAAATGAGGCAGATGATTCTGAGATGTGAAAGGGACCACATATGATCTAGTTATTTTCTCCATTACAGAAACATCATTTTGAATCTTTTGTTAATAAATTTATATTTATGTTCATAATAGTTTATCCCTGCTTTTTTACTCAAGAAAATAAATCGATTAGGGTATGGTAAAACTATCAAATACAAAAAATGCTATACATTCTTACTTTCCATTGATTTTTTCCTTAAATTCTTCAGTACAGAAGTAGCGTACTCAATTTTGAACGCCTTGCATAATTTTTTTATGGATTTAATATATACAAGCATGCACATGTACGCACACTTGCACAACATTATATATGTTTAGAAAAAAAAAACTTGATTGAAGAATACGAATTGAACTCATTTTATACGGAGTAAATTTATGTTAATCACTACACCAAATTGTAATACCCCGTACTTTTGGCTATATTTATTTTTGGGATTAATTAATTAAATGCGTATTAATTGGAAATTAATCCGGGTTATAAATACTAATGAGATGCGTATTGGTATTTGATTATGTGCATATATGATTATATATGAACTTGGTATTATAAAATTTGTCGTGAGATTTATATACGGCAATTTGGAAATTTTATTGAGACGCGTGGGACCGCCGCGTCACGGTATAATATTTTATTTATAAAAAGTGAATTTAAAATCTATAATCCGTATGGTCGTTTTGAGTGCGCCAACGCGTCCGGAAGGGTCGAGATAGTCAGAAAACACTAGCCGGGGGTATAGTTTGGGTCCCGGGGTAATTTTAGACCATACCGGTAACTTAAAGGGTATTTTAGTAATTTGGTATTTTTGGGTAATTAAAAGTGACGAAAATTGAGAGTTGTAATCTGATAAGGATTGACCCGAACCAACCCTTATTAACCCAACAAGCTACGGAGGTTTATTGAAATTAGGTTTCATAAGTTTCCCCAAAGCAAACCCTAGCCACCATAGCCTTTTGGAGAAGAAAGCTTGGAGAAGGAGAGAGAGAGAGGAATTCTGCAGAAATTCTACACCGAATCCACACCAAATTCAGAAATCAAACCAAGGCAAGTGACTTTATTTCCATTTAATTACTGAGAATGTCTTTTCCATGTTAGAAATTGAAGAATCTTAATTGTTCTTGAAAGATTAAAAGAAAACCCTTGAAATTTGAAGTTATTATTGAATATTGGGATAGGTTTGCATGTAGAAACATTGTTGGGAGATTTAATTTCGGATATTTCATATCTAGGTGATGTATAAACGAATTAAAATCTGGGAATTTATGATGAGAAGAAGTTAGGGTTTATGTTCTTGAAGAAAATTGGGAATTAATGTAGAAATTGTGATTTAATGATGTTTAGATGATATCAAACCCTTTAATGATGTTAGTATAGCCCCTTAACATGTTTGAGGATGATTAGAGAACTCAATATATTGTGGGAACGAATTTTAGAAGAGGTTTGAGGAGTAAAAATGGTGAAAAACGATTTTTGGGAAATTCTGGGCCGAAACTGGCATCTCGTTAGAAGCAGCCCCCAGGTCGTTCGAACGAGCTCGTTCGAACGAGCTTCTAACGAGTTGACCAGTCGTTATTAACGAGTAGGATTTTCGTTCGATATCTCGTTCGAACGAGATATCGTTAGAAGGGTCAGTTCGTTCGAACGAACTGGGATCTCGTTCGAACAGCCTCGTTCGAACGAGACTTCTAACGACCTGACAGTCCAAACTCGTTCGAAGCCTCGTTCGAACGAGACTTCTAACGAGTTGACAGTTTGACCCTTTTTGGATTGTTTTGACTTTTGGAGTTCCGGGAGATGGTTCAAGGGTAGAGTTAGCATCCCTTTGATGATATAGTAACTTAGTTGGGACTTTTGGGTTGTTGGGATTAGCAAATCATATACGAGAGTTATATTCAATGAATCATTTGGGTTGAGACGTGAGTGACTACTACGATGTGAGGACGAATTATAGCGCGTATAATTATGAACCGGAATAAAATAAGTTGTGATAATTAGTTAGTACGAGAATGCAATATGTACTACGATTAAAATACGGTATTACTAAGATGTGTGTTTACTTAGTATTAGTATATGGATTGTATGTATGACATACCTACCATACTTGCTATCACGGGAGGTTTCGTTCGCTTAGGACCCTCTATTCCTTGTGTGCCTACGGGGGGGATATAGACTGGTACCTTGATGAACATAGGTCATAGAAAGACTTATTGTGATATTAATAAGTCCGCTGACCATGGGAGCGTAGGTATGTGCGTGACCCATGTGATGGTGACTATGTTCGCCTCCACTATTTTGTGATTTGTGTTATCTGAACTATTCCTGAGAGATTCGGAATATGTGATCCTTATGTACGTGATGTACCGGGATGGATAGCAGAGTATGTGTGCACTACAGCTTAGATTGCGGGGTGCTTGTATCGTATATTTATGATGTGAATAATATACATTAAATTAATGGAAATCCTCATGTTAATGTTGTAAAAATATTACGGTATTGTTTCGAGTTATATAATGAGTTAACTGATAGTTATATCATTGGCATATTTAGTAACTGTGTTCACAGTAAACCTCTACTTAATTACGAGAGTTGTTATGTTATATGGAACCGATTACATGGGTAGAACCCGTGGTAGTCTAGCTAGTTATGTTGTCAGTTAGCTAGTAGTATGGGTAGTTATAGATGGGTACTTGCGTTAGGAGTGCACAGTTAGACGAGAGGTGAGAATATAATGTGAGTGCACGTCCTAACATGTACTTTGCATTTAATGTTGTAAAAGTTTTTAAAGCACTTGCAGGTTTTTAAAATGATTTCCACTTTCGGGCTCTGACCCATTTGCTTTCAAATATATTTTCTTGTAAAACCTTTTTAGGTGCCCAGCCACAAGGACACCAAGCATAGGTACTCATTCAGGTGACGTGCTGTAGCTGGTTGTGGAAGCTACAGGGATTTGCTCATAGACGCTTCTATCTTTTGGATTCCAGAGTCACTATCTATCAGTTGTAGGGCATGTTGCCCATTCCTATTTAGAGCATTTTTACATTTCAGTTTTCAGACTCTAGCATGTATTGCTCAGTATTCAGTTTTAGTTATTTATTTCAGTTTACATATCAGTTGTGGGATTTGTATTGAGGAGTTTTTCCTCCAGGTTATATTTACATATTGTGATGGTTGTTCTTGTTACTTCAGTATGGTGAATGGTGTTATTTAGTTATTCATTACTCTTGTTGCATGTTAATCAGATTTAAAAAAAAAAAAAAAAAATTTGGCACTTACTTTTTAAATACTAGGTGGTTAGTAATAATAAAACGTTTTCGACAGTGATGCTATTAACTGAGCCAACTTGGCATTTTGAATTAATTTTATAAAGGAGTAGCTACCCGGTGTTTAATTAGTCGGGGTGTCACAGGTGGTATCAGAGCATCAGGTTCTAGTGTCCTTTAGGATCTGTACGGCTATTATGTTTCCGCTACGTTTTCTTTGATATAGAGCCCTATATTTTAGGACTGTTGTACTCTTATTGTGTACGTTTCGTTCTTCAGCTATATTAAGTTTATAAACCGTGAACTTATAAACTTTGTTCTTGTTTCAGATGCCTCCACGACGTGCACGACGAGTTCCCAGGAATGCTACGCCCGAACCCCAGCCCGCTCCAGTTCAGGGCATGTTGAACGCCGCTGAGGTTGCTGCTATAGTAGCCCAAGCGGTAAATGCTGCGATTACCGTGATTCAGCAGGCACCACCGCAGGCGCCGGTTGCCGCGCCAGTCCAGGTTAATGCATTCCCGTCTGCTTGGGAACGTGTACGTGACGCTTTTCAGAAAGCGCATCCACCCGAGTTTGCTGGAAGCTCAGATGTGGTTATCTCGAGCCAATGGAGGAAGGACATGCAGAGGCATTTGAGGATGCATGAGTGCACTGATGTTCAGAAACAGGTGCTAGCTACTTTCAAGCTAGTTGGATCTGCGCTACAGTGGTGGGAGTCTATTACCACCGCGGAGGAGAGGGATACCCTCACGATTCAGGAGTTCTGGGTGCGGTTCGACCGCAAGTACTTTCCATCCGCAGTTCATACAGAGATGAGGAGGAAGCTGATGAGTTTGAAGCAAGAGGGCAAGACAGTGGCCGAGTATGAGGCCGAGTTCACTAACCTGTTGAATATCGTTCCAGACGAGATTCCAACAGAGAAGAAGAAGATAGAGAAGTTCACTGATGGGTTGAATTGGAGGATCCGTCAGCATCTGCTAGGGAACCTATCGTTGGCCACGTATTCTGATGTGGTTAACGCTGCATTACTACACTGCCAGGACCACCGTTTTCATATGGCCGAGGGCAAGCGGTCAGGGGAGTCTAGCCATCAGGGCAGGACTGGAGGGCATGGTGCCAGCGGGGCACAGACCGGTCAGGGGCAGAGACAGACTGAGCAGGGTACCCAGCAGGGGGACAATAAGAGGTTCCGGTCAGGGAACTACAGGCAGGGACAGGGAGGTTTCCGCCAGGGCCATCAGGGTCCAAACGGCCATCAGGGCCAGCAGGGACAGAATGGGCAGCAATTTCATCAGGGCCAAGGGAGGAATGGTAACGGCCACCAGGGCCGGGGACAGCAGGGGCAGAGGGGAGGGAACTTCCCAGGGAAGTGCTTTACTTGTGGCAAGACTGGCCATAAGAAGCAGGATTGTCCTGATAGGGGCAGGGTCCCACAGCAGCAGCAGCAGGGTGCTCGCCAGGAGCCACAGAGACCTATGTTTCCCGCCGCTCTTCCTGCACCGCCACAGATGGCAGCTTTGCCACCCATTCCAGCAGTCCCAGCTCAGCAGGGGCAGCTACAGTATGGACGTGTCTACAACGTCCACCAGGCTGCAGTTCCACAGGCACCGCCCGCGATCGAGGGTACGTTTCCTATCCATGGCACTATGGGTCGGGTGTTATTTGATACGGGTGCTACACATTGTTTTATTGCTACACACTTCGCGAAAGCTTTAGGATTGTTAGCTACGGCAGAGAGCACAGTGACGTGTGTCGACTCACCATTGGGGAGTGGGTCACTTATTTTCTTTATATGCCGGGGAGTCGGGGTAGAGGTTGGTGGTTTGGTATTGCCTGCGGACATGTTAGTGTTAGACATGCATGTTCACGATGTGATCATCGGTATGGACTGGCTCGTATCATATAGGGCCATGATTGATTGCTTCAGCGGGAGCATTGTTTTTGCCATTCCGGGGCAGGAGATGTTTATAGTGGCGATGCCTCGCCCAGAGGGAGGATCGACCGCTCATCTGTATTACATAGAGGAGGATACCTCTAAGGAGGTTGTGATTCCTTTAGATTCGATCCCGGTTGTCAGGGAGTATTCGGATGTGTTTCAGGAGATACCAGGCTTACCACCCAGTCGAGAGATAGACTTCGTTATTGATTTGCTACCGGGTACGAGACCTATAGCACGTGCACCGTACCGTATGGCTCCAGCTGAGATGCGAGAGCTACGGGATCAGATAGAGCAGCTGTTAGGGCAGGGCTTTATTCGCAGGAGTACCTCACCTTGGGGCGCTCCAGTTTTGTTTGTGAAGAAGCGGGATGGTTCACTGAGATTGTGTGTGGACTACCGAGAGTTGAATAAGGTCACGATACGGAATAAGTATCCGTTGCCTCGAATCGATGACTTATTCGACCAGTTGAGAGGAGCTTCTTTTTTCTCGAAGATTGACTTGAGGTCGGGATACCATCAGTTGCGTATCAGGGAGGAGGATGTCTCGAAGACTGCGTTCTTGTCGAGATATGGTTCTTATGAGTTTCGGGTTATGCCTTTCGGTTTGACCAATGCTCCAGCAGTGTTTATGGACTTGATGAACAGAGTGTTCAGAGATTTCCTAGATCAGTTTGTCATTGTCTTCATTGATGACATTCTGGTTTACTCTCAGACAGAGGAGGAGCACGCCGAACATTTGAGGCTGGTTTTACAGACACTTCGTCAGAACGAGCTGTATGCAAAATATGAGAAGTGCGGGTTTTGGTTGAAGGAAGTCCAGTTCTTGGGTCATATTATTTCCGATCAGGGAATATCTGTTGATCCGGGGAAGGTGTCAGCGGTAAGGGAGTGGGGACAGCCCACGACACCAACGGAGATTCGTAGTTTCTTGGGTTTAGCAGGATACTACAGGAGGTTTATTCGGGGTTTCTCAGAGATAGCAGGTCCTTTGACACATCTTACTCGTAAGGGTGTGCCATATATCTGGAGTGATGCCTGTCAGTTGGCATTCGATGAGTTGAAGGACAAATTGACCTCAGCACCTGTGTTAGCATTGCCGAGATCGGGAGTTGAGTATTTGGTTTACACCGATGCGTCTTTGCAAGGGCTTGGAGGTGTGTTGCAGCAGGAGAGACAGGCCATAGCTTATGCTTCCCGTAAGCTTAAGCCTCATGAGAAGAATTACCCCACACATGATTTGGAGTTGGCGGCAGTGGTATTTGCCTTACGGATTTGGAGGCACTATCTTTTGGGGGAGAAGTTTCAGCTGTTCACGGACCACAAGTCACTACAGTATCTGTTCACGCAGAAGGAATTAAATATGCGGCAGCGTAGGTGGCTTGAATTTGTGAAAGACTACCAGTTCGACATACAGTACCACCCGGGTAAGGCTAACGTGGTAGCAGACGCGTTAAGCCGTAGGCCAGCAGACAAGGTGGCAGAGGTGTGGAAAGCGAAGTGGAAGGAATTGGGACACCAGGATGCAGTGGCCCGATCTTTCATGTCTGTGATGACCGTTACACCGCAGATTGTCACGAAGGTTGTACGGGCACAGGCAAATGATTCGTTCTGTCAGGAGCAGATAGTTCGATTACTCGCTGAGGGAGCTGAATCCTATACCGTTAGCTCAGACGGGGGATTACGCTTCAATGGGAAATTGGTAGTTCCGGAAGGAGAGGAATTGCGACACGATGTTATGGCAGAGTCGCACGGTTCACGGTTCGCGGTACATCCCGGAGGGGACAAAATGTACCAAGACATGAGACGGCAGTATTGGTGGAGCGGTATGAAGAAAGATATCGCTGAGTTTGTCTCGAAATGCGCCACTTGTCAACTTGTAAAAGTGGATCATCAGAGACCAGCAGGATTGCTACAACCGTTGGAGGTTCCGGTGTGGATGTGGGAGAGCATATCCATGGATTTTGTCACGGGGTTGCCTACGTCGCAGAGGGGTCACGACTCCGTTTGGGTAATTGTGGACAGGTTGTCCAAGGTCGCTCACTTTTTACCCGTTAGGACTGATTACACTGCGGGACAGTATGCCCAGCTCTTCATTTCAGAGATTGTGAGACTTCACGGTGTGCCCCTGAATATCGTGTCTGACAGAGACAAGATATTTGTTTCGCGGTTTTGGGAAAGTTTCCAGGAGGCTTTGGGCACAGAATTGCGGTTGAGTACGGCTTATCATCCGCAGACCGATGGGCAGACAGAACGCACCAATCAGATGTTGGAGGACATGCTACGCATGTGCATTATTGACTTCGGGGGTGGATGGGAGCAGTACCTTCCACTGGTGGAGTTTGCTTACAACAACTCCTATCAGTTCACGATTGGCATGGCTCCGTTTGAGGCATTGTACGGTAGGCCTTGTCGTTCCCCAGCATGTTGGTTGGAAGTGGGGGACAACAAACTACTTGGGCCAGAAGTGATCCAGGATACTTCGGCAAGGATTGAGTTGATTCGAAGTCGCATTCGGGTAGCTCAAGACAGGCAGAAGAGTTATGCTGATGCAAAGAGGTTTTTCAGGGAGTTCCAAGTGGGGGACCAGGTTTTGCTCAGGGTTTCTCCGATGAAGGGGATTATGCGTTTCGGGAAGAAGGGGAAGTTGGCACCGAGGTATGTGGGGCCGTTTCCTATTATTGAGCGGATAGGACCGGTTGCGTATAGACTCGGGTTACCGGAGCATTTGCATCGGATTCACGACGTGTTCCATATTTCCTCGCTGAGGAAATACCTTAGGGATGATTTGGCTCATTCTCACATTTCGGTGGAGGACATCGATCTCCAGCCGGATAGCTCTTATGAGGAAGGGCCGATTGCTATTTTGGACCGAAGCGAGAGGAAACTACGGTCAAAGATAGTCCCGTTAGTACGTGTTCAGTGGCGACATCACAATGTCGAGGAGTCCACATGGGAGCGCGAGGATGAGATGCGCGAGCGTTATCCAGAGCTGTTTTTAGCAGGTACTTTCTAGTTTCGAATTTCGGGACGAAATTCAGTTATTAGGGGGGAAGTATGTAATACCCCGTACTTTTGGCTATATTTATTTTTGGGATTAATTAATTAAATGCGTATTAATTGGAAATTAATCCGGGTTATAAATACTAATGAGATGCGTATTGGTATTTTATTATGTGCATATATGATTATATATGAACTTGGTATTATAAAATTTGTCGTGAGATTTATATACGGCAATTTGGAAATTTTATTGAGACGCGTGGGACCGCCGCGTCACGGTATAATATTTTATTTATAAAAAGTGAATTTAAAATCTATAATCCGTATGGTCGTTTTGAGTGCGCCAACGCGTCCGGAAGGGTCGAGATAGTCAGAAAACACTAGCCGGGGGTATAGTTTGGGTCCCGGGGTAATTTTAGACCATACCGGTAACTTAAAGGGTATTTTAGTAATTTGGTATTTTTGGGTAATTAAAAGTGACGAAAATTGAGAGTTGTAATCTGATAAGGATTGACCCCAACCAACCCTTATTAACCCAACAAGCTACGGAGGTTTATTGAAATTAGGTTTCATAAGTTTCCCCAAAGCAAACCCTAGCCACCATAGCCTTTTGGAGAAGAAAGCTTGGAGAAGGAGAGAGAGAGAGGAATTCTGCAGAAATTCTACACCGAATCCACACCAAATTCAGAAATCAAACCAAGGCAAGTGACTTTATTTCCATTTAATTACTGAGAATGTCTTTTCCATGTTAGAAATTGAAGAATCTTAATTGTTCTTGAAAGATTAAAAGAAAACCCTTGAAATTTGAAGTTATTATTGAATATTGGGATAGGTTTGCATGTAGAAACATTGTTGGGAGATTTAATTTCGGATATTTCATATCTAGGTGATGTATAAACGAATTAAAATCTGGGAATTTATGATGAGAAGAAGTTAGGGTTTATGTTCTTGAAGAAAATTGGGAATTAATGTAGAAATTGTGATTTAATGATGTTTAAATGATATCAAACCCTTTAATGATGTTAGTATAGCCCCTTAACATGTTTGAGGATGATTAGAGAACTCAATATATTGTGGGAACGAATTTTAGAAGAGGTTTGAGGAGTAAAAATGGTGAAAAACGATTTTTGGGAAATTCTGGGCCGAAACTGGCATCTCGTTAGAAGCAGCCCCCAGGTCGTTCGAACGAGCTCGTTCGAACGAGCTTCTAACGAGTTGACCAGTCGTTATTAACGAGTAGGATTTTCGTTCGATATCTCGTTCGAACGAGATATCGTTAGAAGGGTCAGTTCGTTCGAACGAACTGGGATCTCGTTCGAACAGCCTCGTTCGAACGAGACTTCTAACGACCTGACAGTCCAAACTCGTTCGAAGCCTCGTTCGAACGAGACTTCTAACGAGTTGACAGTTTGACCCTTTTTGGACTGTTTTGACTTTTGGAGTTCCGGGAGATGGTTCAAGGGTAGAGTTAGCATCCCTTTGATGATATAGTAACTTAGTTGGGACTTTTGGGTTGTTGGGATTAGCAAATCATATACGAGAGTTATATTCAATGAATCATTTGGGTTGAGACGTGAGTGACTACTACGATGTGAGGACGAATTATAGCGCGTATAATTATGAACCGGAATAAAATAAGTTGTGATAATTAGTTAGTACGAGAATGCAATATGTACTACGATTAAAATACGGTATTACTAAGATGTGTGTTTACTTAGTATTAGTATATGGATTGTATGTATGACATACCTACCATACTTGCTATCACGGGAGGTTTCGTTCGCTTAGGACCCTCTATTCCTTGTGTGCCTACGGGGGGGATATAGACTGGTACCTTGATGAACATAGGTCATAGAAAGACTTATTGTGATATTAATAAGTCCGCTGACCATGGGAGCGTAGGTATGTGCGTGACCCATGTGATGGTGACTATGTTCGCCTCCACTATTTTGTGATTTGTGTTATCTGAACTATTCCTGAGAGATTCGGAATATGTGATCCTTATGTACGTGATGTACCGGGATGGATAGCAGAGTATGTGTGCACTACAGCTTAGATTGCGGGGTGCTTGTATCGTATATTTATGATGTGAATAATATACATTAAATTAATGGAAATCCTCATGTTAATGTTGTAAAAATATTACGGTATTGTTTCGAGTTATATAATGAGTTAACTGATAGTTATATCATTGGCATATTTAGTAACTGTGTTCACAGTAAACCTCTACTTAATTACGAGAGTTGTTATGTTATATGGAACCGATTACATGGGTAGAACCCGTGGTAGTCTAGCTAGTTATGTTGTCAGTTAGCTAGTAGTATGGGTAGTTATAGATGGGTACTTGCGTTAGGAGTGCACAGTTAGACGAGAGGTGAGAATATAATGTGAGTGCACGTCCTAACATGTACTTTGCATTTAATGTTGTAAATGTTTTTAAAGCACTTGCAGGTTTTTAAAATGATTTCCACTTTCGGGCTCTGACCCATTTGCTTTCAAATATATTTTCTTGTAAAACCTTTTTAGGTGCCCAGCCACAAGGACACCAAGCATAGGTACTCATTCAGGTGACGTGCTGTAGCTGGTTGTGGAAGCTACAGGGATTTGCTCATAGACGCTTCTATCTTTTGGATTCCAGAGTCACTATCTATCAGTTGTAGGGCATGTTGCCCATTCCTATTTAGAGCATTTTTACATTTCAGTTTTCAGACTCTAGCATGTATTGCTCAGTATTCAGTTTTAGTTATTTATTTCAGTTTACATATCAGTTGTGGGATTTGTATTGAGGAGTTTTTCCTCCAGGTTATATTTACATATTGTGATGGTTGTTCTTGTTACTTCAGTATGGTGAATGGTGTTATTTAGTTATTCATTACTCTTGTTGCATGTTAATCAGATTTAAAAAAAAAAAAAAAAATTTGGCACTTACTTTTTAAATACTAGGTGGTTAGTAATAATAAAACGTTTTCGACAGTGATGCTATTAACTGAGCCAACTTGGCATTTTGAATTAATTTTATAAAGGAGTAGCTACCCGGTGTTTAATTAGTCGGGGTGTCACACAAATTCTCTAATTCTAAGTATTTTAAACACTTACAAATCAAACAGTAACGGTTTAAAACTGTTATAAAAGGAGGGGTTATAATTTTTTTGTAATTTTTCAAAACATTTACAAATTAAAATTAGTAATGGTTCAATCGGTGAATATTTTCGGAGGAATGTGTTATATAGTTAACCCATTATAAGTGTTTAAAACCGTTACTATTTGATATTTATAAGTGTTTAGAACCGTTATTATTTGACATTTTATAAGTGTTTAGAACCGTTATTGTTTGTCAGTTTATTAGTGTTTTCAACCGTTACAAATATTGATACAAATTAAAAAAAAATATATTTAACTAGCAAGGCCATCCATTGCAATTCGATCATATCTGAATACAACCCCTAACATTAGTAGAATATCAATTAAAATTCAACTCAAAATTAGAATCTAGAAACAAAATTAAAATGAGAAATAATTTTACTGTATTACTCTCATTTCAAAAGATATAAGAATTCAACCAAAATTGGTAGTGAAACAATAAGATAAAATCAAAAGTAAACCAACACTATATTTTTGTACAAAATGTTTTTCAAGTACAGTGAAAAACTCATAATACATACTTGAACTAACTACATAAGGCAGACTTGAAAACTTGTATAACTGAGAGCTTAAATAGAGAAACCCGACAAGTTAAACATGAGAAAGTAACAAATTAAGTCTTTTTTCTTAAGCAGTAATATACGGTAAACGAGCATTAAAAATCCCTTTTGCATAATGGGAAAGAACCATGCCTCACAAGCCACTTATCGATGCATGGTAGGTGAAACATGTGATGACATTGAGGCAAACTTCTAATAGTCTCTCCAAGCTGGAATTCCTGAAAACATAAAATAGAGAATGTCAATTACATGTTCTTTTTTTCACTAAAGAAAAAGTGCAAAAAATTAGTGAACTCTTCATTAGTTGCAAGAAACTCCTGTAAACCATTTTAATGCCAAAAACTCCCCTGAGTAATTATTTGCTATCGCAGCATTACGAGCCTGTAAAACCATTCATAACACAAGTCAAATCAGGAATGACTACTAAGAATGACAAACATCATTATATCATTTTTCATTTTTGTTATAGTGCATTAAAAAAAGTATGTATTTTTTACAAGGAACCCCTATATTATATATTGTGTTGCAAAGATCTTATGTCAAAAAAATATCGCAAAACTCCCCAAAAGAGGCCTTTTACAGCAAGAGACATAGTTCACATTTTTTTCCTTTGCATAACAAATAGTTCAGAAGCTTTATATAAATTTTATACTTCAGGGTTCCTTTTTTCATTTCCACCCTCAGTGTAGAGGACGAATTGAAAACAATTTTTTCACCATTTAAACCAAAAGCCAACATGTTCAAAGGATGGTTCCTTCCGTAACATATATTTACAGTGATCTTTCTATAAGCCGTCTCAAACACAGGATAACCAGTGTTGCTTTCCATATAATATGTCTCTCGTTGAAGTCCCCAATATATGATTTTGCAAAATGACATTATGAGTATGACTTCAACACAACAAAATAAGGAAACTACACATAATATGGCCTCGTTTGGTCATGGTGAAAGTTTTTTCACAAGGGTGAAATATAAAATGGTAAAAAAATATTTTCACCTATTTCAGGCTTAAAGTTTGTTTATATAACATTGTAAACAAGTGTATAACACACATATTTATGTGATTCTGGATAAATATAGCAAGAGAAATTTAACTCCAATCGTCACCTGGTGAAATGTTTTACCCCTAACCAAACAGGGCTTAGAGATGAATTAGTGAAACGACATTTACCTTCCGATGCGTGCCAATTATGTTACCATGATTTCCAATTATCACAGCAGTGTTCCAAATAGTCTCTGTAAACTCACACCATCTCTTATCAGGAGTACAAAATGCAAATGGCATCATCCATGCTTCCTATATTTGAATGATAAATAATGATACTTGTGATTTTGAAGGGAAAAATACTCAATTCATGAAGAGAACTGTTTCATATTAAATAAAGAGAACTATTTCATGAAGAGAACACACATTTATTGCCTAAAGTGATGCAAATGAACCTACTCTATTCTTTTCCAAGTCATTTGAGCTTCATAGTGATCATGGGTAGGCAGGCTGCTATTGTGTGATACAATGTATATTTTCGCTTGCCAAAACAATTTCCCTCACACCTTCAATTCTTACCACCTATACCAAAGTCAGAAATGAACTTTGGGTATAATAAATAACATTCAAAATAGAGTCAGATCTCATTTCTTGAGAGGTAAATTCTTAACTCGCAAGACGTGTTCAATTACTTAGAGCATGGGCTCCAGAATACAGCGAGATAGGGGAGTTGGCTACTTTAGATAACTAATGGTGCCATTAAATGATTAGAAATCATGATGGGGCTAGTTAATTTTCTCAAATGTCTTGATGCGGAGCACCTTGAGGCCAAATCTCTATCTCTATATACTCTAAAATGCAAAACAGGGCATTTATTATACTTTTTAATTAGCCTATCCACGTGGCACATCATTTATTGATAATTATTACTGACAAGTGGCATTGGGTAATTATTACTTAGCTATCTTAAAGGTGTCTCTATTTGTGAATCTGTCTCTTTGATTTCCAACGAACTCAGTTACGCTTTTCAAGTATTTGACTTCCTCAAAAGTGACAACTCTTCATTTCCAACGTACTTCTCTCTCCCTCTTTTCATCCCTCTTTGTAATGAAAAATAAAGTGGAATGGTTCCATGTCTCACTACTCTTTAAAAACGTGAAGCTTGCAGCTGTAAAGTTCCAATCCCATGGATCTAAAGGGTCTCCAAAGAGGAATTTCTCCAGCGATAGGTTCTAAAGGACTGCTACTGATGGGTCTTAAAACAAATAAGGAAAATGTTACTGGTATTGATTGTTTGTCTTATTGCAATTTAAGACTAATGCATTATGACCATTGATATAATCATAATTAACATTAAGAAGGATTTTTTACAATCAATCATATGATTTTTTTTACATTATGGCCATTGATATAATCACAATAAACATTAAGAAGAATTTTTTTACAATTAACATTGATGTTGGTCCAATTTATAATAGAAAATGTAGTTATTTAATCATCGAGCATTAGAAACATATGTACTACATAGTGCATTATATTATTGTAATGGTTTTTCGAAATGATATTTTTTTAAATTATAATATTTTATATCACCACATGTTGTAATTAAATAACTACAAGTTGTATTTTTAATTAAAACCTCGCTCTTCAATGCAAATGTAAATAAGAAGGATATTTTTGTTACAAATTTTTTAGATATATTTTTTCTTATGTTTCGTACATTGTGCCTCTTTCGCGCATCGCGCGGGCTTACAGCTAGTGTGATATATTACTCTAATAGTGGAATGTGCATTACAAAGATTTATAAATATTCGCCCCGCTACTTGCACTAAAGGCATGGTTATATCATTATGTGAAAATTACCAACACACAGATATAATTCCGAAGGCCGGTGGTGAGCTACGTGTGCCTATAATAATAAAAATTCACATTTTTGCAGTTGCCTTTACAAGGTACTTTTTTAGAGTTGTTATCTTATACAATTAAATGTCAGCACGCCTTTTACTGCTTTTCCCATCAGACCATTGCATTCCATTATATTAGACAGTTTTGTCTGGGAAATATACTACTCTAACATTCTTATAGAAATTTAATAATGAACAAAAATATTTATCCAGGAATTAGTTCACTTATATTCATCTTAATTCACTGTTTGTATGTCACCTACATCATATATATGATGTACTAATTTTTTTGGATTTGCACATGGATTGATCAGTAAAAAATCATTATTCCTATCAAGTCATGTAAGTTTTAGATCTTCCTAATCTTATTTTATTATAATTGATCAAAGTCGGTTTTACATCAAAAGGCCCTTGAGTTTAAAAACTACCTTGGGTATGACTCTAGGCTCATAGATCAATGAAGATTAAAAGAGAACAAAAATGACGGCATATAATGGAATATATCAACAATTCACCCCTCCTCAGGTGTGTTATATGAAGGTTGCAATGGAAGTAGATAAAGGATTGAGAACATAATGAAACTATTTCTTACTTGGTGATGTGGAAAGGCTAGAGATGGGACCCGAATGGCTTCATTGTCCCATTTTTTATCCCCAAATTATGGAGCGATGATACTTCCATTGGCGATGTAGAAATTCACATAGGATGAATCCTTGTACCCGCAAGTCTTGGCTTACCCCCACCAGCCTGTTCTCAACATATTAGTGGACCCATAAAAATTAATTTCACGAAGGAAAACAAATGCAACATGATACTTTGATTTCAACATGAGATATATTGTTATTTCGTGAGTTTTAAGAGAAAGAGGTGCATACAGTGAGGTTTGCTCAAAGACTATTTTTACCATCACTTAAGTTGATGTTGAAATTCCAAATGGCTGTGTTATTGCAATTCAAATTTCAACATATTTCAACCTCAAACGTGGTTAATGTAACTATTTTGGAAGTGCAAAAACAATTCTCAATTCATCTCCATTGAATACATGTATCTTCTTGAGAACGAACCGTGGAATCATTATAATATATCAATTTCATTGGAAAAGATTATGTAGCGCAGATATTGAACATTCTATATTGCCTAAATTGCATTTAAGATAGAACATGGTATTCTCTGCATTAAAATGAGCTCACAAGTTGTTCTTCATATACTTTTTACAACTTATGTGAATAACTTGAAACTATATATTATATACATACACACACATATATATATGAATTCAACATATATACATACATACATATTTATGTGTGTGTATGCGTGTGTGTTTAAATCAAATGATGTTAGTACTACCTGAAGATCAAAACTATGTTTTGAAGAGAGAGATTTGGTAGTCTCTGAGAGATCAATAGATTCAACTACTCTTTCGCAATTCATCCTTAGAAGCAAGCGACTGACTTCCTACAATACAGAAATCCCGCCATCAATACATTTTTTTAATACAATCAATAGAAACATAACAAAAAAATAGAAACATAACAATTACAAGGGACCATTGCCTAGTGTACTTTTAATAGATTGCCTGGTGTGCTGGTATTAGACTAGAGAGGCAATTGGGGTTGCGGGTTCAAATAAAAAAATTACCAACAAATAATGCCAAAGGTTAGCCACGCACCCAACCAACCCTTCCACGCCCTCGACTAATGAAGGCAATGATGTTTTAAGCATTACGTGCTTATTAGTTCCTCCTTTTTATTTTCTACATCTTGTTGTAATTTAAAACAATATTCAGAATCGTGCACAACGTGCATGGTGGTTACCTTGCATTCCCTAAATCTCGTTATTTTCAACTGAGAATTTAAAACTGGTTAAATGCAGTGGGCATGAACAATGACTGACCTTACGGTCTTTCTCCATGTGTAGGGTAAAACCCACCTATGGGTCTCGTTGTTAACGCTATTACTACACCCCTACATACTGTGATCTGGGGTCGCATGACTCAAACCAATGTGGATTTGCAGCCGGCTCTCAAAGTGGTAAGGAAAGAGAGTTATCAACCAATATATATACACACTACGAATTATATACATTCTTCATGAACCCTGCATGATTATAATACCAAAAATCTCCAACATGAATTCTAAAGTGCCTTGGAACCCGATAATGAACCAACTTAAGCATTGCCCTCTGTACCGGGGGTACTGGTACGCAACCCACATTATCATTCATTATTGGTCTTTCCATTCTCGACTTCCCACACTGTACAATCAGTCCCCACCATGCAAGTGTCGAGTATATCATATCTAATGATCTGAGTTATTGTCAATGATGAGGGAGATCAAGTTGGAGCTTGCAAGTAAATAAGTTTTTATTGATGTTATAATTTCCACTATTCAAATTTGTTCATTATTATACTGAAGTAACTTGAAAGTCTTGATTGGTGCTCTAAATTATGAATGAAAGACAAAATAAAAGCCTTGAATTGATAAATATCGATTACAGACTAATATGAAAACTTTATCTAGGCAATTGAGATTATAGACTTTCTCCTTACTTCTTTAAACCAACTCACATAGAAAAATGGGGAAGTTACATGTAATACCCCGTATTTTTAAAAGTATTTAAATTACACCGTGGATGTAATTTGATAATTTTAAGAATTACTGTGAATAGTAATTCTGGGATTTATAAGTGAAATTAAATAAATTTAATAATATAAAGTGAATAGTAAATATTAGTTTTCGAGTGTCGAATAAATATTTACATTGATTATATTTTTCTTACGATACTAAGTATATGAGTATATTATTTTTATTACATATCGTAGTTCGATAAAGCGACAAAAGAAAATATTTTAAATTGGAAAATACGCGTATTGAACGTGTTGGGTCAAAATAGTGAATTTTAGTTAAGTGACTCGGATGGAGATTTCGACTCCGCCATTGAGTTTGGAATGGCCGAGATAGTCAAAATAGAGTACCCGGAGGTAGTATTTGGGTTTCGGGCATTTTTGGACTAGTAGGGACTCGTAAATGAGTACATAAGTCATTTAACAATTGGGTATATACCCAATTTCGGGTTTAATAAGCCATCCCTCATTTTATTTCCCCCAAAATCTTCCCTAAGATAGAGAGAGAAGAGAGAAGGAAGAGAAGAAGAAGAAGAAGAAGCGAAGAAGGAAAAAAAAGAAATTTTCGGCCAAAATTCGCGGGATTCGACTCGGGGTCGTCGGATTTAATCCACGAGGCAAGTGTTTAACTTGCTTTATGATTTAGTGTGTTCATTTCTCATATTGTAGTTGGTATAAAACTAAATATTTTTGGGTTGAAATTTCGTAGATCAAACGGGTTTTCGAAAGATTAAAACGAATATAACTCGATTAATACCCAATTTGTGAAACTTGGAATATATTGAAATTAATTGACGGATTTGAGTTCTAGGATGATTAGGACCCTTTCTATATGGGTATTTATGGTTTGTTGAGGTTAGATGATGATGAGAGAGGAGATAAAAAGCTTGGAGCTTCTTTAATGGAGGTAGGTGAATAGTGACCAGCGTCACTTCCGGACTGTTTCGGCTAGGAAGACAGTCGATTTAGCTCTCGATTAACACATGAAAGTTGTAGATCTTTTTTATATGATCGCGTGGGATCCGACCGCGCATTTTTCTGATTTTTTTCAATTTGATATGATTTTTCTAAGATGGCAGTTCCGGGGTTGAAATCATCAACTCGAAAATCAAACCGGAAATTGGAAAAATAAAGGCTAGAATTGTTTGAAGATAAATATTTGGGGTTCCTAAAAATAGTGTGGGGACTTCTAAATAAATTTTTTTAGTAAAGCGTGTACCTTGGGTTAGTTGAAAGTAAAATCCAAGATTTACCCAAATATGGGTGTTCGTGAGGAATAATACTTAAAGAGGTATTTAGGTGAGTAATTTTATATAAGTAATTGTGAGCGTAGAAAAGGCATTTATATACCGACCTTGGTTAAGTAAAATCCTACGAGGAGACTAGGATGAAATTTAGGATACGCACTACAAAGAATTGAGTAATTACACTATGCGTCTATGGATGATGATTTTTGTAAGTGAGGAGATACCTAAGGAATTAAGAGACGTAGTGTGTATGCTAATTAATTATTATGAATTGGTACATTCGGGAATTTATCCTACAAATCTTTATGAAGTGATTAATGAGTGATTTGAATATTAAAGAAGAGAGTACGTATTGGGGTAGTATTTTAAGTGTAAGAATGTTTATATTATTAAGAAAGGAAACACTTGAGGTTATTGGCTAGTACTATAGAGTTTGGAAATTATAGCCAACATATATTGGGAAGTAATTTAGATTGTATAGAAGACGTTGTTAAATTATATATAATATAAGACAAATAAATATAACGGTGTCATTTGGTGTTATCATCGTATGGTGAGAAAATCTAGGAAATAATATATATTGAGGATTATTTATAATTGATAAATGCATAGGATATTCGAGATATATAAATACTACGTATGAAATTTATTATATGGGCTATGCGTATGCCCTAATATCATTATACATATAGGTTAATTAGAAACCTATAGAAAATTACGTATTGGTGAGATAGATACCTATCGCCATCATATGGTTGTGTAAATACATCATTGATGTTATATTTATATAAGTGGAAATGTTTGCCTACATTATTGTTTATTATGTGTATGACATACCTACCATACTTGCTATCACGGGAGGACGGCTTTCAAAAGAGGACAATCTTATTATTTTGTTGCCTTCGGGGGGATTTAGGTTTGGCACCTCAAGAACATAAAGCCTTGAATGGCTTATTTTGAGTTAATAAGACTGCGAACCATGGGAGCGTAGGTATGTGTGTGACCCGTGAGACCGGGGACTATGTTCGCCTCAAATATGTGCAATTTTGGCTTATTGATACGGTTCCTGTGTGATTCGAAACACGTGATCCTTATGTACGTGATGTACCGGGATAAGATAGCAGTTTATGAGTTCACCACAGTTTATTTCAGGGGTGCCAGTGTTTATATGTACTAAGAATAAAATACATGTACACTTGTGATGTTCCACCGTTGCTTAGTAAATGAAAATGACTAAGCTACTTATATTATGGTTCGGTGGATTGATTATTATACTTTTTGTGTATAGTATATTGTTATATATGATATGTGTTATCATATAACGTAACCTTGTATAAAAAGGTAAAAGAATGAATAAAGTGTAATATATTCCTTCCGGTAAATTTTATCCGGTTGTTTATGAATTATGAATCATAAGTTAATGTACTGACGGCCTAATGGATCCCGACGATCACGTAGTAGTGTATCGGGAGGGTTCCTTGTTTGGATTTCGCTTTGCGAGACACCCCACGAACGAATGTAACATAATGTTGATAATGGGGAGAAGTTTAGTCCTTCGTACTTAGATTAAAAAGTATTATTAGAAGATGGTAAATACATTAGTTAGGCAGGGTAGCTTAACTAGGTTGTTTAGAAGATATGCGATAGTTGTGCACTAATAGAAGAGGGATGAGGTGTATCTTATGAGAGTACGATACCAGTTTAAATATTAGAAATATCATATCTTAAAAATATGGATTTTAAGCACTTGTTAAAAATGTTTCAAAACTCGGACTCTGACCCATTTCTCTATTTTTTCCTCTCTTGCTATATATATATATAGGTGTCCAGACACAGGGATGTCTGGATGATGATTCCTTCGAGTCAGACGTTTGCTGCTGCAGATGTGGCTGCAAGCAGGTGTATTGTAGTCGCTTCTATCATTGAGATCTAGATAGGAGGTATTGTAGACATATTCGGGCTGATGGCCCAACTGTACTCATTTATTCTTCTACCGCCTTTTTGTGCGGCATTCGATTTGGTTGTATTATTTTGTACCGAGTTTTCGATTACTTCATTTCATTTTAGGTATTGCATACAACTATTGTAATTATTTTATTTGAATGGTTTGGTTAAAAAGATTAGTTAATTTAAAATTTGACGATAGCCTAATAGGATATTAGTAATTAAATTGGTTTTCGACAGTGATGCTAAGAATGAACCATATGAGACTCCTGTTTTAATTTGATATAGGTGTGATCGCCCGGTATTTTATTAGGCGGGTTGTCATAGGTTGTATCAGAGCATCAGGTTCTAGTATCCTTTAGGAATCTGTGCGGACGTACTATGCTTTCAGCGTTACTTTATTTTGACATAGAGCCTTATGATTAGGATTGTTGATATACTCTTGTGAGATTTCGTTCTCCTACCATTATGTAAAATTGTTGTAAATGTTTTGCGCGCTCGTTCGGGGTTCGTGTGTTGATCGACGAAGGGCGACCATGGAAGCCCATGGAGAGGGCAGCAGGAGGCGGGGATTAGTTAGAGATATAATTTGGTGTTAGGAATTAGGACCGCGGTAAAGGTCACTTTCCTTGTGGCATTGTGATAGATTGCTGCAACGACTACTAAAATATAGTAATTATAATTATCAAGAACAGTTGCAGTTGAATGGTGATAAACTTAAATTACCCAATGAGGTTAAATTAAGAAAAAGCTTAAGAGGTCTTTGATGAGGACCGTACGTTGAAGTTGAGCTAGGCGGAAGTAGTGTAGTTTCATCTAAAGGAAGTAGAAGGCTCAGAAGCTCTTGTTTAGAGTTGGGTATGGAAATACCCATAGGTGAAAATTTGAGGAAATTTTTTTCACTCGTGAGAGCAATGTTGAAATGGTGGGGACGATAGTCACCATATTTGGGAGAGCATGACGTATTGCTCATAAATTAATCTTACAGATGGATCTTTCCCTTAATACGAATGTGAAATTTGGTGAATTAAATATTAATCACGAAAAAATGGAGTCTTTATAGATGAATAATTTTGGGTTTATGTTAATATAACTCATGGGAAAATTTAGGGATTTGTTGGATTTTCTTGAAGAATTGAAAGGATTTAATCCCTAAACTATGCTAAGAAGTGTTCTAAGGGGACTTAGAGTAGTTTTGGAACCTTGTATTTGGGTTGGAATGAGTTTTGGATTGAATTGGAAGAAGGAAAATGGGGAAAACAAATTTGGAAGATGAACTATGCATCTGTAGAAACCTCGTTAGAAGTCCAGCCCAGGTCGTTCGAACGAGACTTCTAATGAGGTTCCAGTGGCAATGAGTTGGTAGTTCATTCGAAGTGGGAAATTCTTTCGAACGAAACTCGTTCGAACGATAATTCTGGGTCTTCTAACGAGATTCCAGAATGACTCTTAAGGCTCGATTTTTGTTCCGAATTTCTCGTAGGCTTATTTAAATGAGTGTTAGGCCTGTACGAATGTCGAGTAACTTAAAATTTCTAAGTGAGCGAAAAATATGCATGATTAGCCGAACAATATTATATATATATTGTGTGTGTGTATATATATATATATACGGACATATTGAGATGTATATATGTTGTATGTTAATAAATGTGTATATGTGTGTGATTGGTATACTTATATGATTTAGTTTTTACTGAGTCGGCGTGATAGTCCGACCACTGGTACCTAGGATGATGTGTAATTAATTCCCTGGAAGATGATAGCATTGATATACTACATCCATTGAGTTATAGCTCTAAGGGATGGTTATTATACTTATATAATGTGTGATATATATGTACGGATATACATGATGTGAATGATATATTGTATATATATTTATAAGAGGTGTGAAATATATACCTACAGATATAATAAATAATGGAATGCGAGATAAATTCTAAATGAGCTCGCCTTTAGTATATAATTAGGTAGAAACTCGATAAGTAGATGTATCTGTCGAATTTAGCTCGTTGTTAGTAGCGCTAATGACTTAGTGTTAATGCAATCGCTTATGGCAAGCCTCCTTGACAGAATTGGGAATTCTGGCCACACTTTTGACGATAGGATAGATGGGATTATCCCAATGGCATATTTGAACTAACGGACCTCCACGATCGACAAAGTTAAGTAGACGTGTATAGGAGGGGTTCCTTGTTTGGATTTCGCTTGCGAGATGCTCCACGCATGTACCTTAATGATGTCGGGAGTGGAAAGACGTTATAAAAATACAAGTAAGTTAGCTTTGACAATAAGTCACATAGTGTATGGAAAATACTATAGAGTGAGAGCCATTTTATGACTATATAATTCTATAGAGATATAAGTGGTACGGAAAAGCACTGATATTATTCTCTCATCGCAAGTATGTGGGAGAGGTACAGTGAAGGAAATTAATTAGAGACATATAGACAGACTTTGAATAAAAGGAAAATTAAAAGAAAAATACATTTTTGGGTATGATGTTAATAATACTTTTGCAGAGAGTATGCGCCCTAATTAGTTAGACTTTCCATTTGGTCAAGATGGAAGAATATAGTGGTAGAAGTACATTAGTAGGTTAACGAGGTAGGATTTTAGAACGTCCCGTTGGTGTCCTTTGGACCGTTATATCTCGATGACCGACGTAGGGAGGGAGTAGTGTATTGGGAAGGTTCCTTGTTTGGATTTCGCTTTGCGAGACGTCCCACGCACGAAACCGAGCAAATATTGGAAGTCGAGAAAGGTCTTGGTCACTAGGGACATAGTTAGAATAATACTCATATTACGTATGTTAGAAACACCTTAATCTTAGGACTACCACGAAGTAAGGGAAATAAGACTATCGACACTAATATAGGGAGACTATTGGGAGGTAACCAAAAGAAAATCGATGGTATAATCTTGAGAAGGATTGAATTTCCAGGTATCAGGAGAATTAAATTTTGAAATTTTTCGAGTTAAGGGTACCCAGGTGTTAGTACCAGGCCGACGAAATGAGGCCCATTATTCAGAAAGAGTGTTACGTATCAGACGTTTATAATAATTGTGCAGATAGGCACAAGTTAAAAGGTGTATGGGAACCTTGGTAAGTGGATTTTATATACCACCCAAAATAGAAGGGACATAGTATATAAAGCTAGAGATTATGCTGCAGGGCAGTTATAAATAGATTATAGATGGATTGGATGGAACGTCATAGGAAGTACGCAATGATCCAATTATATTTGTACAATACGAATTAGCACACCTATAATAAGCGAAGAGACTGACGGGAATAGCCGAGCGCTAATCTAGTTTTCCTTTTAAAGGAAATTAGAGGTCCTGATGTAAATGAGTAAATACTTGGAGTAACGGATCTCCGATGGGACCTATAAGTTCGAGCAATAGTTATAGGCTCCTTTTCTTTATATGCACTTAAGAGAGAACTAGGTACGATATGACGTTAGAGTCAACTTTACGACTGAGGTAGTGTTATAACATATAGAGATTTAGTTAAGCTTGTGATTAGGTTATTGTGTTAGAGTATACGCCTTAAAATAGGTAGAATATGGTGGGAGAATATTGTGTTATGCTATATCTAAATTTGGTTACGCTAGTATATAGTGTATATAGTGATCCAAAAGTAGTAGTATAAGCTATATCTCAATTTGAGGACGAAATTCTGTTGTAAGGGGGGAAACATGTAATACCCCATATTTTTAAAGGTATTTAAATTACACTGTGGATGTAATTTGGTAATTTGAAGAATTACTGTGAATAGTAATTATGGGATTTATAAGTGAAATTAAATAAATTTAATAATATAAAGTGAATAGTAAATATTTGTTTTCGAGTGTCGGATAAATATTTACATTGATTATATTTTTCTTAAGATACTAAGTATATGAGTACATTATTTTTATTACATGTCGTAGTTGGGTAAAGCGACAAAGAAAAATATTTTAAATTGAAAAATACGCGTATTGAACATGTTGGGTCAAAATAGTGAATTTTAGTTAAGTGACTCGGATGGAGATTTAGACTCCGCCATTGGGTTTGGGATGGCCGAGATAGTCAAAATAGAGTACCCGGGGTAGTATTTGGGTTCCGAGCATTTTTGGACTAGTAGGGACTCGTAAATGAGTACACGAGTCATTTAACAATTGGGTATATACCCAAATTTGGGTTTAATAAGGCAACCCTCATTTTATTTCCCCCAAAATCAGCCCTAAGAGAGAGAGAGAGAGAAGATAGAAGGAAGAGGAGAAGAAGAAGAAGAAGAAGAAGAAGAGAAGAGAAGAAGGAAAAATAAGAGATTTTCGGCCAAAATTCGCGGGATTCGACTCTGGGTCGTCGGATTTAATCCACGAGGCAAGTGTTTAACTTGATTTATGATTTAGTGTGTTCATTTCTCATATTGTAGTTGGTTTAGAACTAAAGATTTTTGGGTTGAAATTTCGTGGATCAAACGGGTTTTCGGAAGATTAAAACGGATATAACTCGATTAATACCCAATTTGAGAAACTTGGAATTTATCGAAATTAATTGATAAATTTGAGTTCTCGAATGATTAGGAGCCTTTCTATACGTGTATTTATAGTTTTTTGAGGTTAGATGATGATGAGAGAGGAGATAAAAACCTTGGAGGTGCTTTAATGGAGGTTCGGATTTTGGGGAAGAAGGTGAATAGTGACAAGCGTCACTTCCGGACTGTTTTGGCTAGGAAGACAGCCGATTCAACTCTCGATTAAAACATGAAAGTTGTAGATCTTTTTGATATGGCCGCGTGGGAGCCGATCGCGTATTTTTCTGATTTTTTTCAATTTGATATGATTTTGCTAAGATGGCAGTTCCGGGGTTGAAATCATCAACTCGGAAATCAAACCGAAAATTGGAAAAATAAAGGCTAGAATTGTTTGAAGATAAATATTTAGGGTTCCTAAAAATAGTGTGGGGACTTCTAAATAATTTTTTTAGTAAAGCTTGTACCTTGGGTTAGTTGAAAGTAAAATCCAAGATTTACCCACATATGGGTGTTTATGAGGAATAATACTTAAAGAGGTATTTAGGTGGGTAATTTTATATAAGTAATTGTGAGCGTAGAAAAGGTATTTATATACCTACCTTGGTTAAGTAAAATCCTACGAGAAGACTAGGATGAAATTTAGGATACGCACTACAAAGAATTGAGTAATTACACTATGCGTCTACGGATGACGATTTTTATAAGTTAGGAGATACCTAAGGAATTAAGAGACGTAGTGCGTATGCTAATTAATTATTATGAATTGATACATTTGGGAATTTATCGTACAAATCTTTATGAAGTGATTAATGAGTGATTTGAATATTAAAGAAGAGAGTACGTATTGGGATAGTATTTTAAGTGTAAGAATGCTTATATTATTAAGAAAGGAAACACTTGAGGTTATTGGCTAGTGCTATAGAGTTTGGAAATTATAGCCAACATATATTGGGAAGTAATTTAGATTGTATAGAAGACGTCGTTAAATTATATATAATATAAGACAAATAAATATAACGGTGTTATTTGGTGTTATCATCGTACGGTGAGAAAAGCTAGGAAATAATATATATTGAGGATTATTTATAATCGATAAATGTATAGGATATTCGAGATATATAAATACTATGTATGAAATTTATTATATGGGCTATGCGTATGCCCTAATATTATTATACATATAGGTTAATTAGACACCTATAGAAAATTATGTATACGTGAGATAGATACCTATCGTCATCATATGTTTGGGTAAATACATCATTGATGTTATATTTATATAAGTGGAAATGTTTGCCTACATTATTGTTTATTATGTGTATGACATACCTACCATACTTGCTATCACGGGAGGACGGCTTTCGAAAGTGGACAATCTTATCTTGTGTTGCCTTCGGGGGGATTTAGATTTGGTACCTCAAGAACATAGGGCCTTTAATGGCTTATTTTGAGTTAATAAGACTGCGTACCATGGGAGCGTAGGTATGTGCGTGACCCGTGGGATCGGGGACTATGTTTGCCTCCAATATGTGTGATTTTGGCTTATTGATACGGTTCCTGTGTGATTCGGAACACGTAATCCTTATATACATGATGTACCGGGATGAGATAGAAGAGTATGAGTGCACCACAGTTTATTTCAGGGGTGCCAGTGTTTATATATATTGAGAATAAAATACATGTACACTTGTGATGTTCCACCGTTGCTTAGTAAATAAAAATGACTAAGCTACTTATATTATGGTTCGGTGGATTGATTATTAGACTTGTTGCGTATAGTATATTGTTATATATGATATGTGTTATCATATAACGTAACCTTGTATAAAAAGGTAAAAGAATGAATAAAGTGTAATATATTCCTTCCGGTAAATTTTACCCGGTTGTTTATGAATTATGAATCATACGTTAATGTACTGAGGGCCTAATGGATCCCGACGATCAACATTGTCACGTAGTAGTGTAACGGGGGGTTCTTTGTTTGGATTTCGCTTTGCGAGACACCCCATGCATGAATGTAACATAATGTTGAGAATGAGGAGAAGTTTAGTCCTTCGTACTTAGATTATAAAGTATTATTATAAGATGGTAAATACATTAGTTAGGCAGGGTAGCTTAACTAGGTTGTTTAGAAGATATGCGATAGTTGTGCACTAATAGAAGAGGGGTGAGGTGTATCTCATGAGAGTGCGATACCAGTTTAAATATGAGAAATATCATATCTTAAAAATATGGATTTTAAGCACTTGCTAAAAATGTTTCAAAACTCGAGCTCTGACATGTTTCTCTATTTTTTCCCTCTCTTGCTATATATATATATATATATATATATACACACATAGGTGTCCAGACACAAGGACGCCTGGATGATGATTCCTTCGAGTCAGACATTTGCTGCAGTAGCTGTGGCTGCAAGCAGGTTTATTGTAGTCGCTTCTATCATTGAGATCTAGATAGGAGGTATTGTAGACATATTCGCGTTGATGGCCCAACTGTACTCATTTATTCTTCCACCGCCTTTTTGTGCGGCATTTGATTTGGTTGTATTATTTTGTACCGAGTGTTCGGTTACTTCATTTCATTTTAGTTATTGCATACAACTGTTGTAATTATTTTATTTGAATGGTTTGGTTAAAAAGATTAGTTAATTTAAAATTTGATGACAGCCTAATAGAATATTAGTAATTAAATTGGTTTTCGACAATGATGCTAAGAATGAACCATATGAGACTCATGTTTTACTTTGATATAGTAGTGATCGCCCGGTATTTTATTAGGCGGGTTGTCACATTACAGTCACTTTTTTGACTATTTGCCTTCATCATCTTTAAACAAATCATTTATATAGATCCGTGGTCAGTTTTTGAAATCATATTCCCCAAAACTACCAAATATTGTTTGGAAATATGATTTCTATTCCTAGAAACTACCAAATATTATTTCGAAATATAGAAACCATATTCCCAAAAAATACCAATTATGTACTCTAGATGTTAATTAACATATAACAGTAATCAGTTCTTGAAAAACTAAAGGTTCTAGTTGAGCAAGTATTAAATGTTAACTATAACTTATAGAAATTAATTTAACCCAATGAACTAATAAAAAAACTTCAAACTTAAGTATACCTGGTGTATTGTAAATATCCACTTGCAAACTTTATTTTAGCTCTGCAAAACTAAACAAAAATTAATCTCCATTTGAATCTAATCAGATATGTACATAAATGTAACAAAGAACCCAAAATCAAAAAATCCCTAATTTTAAACAAATCAAAAGCTCCATTTGAAACAAATCAAAATTCTAACTGTTGAAGCCCAAACATGCACTCTTGAACCCTAAAACTGAAACTAAATGATTTAAGAACATGATACTTAATCGAATGTAAATCAAAGCTAGAAAAAAGTAGTAATCATGGTGTATAATAGGTCGTGTAAGATCTTATAGATCTTATAGATGAGTTGAATAAAGGATGTGGACAAAACGATAAGTATACCCAAATCTTCAAACCCTAGATTTCCCCCAAAATGCAAATGATCGATCTGAGTTCGAGAGAGAGAGAGAGAGAGAGAGAGAGAGAGAGAGAGAGAGAGAGAGGATAGAGAGTTACCAGCGATCGAGAGAGAGAGAAGATAAACATATGAAGCTGCGGCGAGGGTATCTATCTCTAGTGGGAAGGTTGAAAATACAATAGAGGGAAAAGGGATTTTTTTAACACTTTCAAAGTCTAAGAAGGGGATATATGTGACTCTCACATGTTCTATATTACCTCTTGTGTGTTATATTAATAAGTTTGTATCAGAGATAGACACTTACAAATTTTGTAAGTGACTAAAACCGTTATAAATTTTGTAACTGTCACGAACACTTATAAACATTTTTTCAATTAGTTATAAAATAATCAATTTGGTGTAGTGAATTTGTAAAACAGTACTATTAATCTATTCTTTTGTAGCTCGCAAGAGTTTATTAGCTCAAGCTTCATTTCTAATCATTTCTTCATTGTAACATATTTAATATCGGGGATTTCATTTTGTTGATTTGTTCTGCTGTTGCTAATGATTTATGTTCCCTTCTTTTTAAAATGAGTCAAATGAGTATGAGATATAGCATAATTTATTAGTATCAAATGAGAACCAAATCGTTTAAATTTTGCCTTCTTACTTTCACTTTTGTACACCTTATTTGTTGTCTTAATCATTTGTAATTACTATTTTCTAGAATTTATTATCACATAAATTTCAAGATTTAGTTTGCATGCTATAAGTAATGGCAATTGATACATTCAACGTGTTTGTAAAAATGACAAGACCACCTGTTTCAAGAATTGTACCATAAAATAATGTTAAGTAATCATACTTAAATGATTTTTGTTTTTTCTTCTCACCACCTAAGAGATGTCATACAATGATCGCCCTCTCGACGTTGTTGAGAGTGTATGGACGAGACAAGTCTCTTCATACATTATTGTATCACCGAGAGAAATATGATCTTCAATTCACCATGAAATGATGTTTGAGTTTTTATTTCTCACCACCTAAGCAATATCATATAATGATCCCCATCTCGTGTTGCTGAGAGTGTATGGACGAGACAAGTCTCTTCATACATTATCGTATCCCCGAGAGAAAGTGTTAACTAATTCACTATAAAAATGATGTTCCTTAGTTTAATACAATTCAAACCATGAAGCAATTGATTACAACTTGAAAGCAAGACATAAGCCAACACTTGAACTTTTTCATTGATATTTTGTTGTCATACAAGTAGATTGATGCATTAGAATTCCCTCAATAAGGACTATTGATAGTATCTTTTGAGATGGTCAGCATTCCAAGGGTTAGAAAAGGGATCACCATCTAGGTTTTCCAATCTGCAAGTGTCTGGAATGACTTCTTCAGTTACTCTATATGGCTCATGCCAATTAGGATATAGTTTGCTCGGCTTCTGCTAAACCTTCTTCAAAATAAGGTCACCCACGGCTATCGTCCTAGCCTTCACCCCCTTATTATAGAATCAAGAAGCTCTCTACTGGTAATGAAACTCTCAGACTTTTACTTCCTCTCCTCTTTCTTCGATCATATCCAAATCAAGCCTCCTCTCATAAATATTAGTCTCCGGATCATAGGTCTGAATTCTATGACTGGGAAGTCCAAGCTCCACATGGATGACTGCCTCGGACCCATATGCAAGCATGAATGGTGTTTCCCCATCGACATCCTTTTAGTTGTCATGTAAGCCCACAAGACCCCATGTAGTTCTTCTGTCCACGGAACCTCAGTGTCCTCTAACTTATTCTTGATTCCATAAAGTATCGTTTGATTTATGACCTCAGTTTGGTTGTTAGCTTAAGGTCGTCCCGGGGCTAAGAAAAAATGCTTGATGCCGACCCTTTTGTGGTAGGCTTCCAACAACTAGTTCTTGAACTATTTGCCATTATTCAATACCAAAGTTGGGGCAAGCTGTATCAACAATTGATATTCCTCCAGATAAACTTGAATGTTTTTACCTGAATAATGGAAATCATTGCCTCGGCCTCTAACCACTTTGAAAAATAATTTATCGCTACAATAAGATATTGGTAATTGCATGATGCCTTAGGAAGAGGACCCACTAAGCTAATTCCCCAAACCATAAATGGCCATGGCGCAGTGATAGAAGAGAGTGGTTGATGAGGCTGGTGAGGGATACTAGTGAATCTCTGACATTTGTCACACTTTTTAACATACTCGATTTCATCTTTGCCAATTGTCAGCCATCAATAACCTTGGGTAATGACCCTTTTAGTAAGAGAACGTCCATCGATGTGACTTGCACGTGAACCTTCATGGATGTCTCGTAGGATGTAATATATATCTGTAGGTGAACACATCTAAGTAGTGGCAGAAGAAACCCTCTCTTATATAGTACATCGTCAATGATGGTGAACTTCGTAGCTCAATATCTGAGTTTCTTTCTTTTGGCCTTGGAATCTAGGAGCTCACCATCTTGAATGTATTTGATTAGTGGATCCATCCACTATTCCGCGATTTAGATTCAAGAAAAACATCGGCGCACTGTCCTCCTCTTCGATGATCGGCCTGTGTAGGATTTTAATAAGAATAGTTCATCTGATTTTGATTCTTGTGGCCGATGAGAGCCTAGCTAGATTATAAGCCAGAATATTTTCAAGCTGAGGAATCCTCCTAATATTTAACTACTTGAAGTTCCCATTTATTTTCTTGACTCTTGCTAAGTACTTGGCCATTCTTTTATCCTTGGCCTCATAGATTCCCAATATCTGGTTTGTAATAAATTATGAGTCACTGTGGATGACCACCTGGCCAATGTTTAATGCTCTTATGAGAGAGAGGCCTTCTAGTACGGCTTCATTCTCTGATTCATTATTAGACGCCTTAAAACTGAACCTCAAGTCATACTCAATGTCAATTCCATATGGGGCTGAGAGGATTATATCGGCACCACATCCATTTTCACAAGAAGAGTCGTTGACAAACATGCTCCAGATCGGACTTCCATCTAATAAAGGACCCTCAGATAATATTCCTTCTTTGAATAGGAAATCATTTTCGGTGGCATTGGCTTTTACAGTGTCGACAGGGACAATATCTATAGAAACCTCTTTCTGTACGACCTCCGGTACTTTTGCTTCTTAAACTTTTTTCGGCCACGCCCATGTAAACTCGACCACAAAGTCTGTCAAAACTTGTCTTTAATTGTATTCCTTATCTAGAAAATGATGTCGAACTCACATAACTTAATTGACCAGGCCATTAACCTAACTGATTTCTCAGGTTTATGAATTACTTGCCTCAAAGAAGTGTCGGTGAGCACCACCATTGTATGGGCCTATAAGTAGGGCTTCATATTCCTTGAAACATGTATCATTATGTAAGCCAGCTTTTCCATTCTCGAATACTTGAGCTCGGTCCCTTGCAAAGCCTTACTATTAAAATACATCGACTTTTAAACACTCTCGTCCTCATGAACAATGGTCTCATTAATTGAAGACACTGACACGACTAAGTACATAAAAAACTTCTCCCCTTGAATGGGTTGAGACAACAACATGGGCGACCTAGGGAAACTTTTTAGCTCTGGGGAAGCTTAGTCACGCTCTTTGTCCTGGATGAAATCTTTAGTCAAAATTTTGAAAAAAGGCAGACACTTATTCGTTGCTCGAAAGACAAAACGATTATGTGTTGTGACTCGTCCTGTTAGCCTCTGAACGTCTTTGATGTTCCTCAGAATCTTCATATCAATTAACGCTTTGATCTTACGGGGTTTTCCTATGTTCCCCTTTAATTCACAATGAATCCGAGAAACATTACAATACCAACACCGAAAACACACTTGGCAGGGTTTAACTTCATCTTGAATTTATCCATTGTGTTGAACATGCATTCAAGATCGGCCATATGATCCTCGGCCTTTAGACTCTTAATTAACATGCTTTCCATCCACATAAACTCCCATTATCCTCCCAATCTGGTCCTCAAACATCTTATTTACCAACCTCTAATAGGTTGCCCCTGCATTCTTCAGGCCGAATGACATTACCTTATAACTAGTACGTTCCTTTAGTTGTGATAAAGGAAGTTTTCTCCACAGCGGCCTCATGCATAAAAAATTGAATATAATTCGAATATGGATCCATGAAACTCATAAATACATGTTCGGTCATAGCATCAACCATCTGATTAGTTTGGGATAAGGGGAAGCTATCTTTGGGACAATATTTATTCAGGTGAATGAAGTTGACCCACATCCTCCACTTTCCATTGGCCTTCGGCACCATAACAACATTAGACAACCAATTATGATATTAAACATCTCAAATGAACTTGGCTGACTGGAGGTTCTTCACTTTTTCTTAAATGACCTCATATCGGTTCCTCACATAAGTTCTTCTCCTTTACTTTATAGGCTTCATTTTTTCATCAATATTCAAACGATAACAGATGATCTTCGGGGCTATCCCTGGCATATCTGGATGACTCTAAGTGAAGATACTTTGTCTTCTTCTTAACAGCTTGACTAACTCTTCTTCCATTATTTTTTTAGGGATAAACCGACTTGAATATTTTTTTTTACTTGTCCTCATTGAGGATGATGGATTCTACCTCTTCGCCTGGTTCACCCTTTTTAGTTTTTTCTCATACCTCGGGTCAAGAGTTTCAATGTTGTATGAGGTTGTGGATCTCTTATAAGCCTCATTTTCCTTAGTCGAGGCGAAGTAGCATTTGCGAGCCTCCACTTTGTCACCCTGTACTTACCCTACTCCATAGAGGTCCAGGATTCCTTTAAAATCAAGCTTAAAAAACCCAACAACCACGGTATCCATATCCATCTTCTTTAACTTTCCCGACTTGGCCTCTCTCTCGATTGAATTCACATCCAGTATTTTTAGTCCTGACTTGGCCTCTACAACATGGGCTTTACGATCGGTCGGCTCTGCACCTCCATCGGACAATCCTCCACATATCATTTTTACATCAAAAAATATCATATGTAGTTGATCCTTTGCATCCGGGATCTTTTCTGGGAGATCAGGGTCATCTCCTTCACTATCATACTCATCATCCTTTTTATTTACCGGGATCTCTCATCTCAGCTTGTCATATTCCCCCCCCCCCCCCCCCCAATTGAACTTTTTTTTTGTAATCGACTTTGAAACCACTCCTATCTATATACTTTTGGAGCTTTCCCTGCTTCAGTATCTTCTCTATCTCGTCCTTTAAGGCAAAGCAATTATCGATTATATGCCCATGGTCCTAGTGAAACTCGCACCACTTTCTCTTGTCCCTCTTGTGAGGAGGGTACTTGAGATTTTTTGGCAATCAAAGTGCCCTGTCGTCCTTGATCTCATTGAGGATCATGTCGGGGATCACCATCGTAGGAGTATACTTGGAAAATTTATCTTCAGTCGACCTTTTTTTTCTTTCCTTATCCTTTTCCTGATGGGACTTGCTTGCACAAAACTCCTTCACATCCCCCCTTTTCACCGCCATAGCCTTCCCCATGTTCATGATCCTCCCAACCGAGGCCAGAATTTCAGTCATGGTCTTCAGAGGATCTTCGACGAGTTTCCAAAGTAATTTTCCCGACTGTAACCCGCTGATAAGGGCTGTCATAGTAATGTTCTACTCATAATCTTCCATTTCTAGTTTTTCCTTATTAACCGAGAAATGTAATCCTTCAGAGTCTCATTCTTGCCTTTCTTCACATTCAGAGGTGAGTTGCTTTCTTCTATGGATTCATAATGAAGAAAAAATTATGTATAAATTTCTCGACCAATTACTTGAAATTCTCAATGGAGTTTTTGGGCAAATTTATATACAATATATGAGCAACACCTGTGGGGGTGCTGGAAAATGCCATACACCTCATCTCATCAGGGGTTGAGTATATATCAACCGATGACTGATACATCTCTATGTGATATACTGGATTTAAACTCCCATCATACTTCAGGCGTATAGTAGGAGGCTTAAACTTTGTAGGAATAGGATAACTTAAGATCCTCACGACAAAAGGAGACCCTTCTATGTAGCCTCGATGGCTGAGGTCTCGACTCCTGAGCAGAGTGTCGATATTGTCTTATAACCTTTAAATGGAGCTATTCCAAGGCTTATCTTCTAAAATTTGAATGGAGTTATTCCAAGCCTTGTCTTTAGAAATAACATGATCATCACCTCCTTCTGGTGCAACTTCAACAGGTGTTGGTTCTCACACCACAGTCCTTTGTTAGATATTGACTTCTCTTTGCTCCTCCCTATCTCGACTTTTCTTGGGCGGATTGATTCGTATCGAATATTGTATATTTCCACCTGTTATCCTTATGCATTCTAGCGCTTTTACGGTCCTAAATGCCTATAATTATGCTCATTAACCAGACAACCTTGGAGTTGGATAGATACATGTTTTGCAGGGGTTATTTGTGCTTTTGTAGGTATTGGAACGCTAAAAGTGAGGATCCGTTGCACTTCGGAGAAGTTTCGTCGATGGACGCTACTTCAAGGGATTTTTAGTCAATTCACATTTCTTATTCGGCTCTTGAAAATTCCACGGATGCGTAGTTCATTGAGTTAGCATCGCGTGGCCGCAAACGGTGCGTCGTTTGGAGTTCGGACGAAGAAGCTAGGCTCGTTTACGTAATGGACCTTTTCCCCCTCATCATGGACCAAATGCAGCCTGAAAACAGAGTACCGGTCGACCGCGTACAAGGGACCGGTCGACCGCGGTTTCAACTTTTGCCGTAGGAAGGAGACAGTATGCTTTGGCTTAAGGGACCGGTCGACCGCGCCCCTGCGACCGGTCGACCGGTAGTGCCAGATATTTTGGGCTCTTTCCTCTTTCTTTCCTTTTTCCCTTATCTTTTCCCACTTACTATATAAAGGTTTTTTGTTTTAATAATCATATATTCAGTAGATAACACGATTTTAGGTTAGTTTTAGTTAGGGTTTGGGGATTTGTGAGCTTCTTCTTCTTCCTCTCTTGGTTTGACACTCTTTGGGGGTTGTAATTGGTACTTTCATCTTCCCTCTCCATTAATATAGCTTGCTTTCCATTTATTCTTGCTTTCTAGTTAATTTACAAGCTTTATAATTTAGATTTACATGCTTTATTTACATGCTTTGATTACTTGCTTTCTAGTATAGATTTACCGCGTTTATTTACCGCTTTCCATTTATCGCGTTTTTAACATGCTTTCTAGGTAATTTAAATTAGGTTGTGTCTGAATTGAACTCACTCGGGTTGACGCGTTGCTTTGCTTTGGTGATGGAGTTTACGGGTCTATTTCGGGTGCGTTGTCCTAGTTATTACGCCTAGGAGATTTGACGGGGCATATCATGTATGTCCCGTGCTTACGACCTTTCGCGCGTAATTTCCAGGATATTTGTTGACGCCAAAATCTTATTAGGCTTTTATGATGATTTAGGGCGTAACAACCCTTGATTTAATTAACTGTCGAAACGAGACGCATTTGTAATAACTCGTCGACCCATGTAACCATTTTATACTAATTAACTCGGGTGAGGGATATTCAACGCAACCTATAGCTTTACTCGCTTTCATAATCTAGTTTCAATACCATTGCCTAGTTAATCATTTACCTTTATGCATCTTTTCTTTTAGTTTGTAATTCACCTTTTACACTTTTATTTCGGAATATTAAATCACTTAAATTCTAACAACTTGTCCCTGTGGATTCTCGATACCCGACTTACCGCTGTGCTTGCCTCGCAAGTGTAGTAGTAACTTAGGTTTTTGTATTGAGTTGGCGAAACGAAAACAACGATTAGCGTCTTTACACGCGCTACTTTTCGCACTCGATCAAAATGGCGCCGTTGCCGGGGATGAGTTTGTTTTAGACTTTATTTGATTTAGTATTTCATAGTATTTTCTTTCTATTTGTATTATTTGCTAATATTTTGCAGGACTTCCACATTTGAGCACTTAGAAACGCTCGAATTCTTTCCGCGCGCACTTATTTTGTGGAATTCGTCACTTGAGCCATTTTTGGGGTAAGCATGTCTTATTCCAATTCTTTCGGTAATCCTTGTTATAATTCTCAAAATTCTCGCAAACCTATGACTTTCGGTGAATACTTAGAATCCCAAAGTATAACAAATTCAAATATGACTTTGGGCGAGTATAACGAAAGTCAAAACTTAGGTTATTGGAATTTTGATGATGATGACAATGATTTTGGGCCTTTACCTCCTTATAATAGGAATTTTGAAACGAATTCGAATAGTTTTCAAAATTCCTATAATAATGAGCTTAAGTTTAAGTCCGATCGCAACTTTCAAAGTTCTCATTTTCATGCATCTGCACCTCGACCCATGACATTTGGTGAGGGCTTGCGTATGTATGAGAATGAGAAACTTGAAACTCGTTATCGGGAAGAAAATCGTTCGTGGGAACATGAGTTGGATTTATTATTTGAGTCCGACGACGATTTTGCTTCCGAGACTTTCGAGGTTGACGAATGTTTTGAACCAAATGAGGTACTTGTGCCTACTTTGGAACAAGCCATTCTAGACTTTGCCCATCTCGTAATAGATATTGAAAGTGAGGATGATAATGACGTAATATCTATTTGCAATGAAATGATTTCTTCTTTAGCTCCCAAAGAAGAACATTTCATTGAAAATGATATTATTTCCTTTGAAATTCCAACTTCATGCGATGATGATTCATCTCATGAGTTTGAATTTCTTTCATCCCCATGTTCATTCTCTATTATCCCACCGTCACAAGTACCCGATGATTCGGTTTCAAACTTTAATGTTTTAAACCCTATCGCCGATGAGGAGTACTTGCTCGAGTCGCCCTCCACGATCGCATTTTTGCCTTTGTGTGCGCCGCCTCCCATTCCAACTTCAAAATCATTGGGAGGATATTCGGCTTTTCTCAGTCCCCACTTGTTTTTGTCACCCGTGCAATCCAAACCCCCCATCATCCCACCAAAACTTTTAATTGGCGATGGTTCATTTCTTTCGCCTTACACATGCCTTCCGTTGTTAAAACGGAATTCATATTTTTCGAAAGGCATGCTTGTATGTGAGGGTACACCGGTTATCCTCCAAAGTCAAATCGTTCTTATGGTGGACCCTCAGCTATTTAGACTTCTAGTGTACAGTTAGTGTGAAGTCTAAATAGTAGGTTGTATATAGTTAGCTTTTTATTTTTTATTTTTATTTTTTTTCCTTCCTTTTTAATTTAGTCTAATGTAATTAGTTAACTTTTTATTATTTGTTTTTGCTATGCTCGGTACTAACTTGTTTTGTAGATTCTTTGGACTTTTTCTTATGGGGATCGCTCCAATTTTGGGTAATATCGCTCTTTTCCTCTCTTTGACTTGGTTCTTAATTTACATTGAGGACAATGTCAAGTTTTAAGTTAGGGGGTGTGGGATATTCTATCCATTTCTTTATTTAGTCCATGTTTTTGCTCACATGTTAGTTACTTAGTATGCTTTTCTTAGAAAAATTCAAAAATTTCAAAAAGATTTTCTTTATTTTTTCTCCTTTTTTGGGCATTTTGCCTTTGTTTCCGATGATAAATTTCAATAATTGCCCGATCCAATAGACAACCCAATGATGCATGTTCTCGATTTTAGAAGTTATTAGACTTTAGTCTCAATTATTGATATGATGAATAACTTCATGAATTAAACTTTAATCCCATGAGCACATGCATTTTTATTGTTATATTGATTTGGTTTAAGATTTTTATAACTCGGTAATCTTTTGTTGCATTGTATATACTTACACCGAGTAAGCTTTGTACCTTTCGTCGTTTGTGAGTGTATACACTACTCTTTTCTCATTGAAAACGTTGAATTCGTCGGTAATCTCACTATTCTTTCATTTGACCGTTCATTAATTGAGTTCATACTTGAAATGTGTTACTTGAGCATGATTTTCATATATTATTTTGACTCGAGAATTGCGTAAACTTTGCGAAATGATCATAGGCCCTCTTTGATATATCACCCATATTAGCCTTGACCTCACCCTTATATGTTTACCCTCGTTAACCCTTTTGAGCCTAAATATAGCCTTTCATTTCATATCCCATTCCCATAACCAACTCTAAATTGGAGTTATATACCATACATACACTTTCCATACCTTTGATTGGAATGTTACTTGGGATTGAATGTTGTTGTTATGATGTCGGTTGCAATTTAGGCATATGAGAGTTTGAAAAGTAAAGAAAAGTGATGTGAAAAAAGTGAAGAAAAAGAGAAAGCAAAAAGAAAAAGAAAACAAAAGAGAAAATGAGAAAAAGAAGAAAAGAAAAAGAAAGAGAAAGTTGTAAATATTGTGTATAGTGCTCAATAAGCTTTGATTACTCTCCCCGATGATATATCTAATGCCTTTTTGGAACTTGTTTTCCGATTTTGATATTTCCCGCATTCTCCCATTATCCTGAGTTTTCATTCCGAACACTTTGAATCCGTACATACATTCCTTCATTTCATACCCTAGCCTAACCTACATTATAACCCTATTAAAGTCCTATGTGATCATAGGTGCATGTAATTCAAAAGTTTAAATAGTTTTGATAATCTGTGAAAATGCATTTCGCCTCTTTTAGTGTGCGGTATCTTTCATTGAGATTACAGTTTTTCAGTTTATACATAGCGTTCTTCATTGTGACATGTGTGCGGCCTAGTTTCCATTTACAATTACTCATTAGCCCGCATGTTCCGTGTGTTACCTCCCTGTTTCGAGTGAATTCGCTTGATGAGCGTAATGCCCGTGAGGATTGAATATATGCATGCTTTAATGTTAAGTATCCGATTTATATAAGTTTTTGCCAAATCACACTTTGCATGTGATCGTTCCCCTCCCACATTTTAAGGTTTCAATTCTATGAGGTGCATTCTATAATGTTAATGATTTGGACTTTTGTGTGAATTCATTCACTTTGCTAATAATGCGTATGAAATCCTGTTCGCTTTTGTTGGGCTTGTCGCACGTTGGCTTGGGCATATTTTGAGGAAACCATATGATGTTTGTGGGTATCATCCCTGAAAACCCTCACGAGACGACACTCGTCCACTGGGGTAACCTAGGGGTTTAACGGCTTATTGCATATGCTAAATGCAATCGTGTTCCCTACGAAAGTGGCAATTATATTTCGATGCATATATACATTTTGTACCGCCCTCTGTGGTCTGGTTTTCTTTGTTTCATTACTAGGGACTAGCAATGTGTAAGTTAGGGGGTGTGATTCGTATCGAATATTGTATATTTCCACCTGTTATCCTTATGCATTCTAGCGCTTTTACGGTCCTAAATGCCTATAATTATGCTCATTAACCAGACAACCTTGGAGTTGGATAGATACATGTTTTGCAGGGGTTATTTGTGCTTTTGTAGGTATTGGAACGCTAAAAGTGAGGATCCGTTGCACTTCGGAGAAGTTTCGTCGATGGACGCTACTTCAAGGGCTTTTTAGTCAATTCACATTTCTTATTCGGCTCTTGAAAATTCCACGGATACGTATTTCATTGAGTTAGCATCGCGTGGCTGCAAACGGTGCGTCGTTTGGAGTTCGGACGAAGAAGCTAGGCTCATTTCCGTAATGGGCCTTTTCCCCCTCATCATGGACCAAATGCAGCCTGAAAACAGAGTACCGGTCGACCGCGTATAAGGGACCGGTCGACCGCGGTTTCAACTTTTGCCGTAGGAAGGAGACAGTATGCTTTGGCTTAAGGGACCGGTCGACCGCGCCCCTGCGACCGGTCGACCGGTAGTGCCAGATATTTTGGGCTCTTTCCTCTTTCTTTCCTTTTTCCCTTATCTTTTCCCACTTACTATATAAAGGTTTTTTGTTGTAATAATCATATATTCAGTAGATAACACGATTTTAGGTTAGTTTTAGTTAGGGTTTGGGGATTTGTGAGCTTCTTCTTCTTCCTCTCTTGGTTTGACACCCTTTGGGGATTGTAATTGGTACTTTCATCTTCCCTCTCCATTAATATAGCTTGCTTTCCATTTATTCTTGCTTTCTAGTTAATTTACAAGCTTTATAATTTAGGTTTACATTCTTTATTTACATTCTTTGATTACTTGCTTTCTAGTATAGATTTACCGCGTTTATTTACCGCTTTCCATTTATCGCGTTTTTAACATGCTTTCTAGGTAATTTAAATTAGGTTGTGTCTGAATTGAACTCACTCGGGTTGACGCGTTGCTTTGCTTTGGTGATGGAGTTTACGGGTCTATTTCGGGTGCGTTGTCCTAGTTATTACGCCTAGGAGATTTGACGGGGCATATCATGTATGTCCCGTGCTTACGACCTTTCGCGCGTAATTTCTGGGATATTTGTTGACGCCAAAATCTTATTAGGCTTTTATGATGATTTAGGGCGTAACAACCCTTGATTTAATTAACTGTTGAAACAAGACGCATTTGTAATAACTCGTCGACCCATGTAACCATTTTATACTAATTAACTCGGGTGAGGGATATTCAACGCAACCTATAGCTTTACTCGCTTTCATAATCTAGTTTCAATACCATTGCCTAGTTAATCATTTACCTTTATGCATCTTTTCTTTTAGTTTGTAATTCACCTTTTACACTTTTATTTCGGAATATTAAATCACTTAAATTCTAACAACTTGTCCCTGTGGATTCTCGATACCCGACTTACCGCTTTGCTTGCCTCGCAAGTGTAGTAGTAACTTAGGTTTTTGTATTGAGTTGGCGAAACGAAAACAACGATTAGCGTCTTTACACGCGCTACTTTTCGCACTCGATCACCGATTATCACAACATCTACCATTTCTCCTAAATTCAGTATTATTATGAGAATGAGGGAGTCGATCACGTAAATCCCCTCCTGGGATGAGACGATCAAAGGTCGACCCCTTGATGAGTCTATCAAAAGTTAAGATTCTCGGCTGGCCATTAGGTGCTAGCCGAGCGCTATTTCATTGGTAGGTTAGGCCTGGGAAAATTTTGTCGCCACAAATCTCATGTGGATCCCAATATTCCTTTTCGTCATAGGATTGGTTGTCTGGACAGTCCTAGACTTGTTTTCCCAAGCGGAGATGCCTAGGATAAGTAACATCTCTCCGTCATTGATGGCACTAAACCTCCTTTTATGGGGCTGGGATTGCCCCCCCATCACCGAATCCACTATCTCTCTGACGGTCGAAGTAATGATCTCCGTCACTGGGTCTCCTAGAGCCCTTCCCAAAATACTTTGGCTAAATTTCATGAATTTCCCTTGCATCTTCTGCTGGATGGCCACCAAGGATCACAACGTCGTCACCACATCATCCATTTCTGAGTGCGGTGGTGGTTATCTAGAGCTTGTGCCAGTGCTTGAGGGGAATTAATATTCCATATCTCCGGTGAGAAGAAGTAATATAAACTAGATGATCTATGAGCAAATAAAAAGCTTAAAGAACACCCACGCAACTCTTTCAATGGTGTTGCAGGTCCAACAATGGTGGATCTGGACCACCACATAGGCAAAAGTGAGAGTCTAAGATGAAAAATGAATAAGAAGAAGAAAATCTCTTCCCACTGACGGTGCCAAAATGATGATGCTAACAATCATAACTCAAATGTATGCAGGTCTCAAGCCTAGGCTAAGTCAATAATGCAGATAATAATCATACGAAATGTAAATACACAAGAGATATATGAGAGAAATAGAGAACACAAAGATGTAAGTGGTTTATCCAAAGGCATACTCCATTGTGCATGTGGGTATGTGTTTATAATACTGAAAGGCACTTAAGGCCATGGATTACATTTTACACAAGATTTCTCTATCTTTTATTTACAATTAGTTAGAGTTTGTGGGTTATAATTATTTAATCCCCCATGAAGAAGATGAAGTTGGTTTATATATGCTTGGGGGTACCCAATGCGGCCCCCAAGCATGCACCCTGTGTGCACGGGCTGAACTAGAAAATAGAAGAATTCCTTATATCCCTTACACAAGTATTTAATGATGATGAAATATTCCCCTATGTGGGTTGAAGATCCTTCATAACGATATGGTCCACGTGGCCTGATGATGCACAAGTCGCATGTGCCATATGAGATGTCGATCCTGGCTAACCAAGGCTGGAGGATGGTCCTCTTTGGGGAGATGACTATAAAGCTCTAAAGATCATCTTCAGGATGGTCAAGATGGTCTCGGTCTATCAGTGTAGTATGAGACCGACACATGGCAGGGTCGAGATGTAAGAAACAATTTGGATTAGATATTGAACTTTGTTGTCTAAATGTAAATATTGAGGGCAAGGTCGATGAGGTTGAGACTGCTGGAGGTGGGATGCGTTCTATCGGCCCATGAGAAGATAAACCTGATGGATACTGAGTACGGGCCATTGAGCAGGGTCGAGTCTAGTCTAAGACGAGACTGGACTTATGCATATCAGTTGTGATTGAATGATCTGAAATTTTCTCTATGTTTTATCATTTTTACAAAGTTGGCCTTCACATACATTTTGAATATGTATTAAGCACATTTGCAAATGGTCAATAGTCAATACTTATATGGATTTTGGCTAATACCTATGTAATGGAATTTTACATATTAACATTTTCATTTATGTTATTCACATTACTTTACATTTAAGAATATGACGTATTCGAAAAAACATAATTTATGTTCAAATCATTTCAACGAAAGAAATTTTATTTAACATTAGCAAAAAAGTAACGAAAATAATTACATTCTACATTATTCAAGAAACTATAACATTAAAGTTTGTCTTTTTCCTTACTGTATGTGGATACATATTTGAAATGGAATAGACAAGTATGAAGTGTATTTTGTCACGTTATATGGTTCAAGAAGACGATACTATTATCCATACTAAGGATATGTGAGTTTCATCTGTGAAAGATAGCTCCACAAACTATTGTGGCTATACATTGACTAGCATTCAATATTGTCTTCATAGTTTGAAAGAGATAGGCACTACTACTAACTATTATGGTTATACAGTAGGAAGTGTTCAAGAGTGTCTTAACATTTTAGGTAGTAAAAATGATTTTGATCAATTACTGTGGCTACTCTGTAGGAAGCGTCCAAAGTTCTCTCAATGCTTTAAAGGAAAAACAACGTGTTCACAAAAATTCGTCGATCCAAAGTAAGCAACTTTGATTGTTTCTTATAAACTCAATATTTTTCAAAAGATATGCATTATTATAAGAAATAAATACATATTAACTATTAAAATCTTTATGAATATATAGGAAAGTATTTCCAGCCATAATAATTCAGTTCGCCTACACACACCTTCCCATATTGTAACTCTATTCTTTAGTACGAAGAGAGGAATGACAAGAGTAAAAAGCCTAGACTTCCCAAATTCAGTATATGCTGCGAGAACGGTCGAGCTAGACTCCCCCTATTGCACCAACCTCTCGGTTTCATGGGTTGTCCCGACTCCATCGTCGTTGATACCTTACTAGGGTCCACCGATATTCCCCTATCCAATACGATATGCCCCAAGAACTGTACCTCTCGCATCCAGAATCCACATTTTTCAAACTTGGCGTACGACTCATTCTCCCGTAAAGTCTATAAAACCCTACGTAGATGCTCAGCATGATCCTCCTCGATCGGTGAATAAATCAGGATGCCATCTATGAAGACAATGACAAAATGATCTAAGAACTCTCTGAACACTTTGTTCATTAAGTCCATAAATATTGTCGGTGCGTTGGTTAGCCCGAATGGCATAACCCAAAACTCATAGGATCCATACCTCATCAGAAACGCAGTCTTAGACGCTTCTTGCTCCTTGATCCTCAACTGATGGTACCCTGACCTCAACTATATCTTCAAGAAGAAAGCTACTCCTCTTACCTGGTCGAATAAGTCATCAATTTTGGGAAATGGATACTTATTCCATATCGTGACTTTATTCAACTCCCGATAATCTATACACAGTCGTAAGGATCCATACTTCTTCTTCATAAATAGAACTAGGGCACCCCAAGGTAAGGTACTCCAGTGGATGAAAACCTGTCCCAAAAACTGTTCAATCTGATCCCTTAGCTCCCTCATCTCCGCAAGAGCCATACAGTAAGGTGCACGAGCTATCGACCGAGTGCCCAGCACAAAGTCAATCACAAACTCTATCTCTCTACTCGGCGATAGCCCTAGTATATCTTGAAACACATCAGCATACTCACGAACGACTGGGATCGAATCAAGGGGAATCATAACTCCCGTAGAGGTCTCCTCCTCTATATAAAACAAATGGGTGAACATCCTCCCTCGGGGCGAGGCATCACCACTAAAAACATCTCCTGACTAGGGATAGCGAAAACTATGCTCCTACTAAAGCAATCAATCATGGCCCGATACTTGACTAGCCAATCCATCCCTGTGATAGCATCATACTCGTGCATATATAAAATAAGCATATTGGATGGTAGGATCAATCTTCCAATCTTTATGCCCACTCCCCGATATATAAAGAATATCAATGACCCATAGCCCAACGGTGAATCTACACTAGTGATTGTGCTCTCTGTCATGTCTAATAACCTCGTAAAGCATGCAAAACTAGTGTAAATGAAACTATGTGAATCTCTCGTGTTAAATAATATGCACCCCAAAGTCCTCTGGATAGAAAACATACCCTCAACCGCGGGCGGTGCCGGTGGGACTATAGCCTGATGGACATTTAGACACACACATACTGTAGTTGCCCCTGCTGAACCGAAACTATTGGAATAGCAGGCAAGGACTGGACAGGTCTGGCACTAGAAGAGAGGATGGGAAGATAGACCTTTGGGGCTCCTGGTGAGCAACCAGCTGCTGAGGATACTTCCCCTTGTCGGGGCACTCAAATCATTTGTGTCCAATATTACGATAAGTGAAACATCTACCTACGTAGTTACCCCCTCTATGCCCCTGTTAGCCGTTGCCACCTCTCCCTTGGCCCTGATAGACCTAATGGGACTATTATTGGCTTTAGTGGACCTACTATCCCTGTTGGCCCTGATGACTCTACTGGCCCTGATTGCCATGATGACCCTGGTGGCCATACTGAAACCTCCTTATCCCTGACGAAAGTCCCCTGATTTAAATCTCTTAGCAGAATCCCCCTGATGGGAGACCTGCTCATCCTGCCTCTACTGACTCTGACCTTCTTGTGCCCCACTGGCACTACCTCCTCCTGTCTTGCCCTGCTGGCTGGACTCACCTACTCACTTACCCCCTTTAACATGGAAGCGGTGATCCTGGAAGTGTAGTAGCACATCATTGAGTACATCTGTATAGGACTGTAATAATAGATTACCCAGAAGATGCTGTCAAATCCTCCAGGTCAATCCATCAATGAACATCTGAATCTTTTTCTCCTCAGTAGGCACCTCAGCTGGTACTAAGTTTACTAGTCTAGTAAACTCCTCTTCATACTCGCCTATAGTCTTTCCCTCCTGGGTGAGGTCCAGTAGTTTTTTCCTCATCTCAGTCTGAACGATAGAAGGAAAATAATTACAGTCAAACCGCACCCAAAAGTCCTGTATAGACATCACATCGCGCTCCTCTGCAGTAGTGGTGGACTCCCACCACTGAAGTGCCACCCCTACTAACTTGAAAGTAGCTAGTATCTACTTCTTCACCTTCATGCACTCGTACATCCTCAGATGCATCTGGATGTCTTTCTTCCATTGGTTACCTCTAACAACATCAGAACGCCCACTGAACTCCGGAGGATGCGCCTTCTAGAAGGCATCCATGACTCGCTCCCATGCGAAAGGGAATGCATGAGCTAGTGAGGGTGCCATCGCCTGTGCCTATGGCGGGGCCTACTAGACCACATCTAGTGCTGCATTAACTGCCTGAGCAATGATGGCAGCAACCTCGACAACATTCACTGTACCCTGAGCTAGCTGTGGCTCGGGTTGGGCATTTTCGGCCCTAGGTGCACGTCTGGGAGGAATCTGGAACGAGAAAGAATTTATAAGTCCATAATTATCAAATCTCAAATAGTTGAAGATGTAAACACATAATCAAGAATGCAACAATCCTAATAATAGGGCTTTACATCAAAGAACGCGAAGCTGAAAGCATAATAAGCCGTACAGATCCTAAAATACTCTAGAACCTGATGCTCTGATACCACCTGTGACATCCCGCCCAATTAAATACCGGGTGATCAGTCATTTAATAAATTTAAAATATAATGGTTGGTTAGTTCATTCTTAGCATAACTGTCGAAAATATTTAACCTTATTAATCACCAAATAAATAATAAAGCTAGTGTCAAAACATTTTCCATTTTGAGTTATACCCTCCAGTAATAAATTCCAATTATTAAGACACAAACCATTTACCATACACATGAATAAAATAAAAACTGGATATGAATCAATTACTGAAATAAAAGACTGGATAAAAACATTCCAGTTCAAAGTCTCAAACCATAAACCAATATACCGAATCCAACTAAATACTAAATACGGAAATGAAGGAAGTACAATATCTCCAGTAAAATAACTAAGGATAGGCGACATATGCCCTAAATAAAATGTCTAGAAAGAACTGAATGAAATGAGAGTGAAGGTGTCTAAGTGCGAGGACTTGCAGCTACCAAAACTGCTATAGCACATCAAAAAGTCTGAACGTCTAAGCCTGGCATCCCTATGGCTGGACACCTGATATAAATAGTACAAGAGAAGAAAATATGCAAAGGACGGGTCAGAGCCCAAGTTGTAGAAATATTTTTAACAAGTATTTAAAATTTTCATTAAAGCAATTATTATGTGCATGTTAGCTTTTCGTACTCTCACATGAGATTCTCACCTCTCAACTATTGTGAACGCCTAACGTACATCTAGTCTAATCTAGCTATCCTGATCTCATTTAACTAGATTCTATAATTACACCACTAACTATATCTCGAACTAATATCCCGCATTCCCAAATACTTGTATTAACTGTTTCAACATTTATTAATTCGTTTAAGGGTTATCACCCTAAAGTTAAGTATTCACATATTAAGGTACTTAGGATTTCATCATCTCAATCATCTACAATTATCACACGGTATACAATATCACTAGTATACATAATAATCATCACTCTATAATATATACTAATACGTCGCCTCTAGACTCAGCTGCGGTGCATGCATACTCCGCTATTGAGTCTTGGTACATCTCGTACTCAAGTAAGGACAATCGGTTCGAAAATCTCTCACGAACCATAAAATAAACACACATATTGGAGAAAAAATAGTCCTAGGCCTTTGGGGCTATGCACATACCTACGTACCCCAAATGACCATTCAATACCATCATTCTCACAAATGGCAATCCGGCAGACGTACTATGTTCTGAGGTGCCAAATATAAAATCCCCCTAAAGGCTCATCTGGATAAGACTGCCCACTATCATTTTCAAAACCTCCCATGATAGCAAGTAGCTAGGTATGTCGGTACACATAATCAAACATACTATAGGTATTCACACCACCCATTAATATAATTAGGTATATACATAACCCGACTGTAGGTTCATATATAGTATTTATTTCTCTAAAACTTTCGGTATACTATAGCTCACGATTTATTCTCTCTATCATATCTTATGTAACATGATTCAACTATGGGAGTCTCTCCTAGTAGTGTACCCAAGTCCCTCACTGTTAATATGTGGTACTATTTGTCGTAGAAAAATTCCTCTCTTTTGAATTAGCGAAGACGTATCGTTTGAAGCTAAGTCGGGCGAAATTCTAAGTTCTAATCTCATTAGAAGTGCTCAGATTCTTGTTCGAATGGGGTCATTCTAACGAACTTCGAATGAACTTAACTCTTAATTTTCATTAATCTCGTTCGAACGAGGTCATTCGAACGAGTTCCTCGGGTCATTCGAAAGAGTTCTACCAGTTTCGTCCCTAACCTCCAAAAAGGTCCATTTTCACCATTTTTAAACCTCCAATCCTCTACAAATTTTACCCGAACATTAATACAACTACACTAATTGATAACCCAGTATGTATACTCAATTTCTAACAACCTAATATCCTCAAAATCATCATCAAACATTAATAAATTACGAAACCATAGTTCTTTAATTTCATGCACAATCTTCAAATTAAGCTCAGCTTCATTCATCATATTACATTAAAATTTCGGGATTTCTATTCTACATGCATAGGGATTCAATCTTTGGTCAAAATTAGTCCTAACATATGATTTAAATTCTCTAAATCGACCCAATTCAATTCTAAATCATGAGTTATCCCTATTCGAAAATGAACACAATTATTGTTAAAAGGAAGCAAGTATTAAACACTTGCCTTGATTATGATGGTCTGATCCGCTGATGTAGGTGGTATGGGTGTGTTCCTCGTTCCTCGATCTACACGGTGGTGGTTCTAGTGTTTCAAGGTAGTGGTTCTAGGCCTTAGTTCCTTGGGTTTTGTTTCTCCCTCACCCTCTGTGGATAGTAATACCCTGTACTTTTATAGATATTTAAATTACATATGTGGGTGTAATTTGGTAATTAGAGGAAATTACCGTGAATATTAATTTTGAAATTTATGAGTATAATTTGGTGAATTTGAGAATTTAAAGTGAGTAGTAAATATTAGTTTGCATGTGTCGGATTAATATTTACATGGGTTATATTTTCTTACGGGACTAAGTAAATGAGTTGGATTATTTTTATATGGCGGTTGGGTAAAGAGACAAAGGATAATATTTTAATTAGAAAACAAGCGTGTTGAGAAGTGTTAGGTCCGTTTAGTGCTTTTTAGTTAAGTAACTCGGATGGAGATTTCGAGTGCACGATTTGTTTCGGAATGTTCGAGATAGTCGAAATAGAGTATATGGGGGTAGTGTTTAGGTTCCGGGAATTTTTGGACTAGTAGGGACTCACAATTGAGTAAATGAGTCATTTTTGGGTTTATAAGGGACAAGCCCTTATTTCTCTCTTATAAGACACGAGAGAGAGGAAGATAAAGAAATAAAAAGAGAGAAAACAAGAAGGAAAGAAAGGAAGAGGAGAAAGGAAGAGAGAAAAGGGGATTCCGTGCCAAACTCCGCGGGATTCGACTCGAGGTCGTCGGATTTTATCCAAGAAATAAGTGTTTCTTATTTTATTCATTTGTGTGTATCTCATAGCATAGTTGGTAATGAAAATTATGACTTTGGGTGGGGATTCTTGAAAAAAAATGGGGTTTTGTGAATTGAACTCATAGAAATTGATGTGGTAATTGCCCCATAAGAAATCTAAGCTTGAATGGATGAAAATGGTATAGTTTTGTGAGAAATGAATTTAATGGAGTCAGGGTTAAATTCTTGAGTGGTTTGATGAATCCCATGAAATTAATGTTGTGTTGGTTAAAAATAGATGTGTATATGATTATATTGTTTGTTGGTGAAGTGAAAAACCATAAATCTTGGATTGTTTGGGTGTTGGTTTGATTTGGAGTTGGAGAAGATGATGAATAGTGACTCAGCGTCCTTTCCGAATCGATTCGTCGAGGAAGCGGATTGATTCGGCTCTTGGTCGAAAAATAAAATTGGTAGATCTTTTCGATACGGTCCCGTGGGCACTGACCGCGTATTTTTATGATTTTTTTGAATTAGTAATGAATTTTCTACGGAAGGGTATCTGAGGTCGAAATCGTTAATCAGAAATCAAACCTAACATTAGGAGAAAACAATTAACGTATTATTAACTCTTGATGACTTATGGTGTTAAACCCATGTTAATGGTGTGTAGAAATGGGAAGAAATGATAAAGTGGGGTTTTAATAGTTTTAGGGTTTAAATCTAAGAGAAATGGTTTAATACCACAAATTAATTGATGTGTTAGTTATAAATTAGTGTTAGGATGATTATAGTGTTGTTGGTCTAGATTAAAAACCACAAAATGGAGAACGGGTTGATATTTGGGTATTTTTTAGAAGATGAAATCGCCCAAACAGTGAGCTCCGAACAGGGCGAATCGATTCGGGTCTAGGCCGAATCGATTCGTATAAGGGGGCTTGTAAGGCTGTCTCAAGCCGAATCGATTTGGATTAAGATCTAATCGATTCACCTTTGAGGACCTGCTTGCAGAACACTTTCCAAATAGATTCGGATTGAGACCGAATCGATTCGCTATCCCGAATAGATTTGCATTAGGGGAGAATCGATTCTCTTTCGCTAAATTTGTCAGTGTTCTTCCCTCAAGTGCATGGGGAGTTAAATTATAACTTGGAGAATATGGTAGGCGATTCTAGATGTGATATTAGGACTCCTAGATGATGGAATTGATAAGGGATATATATTATATATACGGAAGTTGTTATAGTGTATATATGATATGATATGAATATAAATATATCTATATCTGACTGGTATATTTGTACTTTAGAGGCTGGTTGCCCAGGCTTCCCCAGGCATAGGGATGGACAACCAGATTATATATTTTTTCTAGTGCTATCTAGGGAGGTTGCGCGATGTGGATGAATCCCCTAGCTTGAGGAGAATGGAGAGTATATCCCTAGGTCATATCGTCCCGCATACGAGTTCGATATTTTTATTCCACTTTGAGGAGGGAATATGACCGCCTCCATGGTTTAGTTTTCCACCATGACCATGAGTGACTCTGGCTTGGTACCGTGGTTTATTGAGTAAACCCGGATGTGAATAGGCACTTGAGTCTGCATCCTCGAGTTATAGCTCGGTGGGATGGTTATTATACTTATGATTGTAATAGGTATAATTATACTTGTTGCGTATAGTATATTGCTTGTATATGAAGACGAGATATCATATAACTTTGACTTGCGTAAAGAGTAAAATGAATAAGGGTTTATTCTTCTTTAGAGAGACTTATATCTGGATTAATACAATGTAAATCGTATATTAAAATGAGAATTATATATATACGGTACTTTATATACTAAAGTGAATAGGGTATTTTAAACTAGTGAAAATTACGGATTATGAACGGTATAGTTGAATATATATAGAAACCAGAAATATACATATAGCACATGGATGATTATAGAAACTAAAAGCTTATGTAATAGCTTATGGTATAACCTATATTATATCATGCAAGGTAGGTGATAGTTAAGAGGATTTAGAAGATGGGCGTAAGAGATTAGTTATGCAGGGTAGCTTAATAAGGTTGTTAAACGTATGTGATAGGTGTGCACTATTAGACGAGGGGTGAGGTGTATCTCATGAGAGTGCGATACCAGTTTAAATATGAGAGATTTCATATTTTAAAATATGGATTTTAAGCACTTGCTAAATATTTTCAAAACTCGATCTCTGACCCGTTTCTCTATTTTCCCCTCTCTTGCTATATATGTATATATATTAGGTGTCCAGACACAGGGACGCCTGGATGATGATTCTTTCGAGTCAGACACTTGCTGTAGCAGTTGTGGATGCGAGCAGGTTTGTTGTAGATGCTTCTATCATTGATATCTAGATATGAGGTATTGTAGAAACATTTGGTCCGATAGCCCAATTGTACTAATTTATTCTTTTATGGCCTTTTAGTGCGGCATTCGATTTGGTTGTATTATGTTTTACCGAGTGTTCGGCTATTTTATTTCATTTCAGTTTCGTGTATATAAATTATTGTGATTGTTTTACTTGGTTGGTTTGATTAAAAAAGATGAGTTAAATAAAATTTTGACACCAGCCTAATAAGTTATTAGTAATTAAATTGGTTTTCGACAGTGATACTGAGAATGAACCATATGTGACTCCTGTTTTAATTTGGTATAGGATTGATCACCTGGTATTTTATTAGGTGGGGTGTCACAGATGGTATCAGAGCATCAGATTTTAGTGTCCTTAAGAATCTGTGCGGATGTACTACGCTTTCAGCGTTGCTTTCTATTTGAGATAGAACCTTACGATTAGGATTGTTGATTTCTATTGTGAGATTTCGTTCTCCTGCTATTATGTAAGATTATAGTAAATCTTTTGCGCGCTCATTTGAGATTCGTGTAATGATCGATGAAGGGTGATCGGGGAAGGCCGTTATGAGGGCAGTAAGAGGCGAGGCTCAGTGGGAGCTGTAAGTTTAAGTTGGGGATGAGGACCGTAGCAGAGGTCACTCCCTTTGTGGAATTTTTATGAATTGCTTCAACGACTACTAAAGTATAGTAATTACAATTATCCACATACCATTATAGTAGAGAGTGGTGCTAAACTTGATTTACCCAGTGAATTGAAATGGGAAAAAAGTTTGACGGGTCTTTGGTAAGGACCATACATTGAAATTTAAGTTGTACGAACTCAGTGTAATATTATCCAGTGGAAGTAGAAGGCCCAGAAGCTTTGGCTTAGAGCAGGGTATGGAAATGCCCAGGTGTGAAAATTTAAGGAAAACTTTTCACTGGTTGGAGCAATGTTGAAATGGTGGGAACGGTGGTCACCATGTTTGGGGGAGTAGAATGTTTTAGCTCGTAGAGGAATCTTATGAATGGCTTTAACTGGGAATTCCTTCAATTTACCAGACTTGGGGAAAATGAAGTTTCTGAATTTTTCACTTAAGGATTGGTCAGAGCCGACAGTGAATAAAGAGTTATATGGATAAGTAAAATTTATACCGAATTAAGGTAGGTACAACAAGGAGAGAGTCCTTCAGTGGAATAATAGGCTCACTAGTAAGTGTTGCTAAAACTTATGGAGAATTTGTGTTCGTGGAACCCCATTGGTGGACACCCACCCGAGGAATTCATTGAAATAAGGCAGTTGGGGCCGATAGCATGTTTCCTGTTAGTCGTAGGATCTAAGGGAACTAAGAGGGTGATTGTCATAATCGAGGCTATAGAGTCTGAGATACTGATAACCTTAACATGGTCAGGGTGGCCATAGATAGGGAATGATTGTAATGTGGAACGTAGAACCACACACTTTGATCTTTCCCGGTAGGAGTTAAAGGACAAGAGTAGGGTGCTTAGATGGGGCATTGATTAAACTAGTTTTTGGTTCAGTTAAGACTAGTGTAGTATATCTGGGAACCATTTGGAGCAGCCAAGGTAATTGGCAAGAATGTTATTATGAGTTTCACCTCGAATGAAGGAGGTATATTCTGTGTGGCAAGATTGAGTCACAATATTTTATTAGCCCTAGATTCGTGTGTGTGATTCGAGTTTACTGGTAGTTTCAATAACATTATATAGTGTGTGTCTATATGTTTTTTTGCGATAGCGGGGTTCTAATTTCCTTCATTCGCTGTAAAAGCGGGTGTTGATATTTTGAATTTATATCTAGTTTGTACTGCTCATTTTGTATGTGTTATATGAGTATAGTACTATTGTAAGTGTAATGTATTTGTGGATGATCGAAGCAATAGAAGGCTAATGATTACAAGACTATTTTATCTTCAGTTCCAGGGTGGAATGGTTATTTTTTGATATCACACCTGGATACGGGTTGAGCTTGCCTTTATTATATGTTTAGATGGAACCTCGATGAGCGGATGTTTCATTTTCCCAATGTTAGTGCGTGGTAACCTTATAGATATGATTTAAGATATACAGGATTTATTATCAATCCGTGAGTCTAAACTCAAAACCATTTGCGCAAAGGACTTAGTGTTAGTACAAGCGCTTGTGGTATGGCTCCTTAAAAAGAAGTATGAGTTCAGACCACATTTTTGTTGATAGAGAGGATGGGAGTATCCCTGTTGCATATTAAAGCTAATGGACCTCCACGACCAATAAAGTTAAGTAGTAGTGTATCGGAGGGGTTCCTTGTTTGGATTTCTCTTGCGAGACACTCCACGCATGAACCTTAATAATGTCGGGAGTGGAGGGATGTTATGGGATGCAAGGATGTTGGTTGTGATGATAAGTTACCTAGTGTGAAGAAAGCACTATAAAATAAGATCCATGTGATGATAGGGGCTAATGAAAGTGGAAGTGTTATGGAAAAGCACTGGAATGTTTCTCTCACCGCAAGTATGTGGGTAAGGCAAGCTAAAGGAACTTGATTTGAGGTTTATAGTCATTCATTGAGTAGAGGGTAAATTCAAAGGAAAAATGTTTTGGGTATGATGTTTGTAACACTTTTGCAAAGAGTAGGCACCCAGATTAGTTAGACTTTCCATTTCGCCAAGATGTAAAGACATAAAGGTAGAAGAGCGTTAGTACGATTATGAGATAGGATTTTAGAACGTCCCGATTGTATGCCTTAGGCCGTTATATCTTGATGACTGATAATGCGAGGAAGTAGTGAAACGAAGGGTTCCTTGTTTGGATTTCGCTTTGCGAGACGTCTCACGCATGAAACCGAGCTAATGTCAGGAGTTAGGAAAGGTCTTGGCCGCTAGGGATATAGTTACTATAATGTTAGATTTGCATGTGTAGGAAAATACATCGATCTTAGGACTACCATGGAGTAAAGCCAGTGGGGCAAGTGGCGTTAATGTAGGAAGATTGTAGTGAGTTAACCTCGAGAATATTGGTGGGGTAACCTTAAGAAGGATTAAATTTCCAAGGATAGGAAGAATTGAATTTCAATTTATTCGGGTTGGGACTACCTAGGTGTTAGTACCAGGCCGAGAAAATGAGGACCATTTTTTTAGAGAGAGTGTTACGTGTGTGACGTTTGCAATAGTTATGCCGATGTGCACGAGAAAAAGGGTGTGGGCACCTTGGTAAGTTGATTTTATATATCGTCTGAGATAGAAGAGCGTAGTACATAAAGCTGAAGAATATGTTGTGGGGAAGTTATAAATGGATTTGCATTTGGAGTTTGATGGATTGAATGCTGTAGTAGCAGGTACGTGATAATCCAATTTTATAGGTGCAACAAGCATTTGCACACCTAACATAAGCTATAAGACGACGGGAGTAGTCAAGCGCTAGTGTAGTTTCCTTTTTAAGAGAAATTTGGCGTTCCGTTGTAGATGACTGAACACTTAGAGTCGTGGTTCTCCGATGGTATGAATACGTTAGAGCGGCGATTATAGGCTCATTTCCTTTATATGCGGTTATAGAAGCACTAGGTGCGATGTGTCGTTGTTATAGTTGATCTTATGACCGACGTAGTGTTGTAGCATATAGAGGTTTGGTTAAGCTTGTTGTTAAGCTAGTGCGTTAGAGTACAAACCTTGAGATAGGTGGGTACCGTGAATGAGTATATGGTAGGGTACCATTGGGTAGTACCATTCGACTTCGGTGTACTACGACGAAGTGACTTTGGTGATATAGATTGTAACCGAATTTCGAGGACAAAATTCCGTTGTAAGGGGGGGAGTATGTAATACCCCGTACTTTTATAGATATTTAAATTACATATGTGGGTATAATTTGATAATTAGAGGAAATTACTATGAATAGTAATTTTGGAATTTATGAGTATAATTTGATGAATTTTAGAATTTAAAGTGAGTAGTAAATATTAGTTTGCAAGTGTCAAATTAATATTTACATCGGTTATACTTTCTTACGGGACTAAGTAAATGAGTTGGATTATTTTTACGACGCAGTTGGGTAAAGCAACAAAGGATAATATTTTAATTGAAAAACACGCATGTTGAGAAGTGTTAGGTTTGATTTTTAGTTAAGTAACTCGGATGGAGAATTCGAGTGAACGGTTGGATTCAGAAGGGCATAGATAGTCAGAATAGAGTATCTGGGGGCAGTGTTTAGGTTCCGAGGATTTTTGACTAGTAGGGACTCGCAATTGAGTAAACGAGTCATTTTTGGGTTTATAAGGGACAAGCCCTTATTTATCTCTTATAAGTCACGGGAGAGAGGAAGAGAAAGAAAGAAAAATAGAGAAAAGAAGAAGGAAAGAAAGGAAGAGGAGAAAGGAAGAGAGAAAAGGGGATTCCAGGCCAAACTCCGTGGGATTCGACTCGAGGTCGTCGGATTTTATCCACGAGGCAAGTTTTTACTTGCTTTATTCATTTGTGTGTATCTCATATCATAGTTGGTAATGAAAATTATGATTTTGGTTGGGGATTCTTGAAAAAATGGGGTTTTGTGAAATGAACTCATAGAAATTGACGTGGTAATTGCCCCATAAGAAATCTAAGCTTGAATGGATGAAAATGGTGTAGTTTTGTGAGAAATGAATTTAATGGAGTTAGGGTTAGATTCTTGAGTGGTTCGATGAATCCCATGATATTAATGTTGTGTTGGTTAAAAATAGATGTGTAGATGATTATATTATTGGTTGGTGAAGTGAAAAACCATAAATCTTGGATTCATTGGGTGTTGGTTTGATTTGGAGTTGGAGAAGATGATGAATAGTGACTCAGCGTCCTTTCCGAATCGATCGTCGAGGAAGCGAATCGATTCGGATCTTAGTCGAAAAATAAAATTGGTAGATCTTTTCAATACGGTCACGTGGGCACTGATCGCATATTTTTCTGATTTTTTTGAATTAGTAATGATTTTTCTACGGAAGGGTGTTCGATGTCAAAATCGTTAATCAGAAATCAAACTTGACATTGGGAGAAAACAATTAACGTATTTTTAACTCTTGTTGACTTCTAGTGTTAAACCCATGTTAAAGGTGTGTAGAAATGGTGAGATATGGGAAGAAATGATAAACTAGATGGTTTTAGGGTTAAAATCTAAGAGAAATGGTTTAATACCAAAAATTAATTGATGTGTTAGTTATAAATCAGTGTTAGGATGATTATAGTGTTGTTGGTTGAGATTAGAAACAACAAAATGGAGAATGGGTTGATATTTGGGTATTTTGGAGAAGATGAAATCGCCCAAACGGTGAGCTCCGAACAGGGTGAATCTATTCGTGTCTAGACCGAATGGATTTGCATAAGGGGGCCTGTAAGGATGTCTTAGGCTGAATTGATTCGGATTGAGACCGAATCGGTTCACCTTTAAGTACCTGCTTACAACACACTTTCTAAATCAATTCAGATTGAGATCGAATCGATTCGTTATCCCGAATCGATTCGCATAAGGGGCGATTCGATTTGCTTTCACTAAATTTGTCTGTTTTCTTCCCTTAAGTGGATGGGGAGTTAAATTATAACTTGGAGATTATTGTAGGGTATTCTAGATGTGATATTAGGACTCCTAGATGACGGAATTGAGAAGGGATATATATTATATAAATGAAAGTTTTTACAATATATATATGATATGATATGATATGAATATAAATATATCTGTATGTGACTGGTATATTTATACTTTAGAGGCTGGTTACATAGGCTTACCCAGGCATAGGGATGGACAACCAGATTATATATTTTCTCTAGTGCTATCCAGGGAGGTTGCGCGATGTGGGTGAATCCCCTGGCTTGAGAAGCAGGGAGAGTATATCCCTAGGTCATATCGTCCCGCATACGAGTGCGATATTTTTATTCCACTTTTAGGAGGGAATATGACCGCCTCCACCGTTTTGTTTTTTACCATGACCATGAGTGAGTCTGGCTTGGTGCCGTGGTTGATTGAGTAAACCCGGATGTGGATAGGCACTTGAGTCTGCATCCTCGAGTTATAGCTCTATGGTATGGTTATTATACTTATGATTGTAATAGGTATAATTATACTTATTGTGTATAGGATATTTCTTGTATATGAAGACGAGATATCATATAACTTTGACTTGTGTAAAGAGTAAAATGAATAAGGGTTTATTCTTCTTCTGGGAGACTTATATCCGGATTAATAAAATGTAAATCATATATTAAAATGAGAATTATATATATACGACACTTTATATACTAAAGTTAATAGGGTATTTTAAACTAGTGAAAGTTACGGATTATGAACGGTATAGTTGTGTATATATAGAAACGAGAACTATATATATAGCACATGGATGATTATATCAACTAAAAGCTTATGTAATAGCTTACGGTATAACCTATATTATATCACGAAAGGTCGGTGATAGTTAGGAGGATTTAGAAGATGGTTGTAAGAGATTAGTTAGGCTGGGTAGCTTAACTAGGTTGTTAAACATATGTGATAGGTGTGCACTGTTAGAAGAGGAGTGACATATATCTCATGAGAGTGTGATACCAGTTTAAATATGAGAGATTTAATATTTTAAAATATGGCTTTTAAGCACTTGCTAAATCTTTTCAAAACTCGGGCTCTGACCCGTTTCTCTTTTTTCCCATCTCTTGCTATATATGTATATATATTAGGTGTCTAGACACAGGGATGCCTGGATGATGATTCTTTCGAGTCAGACGTTTGCTGCAGTAGCTGTGGATGCAAGCAGGTTTGTTGTAGACGCTTCTATCCTTGAGATCTATATAAGGGGTTTTGTAGAAACATTCAGTCTGATAGCCCATTTGTACTCATTTATTCTTTTACCGCCTTTTAGTGCGGCATTTGATTTGGTTGTATTATGTTGTATCGAGTGTTCGGTTATTTTATTTCATTTCAGTTTCATGTATATAAACTATTGTGATTGTTTTACTTGGTTGGTTTGATTAAAAAAGATTAGTTAAATAAAATTTTGATGCCGTCCTAATAAGTTATTAGTAATTAAATTGGTTTTCGACAGTGATGTTGAGAATTAATCATATGAGACTCTTGTTTTAATTTGGTATAGGATTGATCACCCGGTATTTTGTTAGGTGGGGTGTCACATGGCTCTCTCGTGAAACTTGTGAATAAAAACCATAATTGGACTCAGGTAGCAGATATATTCCATCTCTAATTTTAGTGCATATAAATTACCCCAAAACTAAAATTACCAAAACGCCTTCTCGGGATGCAAGTTTGGCTTAAAACTATCCCGGGACCCAAACTAAACCCTCGGGTAGACTTTTCTAACTATCTCAATCCTTTCGAACTTGTTGTCGCACTCAAAATGACTATTCGGAATACTTATAATTAATTTACTCCCTAATTCTTTTAAATTAGTCCAAACACGACTCACACGTGCGTCCCGACTTAATCTTCCGTAACTGTCGTATTTTTTGACTCACGATAATTATACTAGTTTCATAATTATATATTAATTTATTCGCTCAGTAATATTTAACATAATACACATCAATAAATACTAACCCTTAACTCGCTAGTTAATATTTATTTTGATCCGGTTTAATTCTTAATTAATTCTCAAATTAAATTAAACCTATATTTAAAAATAAAAAAATACAGGGTGTTACAAAGTCTTTCGATGAAGATAATTATGTACATGACATTTTGGAGGACATTTTGGTTTACTCCCAAGTGAGTGGTGATGGGGAAGAAGAAGAAGAGGTGGAGAATTTTCGAGAGTTGTATCTGGAAACAGTGAAATTGAAAAAGGAAAACTTGAAGTTCGAAGCTAACTTTAAAGAACATGACATAGGTAATTATGAGATTAAATTGATTGATGATCATAAGCCACGTGAGAAAAATCTTCAGGAGAAGCTAGAGTACGATGAAGAAGAGAGAGATAACGTCCATGGTTTGATGGAGGTTTTGAAGAGGGACTCATTTGTGTTTGAAGAGTTCCGTCATTTTCTCGAGTCTAGGATATTGGAGTTAAAGGAGAGATTGAAAGACTCGAGTAATGTCAAATTTGATTTGGAGTCTAGGTCGAAAAATCATGATAAGATGTTAGGCAACATCCGAATCAAAGATGACACGCGTGGGATTAACTTTGATGATCCAAATGCTTCTACTACTAAAGACAACACCATGATTTTGAAAGAGTCGATCATAGCCAAGGACGTTAGAAAAGTTCAACTCTTAGGTAACACTCCTCATTGTGTCTACACATGTGCACATTGTAGTAAGAAAGGTCACCTTAGGTATTTTTGCTTTGATCTTAGAAAGTCTAAGTCTAGAGTCATCATGGTTACCAAAATCCAAGAGCAACATGTCACATTTATGTGGGTTAGGAAATCCCATTTGGAGGCCTTAATAATTAGACCTTTTTATTCTCGCATGTGATCACATGATTCTTCACATTCTTTATCTTATCAGTGATTATGGTTTCATATTTCTCATGCACTAGGTATGTTCTTCATGTTATATGTCATTCTTAGTGTTATGAAATGTTTATCTTTTACATTTTGATTTTCCATTTTTTTGTCTTATTGAGAAAAATACAAAAATATTTTGTTTGTCTTTCAATTTTATTTTTCCAGTGGTGTATTTTACAAAAAAGTTTAAAAACTCAAAAAAAATTGGTTTTATGTGTAGTTTGGTTTTACACATTATGTGGCATATCGACATGTATGAAGCCACTTCGTTCCATTTCATGTAGCTAGGACATTAGATTATGGTTTACAATTCTTAGGATTGTTCTTAATCATGCTTGCATGGTGGTATTCAACTTTGATTTTCTTAATGGATTCTCTTTGCATATGCCTCTATAAACACTTGCAGTAGAGCTCTTTTGGACTTGAACTTCATATGTTACATGAGCTAAGTGAGGTGTTTTCTCATATATCTTGTCATTTTACATATATTTTTTACTATGGGGGATTCGTGCATGTAATAACCTTTGCCCGTGAGTTGATTTTTACTAAAGATATGAGTAAGAGGGGAAAGGTATACAAAGGGGTAAATCTTCCTTGCGTGGAAGGACACCATTGGCAAGAGCCTTAAAAATTAAAAGGCAAATAAAAATAGAAATTACGATGCCAAAATTTATTTTATTGATTCTTCAATTAACGTAGTATCTTCAAAATGAGATAGAAAAAGAAAATATTGAATATCTATAATTTTGAGGGTGTTATAAGTTGAAGATTAATGGGTTTGCACAATGAGTCCTAGTTAATTCATATTTTACGCTATTGATTTGAGAATCATTAATGTTTTCTAGGGTAGTGTGCGTTTTGTCTATTTGACAATTATAAATTCACTTTATCTGTTACCATGAGGTTAGATCTTTGTTTGATAAAGTTAATGCAGTCAAATAAAACTCCTTGATTATTTTTTAGTGATTGGGACATAATTTTTTTGTTCTTAGTTCATCCCCTCCACTCCGTTTACCATATTTTGTTTAAACACATAAATACTATGCTAATGAGTTAAGATTATTTTTGTGGTGCTTATACCTATGTATATATGCGCGTATTTCATTAATATCTTTTTCACAGCTATATATATGGTATATTTTTATTTTTGAGTCTTTGCGTTTAATTTAATCTATATATTCCATTCGTTCTGTCTAATGGTTTCAAATTAGCATGATATATGATCACAATGGTATCTCGTGTTGCTTGTTTATATCCACTCCTTCATTTTTGTAGTTAAGTTGCTATCATATTTTGCATCCAAATTGGTACTCACTGGTCATTGTTTAGATTATGAGTATTCGTTTTGCCGAATTGTTTATTGTTGCATCTTTCACTTTGAACCATTGCATGATAAACGTGTTTTTCATGTATGCTTACCCATGTTTCATTTTGGGGGAGATTTGGTTATATTGGACAAAAATAGTTTTATTATACACCTTTATTCTTTATTTATTCCTAGCCAAAAATAGGGGGAATGGTATCTCAATCTTTATAGTCTGGAGGAGATTTTTGCCTTAGGGTGAGACTTCCTAACTTAGGTAAAGATTGTTATTAGGTAAAGATTGTTAGATAAAGGGGAAGGGTTTATTCATATGCAAATTTATATTTATTTTCATTGCATTTGAAGGTGTGTTTATTTGTATAGGTTTGCAAAGATGCCAAAAAAATTACACAAGAGCAAATATAACCAACGTTTGATTTTGTCAAGTGTTTTTACTTTGTCCTTTTGGGGTTGGGGATTGAGTATTTTAGATGAGATTAATGGCCCACAGATTTTGATTTTTGTGTTTTATCCTGGAATCGCCAAAAGGGAAGAAGTGTAAGGACATATTTTCGATAGAGTTAAATTATATGTATTTGGCTTAATTTCATGTTTGGATAAAACCTTTAAGTTATAGGTTAGGACTTGAGTGAGTTTTCCTTCCAAGCCTATGGCGTGTCTGTTTAACGGCATAGTGGCCAAGTGTAACAACCCTCGATTTTGGGAGGCTCATTTTATACTAATTTACCACATAAGGTAATTATATAAAATGTTGGAACTGGAGTAAATATTAATTTTATGAAATGAAAGTTAATACTTGCTGGGTTATTGCATATTTACTGCATGAGAAAGTAAATATCATTCTATTGTATGTTTTATAGTGTCATGTGTTTTAAATGACATTATGGTTTAATTGAAACCGGAATTTAAAATGGTTTAGAAAATTGCTGGATGCCATTTTAGAGGGCGTAGTTAGTCCCGGAATGTGCGAGACAGTCAAAATAAGTGACATACTGTATTTTTGTGTTTCGGGAACTTTTACCTGGTTTTAGCTTAACGCGTATTTGCGAGTCATTTTAATGTGGTATTAACCACTTAAGTGGGGAGACTTATGTTAAGCCACGATTTAGTCTTCTAAATCCCCTAATTTCCCTATTTCATGTCTTAAACATAGAGAGAAAAGGAGAGAAAGAGAGCTTGGGAGAAAAGAGGAGAAAGAAGAGAAAAATGAAGATTAAAGATGGATTGTTGCTACTACACAAATAAATCTGAAATTTCAACCCTAAGGAAAGTTTTCTACTTGCTAATATATGTTTTAAGATGAATAAATTGTGTGATATTTATGTATATATGTATTTGGAGATCACAAAATGGAAATTATAGTATTTAAACCTAGATTTGGTTTTGATGATAAGATTGTGAATGATAATGGTTATAAATCATGTAGGATAATCTTTGGGTAGATAAAGATTGTTGGTTGAGTTCAAAATAGAAGAGACTTAGGATTTGGGAAAAGTGAAATTTTCACTTGGGTTAAATTTTGGAACAAGGAAGAACCCTAGGTCTACTACGACCGGTCGACAGCGGTCCCAGGACCGATCGATCGGGCCTTTGCGGGAGGGCTTACTGCTTTCTTACAAAGGCATAAATTTTGAGCGCGGTCGACCGCGGTTCCCTGACCGATCGATCGGCCCCTCCCATCTGAGATTTCTATTTTTCATTTTAGGCAAAATTTGGAGACGCGGTCGACCGCGGTCTCGGGACTGGTCGACCGGTCCCCTGTTTTTCATCCTTAAATCTTATTTTGTTTCCTAGATTTATTTTCTTCAATAGGGACTAGGAACCTTCTTGAATGAAGTAAATTTAGAGTTTTAGAGTCCAAGACGTGAGGGGTAACCATTTTAGATTAGAAATGCGCTATGTGGGGACTTTTCCGGGGATATGCCAATTGATGTTAGGGCATTCTTTTCTTCTAGTTGATTACTATTAAACTAGGAGTTGTAGTGTTATATTTGGGAGACTTTATAAGCTCAACGGAGCCATGTTAGTCTTGATGGTTTACAATAACACCACAAATGAATCTTGGGAGAATAAATTGAAAGTTATTTATTCATCGAGGTTATAACAATAAGACGTAGTCAGTATGGCTCCGGGTATGATATGAGGTATATACAATAATGTAAATGATTATGGTTTCGGATAAAATGAAACATGTGTATGGAAAAAAAATGAAATGGAGATGGTATTAATGATAGTAAATGATAATTTACTCAATCATGAATATGGTAAATGCTAATTTACTTGATACACACCTCTCTAAATGACATCATAAGGGAAGTTCGCGCGTTTGGTGATATCCCCTGGCTAATGAATGCAGGGTGGATATAGTCCATAGGTCATATGAGCGATTGTGATATGTTTTCTGCGCTGGTGAGGGGATTCCGGGTGTGGTCTTGACTCTCCCGCAGGCACATGGACGTTTCCCGACGTCTTGCATTATAGGTGCCTAGGTTGTCTTGTATATATAGGCCCTAGAAGATGATGGTCATTTAGGGGGGCGCCCAGTGGGGAAACTCGGAGGGGCGGTCTTAGAGACGTTATATGTATATAAATATAACTATTCATAATCAAGTGGGACTTGATGTATGAGATATGCCATAAAGAGCATGATGTAGTGCCATAAAGAGCACAATGAAATGCCACAAAGAGCATTTGTTGATGTTAATATTCCTGCTAAGGAATGGAATGCCGGGAAGGGCATGTAATTGAGATAAAATCCATAAAGAGCTTAAAACTTTGACTATATTTTCCTGTTAAGGAATGGATTATAAAATGGAACAAGGTTTTGATGTAAGTTTTTAATTTAAATGTTAATTATTCTCCTGCATAATTAAATTGTCTTAGCTTATGTAAAATTGTGTAGCTAGATTCTCATTTCTTACTCATAATTATCATTCATAATTGTCATACTCTTTATTCATCTAGTAATTATATAGAACCGGGCCCTGACCCGTTTATATTTCTTGTTGTACTTGCATCTTTTATTTGCTCAGGTACTCCGCCGCAAGGATGCCTGTTCTGACCTTCTATTCCGGTGGTTTTTTACGAGCCGTGATGCTTTGCGGATATTTCGGGTTATATTGATTAGCCGCTTTCATTTTTACATTCTAGTTAAGGTCAAGTCTTTTATTCGGGCGAGAGACCCAAGCTTTTGTAAATGTCTAATGAAATGTAATATATAAATTAATGAGTTTGTTTAAACGTTGTTATAAAGTTTGTTGACCGGTAACACATTCGGTCTTTTTATTGTACTCTTGTTATTATTATTTATAAAGGTCTTGGGGTTTCCCCTATCTTTTCAGGATTTGGGTTGTTTAAATTCTCTCTTTAACTTTAAAACAAAATTTTTGGCAACCCGTTTTCTGAAATATTGGGTGGTTATCCTAGATACTCTATTTTTTTTTGTGATGCTGAGAATGATTCCATTTATGATTCCTGTTATATTGGAGTATTGGGTTGGCCACCCCTTATTGTGGTGAGCAAGTTGTCACAGATGGTATCAGAGCATCAGGTTCTAGAGTCCTTAGGAATCTGTGTGGACGCCTTAAGTTTTCAGCGTTGCTTTTGATTTGACATAGAGCCTTAAGATTAAGGTCGTTGAACTCTCTTGTGTGATTTCATTTTTTGCCAAGAGGTAGGACCCATAGAATCTTTTACCCATTCGTGTGAGATTCGTAGGTCGATTGAAGAAGAACGCCAAGGAAGTTCATTGTGAAGGCGTCAGGAGGTGGGGTTACGAAGAACTGTGTAAGGACATTTTTCTCATGTCCAATATGTTACATTTATGTATGTCGTACGCCGCTACATTTGGCACGTCACCTCACGATCTCACATGGCGGCCTCAATCCGAATTCTGGGAATCAAGCATTCAACATCTCCATTAATGTGTCCCACATCTGCCTCAACGACTTCACGTTCCAAGATTTTAGGGACTTAATGCAAGTGCTACGCAAGGGAAGTCAAAACAGTGAAAAAAAAGGCACGATATGAGAGTTCAAGGGCATTTTCGTAATTTCACATCCATAGTTCGGAGGTCTGGTCAACTATAAAGTTGAAGATCTCGCCCCAACAAAGATACTGGAAAAAACGGCACCTCAATCCAAGCTACGTTGAAGGAGTTATGACCTTTTGAAGATAGAGAAAATTCCTTAAAGAATGCTGTTTTTTTTGTACGCTGGATAGAATTTTAGAGTTTTAAGAACGTGGGACTCTTCATATTTTTTCCTATAAATACCAACTTCGGGGGAGTTATTTTGCAAGACTTTAGAAGACGTTTTTTAGAGTTCAAATACCTCTAGTCTTCATATTTTTAAGTCCCAAGACTCATGTTTTGATTCACACAATTGCCAAACCTTTGTGAATCTTGTTGTGTAACCCAAGAACACAACTTTGGTTTGTTCAACCCTTGCGGAGAAGTCATTCTCTTCTTCATTGCTGCCCTCCTGGAAAGGGAAAATTCCAGCCGCCGACATAGGAACCGACACCTGCGGGTATTTTTGTGTCACGCTGTTTCTAGCCGTTGCTTTGAAGGTTTACCGAAGACACCGTGCGTTACACTTGTGGGCGATTATCAGGTTGTATGTAAGTCAATGGTCTTGTAAATTCTTTAAAGTTCTAGAAATAAAAGGTTTTGCCCTTCGGGGATTTTTTCTTAACTTTGTGTCGCATGCTTTATATTTGATGGGTTGATTTAGATGCATGTTTAAGGGTTGAATTTATTTGGTTTAAAAGTAGACGCTAGTTAAATAAGGGTTACTTGGAAACTTGCGAGTTATTTTTTAATCGGTATCACACAGTCGCATACGACGTTTTTCAAATTGGTATCAGAGCGGGTTACGCTAATTTATCGCGTGATCTTGATTTTTCAAGGATTTATTTTTTTTTGATACAATTTGACTTCTCACGTCGTCAAATTGGTATCAGAGCAGGTTGCGCAAATTTATCGCGTATTCCTATTTTTCGTAAAAATTGTGTGATATTGATTTTTTTTTAAATCAGTTTTGTGAAAAATCGCATTTTTTCAATGGTACGCCCGTTTAATGAGGAGCCTATTTTTGAAAAAGTTCACGACCATGATGAAAATTTAAAAAGTCTGAATTTGAAACTTTGCAAAAGAATTAAAGTTTTGAAAAAAGAAAATTCTCGTTTGAAATCCGCGATGGATCTTTTGCAAACGGTTCAAAATCAAAGAGATTTTTATCGTGAAAAATTTGTTTCTTTGGACCATGAATTTAATGCTTTAAAATTGTCCAAAAAGGAGAGTGATGATAGGGTCCTTGTTTTAGAAAAAGATTTTGAGGACCTTAAAAATTCGATGGTTTGTGTTTGTGCCAAAGATGAAAGAAATATTTTAATCAATGAGTTTGTGGCACGTGAAGAGACTCTTAGGGAAAAGTTTGCTTTAATTGAGGGGGAGAGGAATACCCTTTTAGAAATTTGGAAAAGCAATCCCTGTCTTGGGAAGAGTCTAATTTGTTGCTTGAATCAAATATTTTGAAGATAAAAAATGATTTAAACGATTCAAGTAGGTTTGATTGTGATGGTAATTATTCATCTTGTTCTCATGCTTCTAGTGCTAAAGCCAAAACTATTATTTGTTTTAGAGGGTCAATCGATCCCAAGGACATTAGAAAAGATCACACTTTAGGTAACATTCCTTCCGTTTACACATGTTCACATTGTGGTAGGAACGGTCACCTTAGGAGATTTTGTTTTGATCTTGGAAGAAGTCCTAGGATGTCGAAGTCTAGTGTTACCTTGGTTCCTAAATCCCCCACACGTTGTTTCACATCTATTTGGGTTAGGAAATCACTTTTGGATACACTAGGTTTTAGACAAGTTGATTCTCGTTTGCTTGCACATGATTCTTCTCTTGCCATATCATATAGATGATTGTGTTTGCATGTTTGTCATACGCTAGTTATGCTTTTTGATATATTTTTGCTAGCGTTGTGACATGTACTTTTTGTATATATTTTTTTGAAAATTTTTGAAAAATACAAAAAGATTTTTTTTGTTGCACTGTTTATGGATGAACACTTTGGATGACCGAGTCACAACATCATTCCATTTTTTCATGTGACTATTTGATAGTGTTTTGAGACAATAGGTCAATTCATCCATGTGCTTTATAATGTTTGAAGTCATTAAGATGTAATTAAGTGTTACTTCCTACATGTTTGACTCATATTTCCTTTATTGCACACATGCACGGATTTGTTTGATTATTGTGCTTGTCTTATCACATGTTGGTTGGGTGTTTTCACTCCAATCCTGTCTGTAAAACGAACTAAGCGCGATAATTTTTATAAGGAAATTGTGCATATAAAAACCGTTTTGCGAGTTTGTGTGATTTGTTTGATAACGGGGAGGGGCTGCGAAAGGTAATCATCTATCCTTTGCGCAAAAGCCACCGTTAAAAAGGACCTAAAAAATTGAGAAATTTTATTATTCGATGTCTAAAGAGGTTAAAAGAGCCCGAAAAAATTTAAAGGCAATAAAAAAAAAATTCATGCCAATTATGGGCCATTTAGGTTTTTGCACCAATTCTCCAAAGTTTGAGAATTTAGATTACCTCTAAAAGAATATATATATATATATGAGGGAGTTTGGTTGGAGAATTTAAAACGGGTTTGCACGTCCTTGAAATGCTTGAAAATTCTCTACATAGATTTGGACGTTATTGGTGTGGAAATCACTTTAACTTTGATTTGTTGATTTGCATAAGACGATGTCATCTAAATTCAACAAAAATTTTTTACACCAAAGGATACTTTTGATGTTCATTCGTTAGGGGTACACATATGCATCGTGCACATATGATTGATTGAGTTGATTTACCTATTGAATGTGTTCACACCCATTCATTCCGTTTCCATGACTTGGTTGTTTGAGTTTAAATCCATGGTGTGATTTTTGTATCATGTTTTACATTTTTTTTCAAAATGGTATCTATTTTTTGTATAAAAAAAAAAATTGAAAAAAAATCAAAAATAGTTTGTGTATTTTTTGTATACCGTGACACCCCGATTTTGCTTGTTTGATTCATTCTTCTTATTTGTCTATTTGGGGACATCATAAAAAGGGGGAGAAAGAATTATCATTTCATGGGGGAGTTTGAATTTTGGGGGAGTTTTTGAGATTTGACTTATGCATTCATCATAAATTGGTATCCATGTTTATCTCATTTCAAACTCGATACGTCACTTGGTATTTTCTTTTTCTCATGTATGTGTGTAGGTACTACATTGATGATCTCTGAATTGCACACCCTGATGAGAAAAGATTTGAGATTCCTGAAGATTTGAAGAACAAACGATGAAGACTATTCATTTGTACTTTTTCCAGTTTTGGGTTCATGGGAGGGTAGATTTGTATAGGAAATTTCATATTTTATAATTCGGATTTTTTATGTATGTACCGGCATAGACATAGGGGGAGATTTGTAAGGACATTTTTCTCATGTCCAATATGTTACATTTATGTATGTCGTACGCCGCTACATTTGGCACGTCACCTCACGATCTCACATGGCGGCCTCAATCCGAATTCTGGGAATCAAGCATTCAACATCTCCATTAATGTGTCCCACATCTACCTCAACGACTTCACGTTCCAAGATTTTAGGGACTTAATGCAAGTGCTACGCAAGGGAAGTCAAAACAGTGAAAAAAAGGCACGATAGGAGAGTTCAAGGGCATTTTCATAATTTCACATCCATAGTTCGGAGGTCTGGTCAACTAGAAAGTTGAAGATCTCTTCGTAACGAAGATACTTGAAAAAACGGCACCTCAATCTGAGCTACGGTGAAGGAGTTATGACCTTTTGAAGATGGAGAAAATTCCTTAAAGAATGTTGTTTTTTTTGTACGCTGGATAGAATTTTAGAGTTTTAAGAACGTGGGACTCTTCATATTTTTTCCTATAAATACCAACTTCGGGGGAGTTATTTTGCAAGACTTTAGAAGACGTTTTTTAGAGTCCAAATACCTCTAGTCTTCAAATTTTTGAGTCCCAAGACTCATGTTTTGATTCACACAATTGCCAAACCTTTGTGAATCTTGTTGTGTAACCCAAGAACACAACTTTGGTTTGTTCAACCCTTATGGAGAAGCCGTTCTCTTCTTCATTGCTGCCCTCCTGGAAAGGGAAAATTCCAGCCGCCGACATAGGAACCGACACCTGTGGGTATTTCTGTGTCACACTGTTTCTAGACGTTGCTTTGAAGGTTTACCGAAGACACCGTGCGTTACACTTGTGGGCGATTATCAGGTTGTATGTAAGTCAATGGTCTTGTAAATTCTTTAAAGTTCTAGAAATAAAAGGTTTTGCCCTTTGGGGATTTTTCCTTAACTTTGTGTCGCATGCTTTATATTTGATGGGTTGATTTAGATGCATGTTTAAGGGTTGAATTTATTTGGTTTAAAAGTAGACGCTAGTTAAATAAGGGTTACTTGGAAACTTGCGAGTTATTTTTTAATCGGTATCACACAGTTGCATACGACGTTTTTCAAACTGTAATTTGGGGTCAGAGATGAGGACTGCCTGGGTGGTCGCTTTCTTGTTGTGGTGTTTTCTTATTTTGCTACTACGACTACCAATTACAGTGGATGTAGTTTTCTTAGTACCGCTAGAAGAGAGAGTGGTACTAAGCTTGGGACTCCAAGCGACGTTAATTGAAGTGGAAAGGAGCCATGAGAAGGGCCAAGTGTTGAAGGAAGTTTGGCCCATGGAGAAGTCCGGGGGACCCTTGCAACAACGAGTTTCTCTGGGATAACGGGGCTGAAGAGAAGGTAGATTCTCAAATGCTCACGCAAGGTTCGGTCAGAGGCCGACAGTGAATAAGGAGTTATACGTAAAGGGGAGGCCGATAGCGTGCTCTCTTTTGTTGAAGAAGAAAAAGGGATTGCGTGTGAAATTATTGTCAGCCAGGGTCGGAACAATGGCTATAACGTAGAGTGGAGAACCACTCATTTCGATTGTGTTGATGGGATGACTAGGGCAATGATAGATTGCCTAGTCGGGACTGGATGGAAGTAATATTGGTTCGGATAAGACTTGAATACGGTGTCTGAGAACCATTAGTAACTAACCCGGAGTGATTGGCAAGAATGGGTGGGAATTCCACCTTTGTTGTGGGTGGTGCATCCCCCATAATAAGATAGAGTACTATTGTATCTACTGTAGATTCGGGTGTGTAAATTGAGCTTGTAGTAGTATTTACGCTATTTTAGAAGAGTAATTATGTGACTTCCGTGGTAGGGAAGTTTTATGATTTCTTCACTCGTTATGAAGCGAGTGATGATATATTAAATGTATATGTGTAATATATGTTAATTGCATTATGTGTCCCTTGGTTGAGTGCTCTATTGCTTGTTTGCATTATATGTGAATGTTATGACTTATCTCCACAACCAACAGAGTTAAGTAGTAATGCATAGGAGGGGTTCCTTGTTTGGATTCCGCTTTTGAGGGACGCTCCACGCGTGAACCCTAACGGCGTTGGGAGTGGAGAGACGTCACTTTTCTTTTCTCTTATTTTATGTATAATATGCGAGTAAAGATATTTTGGGTTGGTTTGGGGTGATAGCAAGCAACTAGTTGTTGTGTAGGGCAATCTCACTTCTAGTTCAAAATGGAACTAGTTGTTCTATAATATCTCTCCTGGATATAGGTTGAGACTGTATAGAGGTGGATCGAGGTAGGTAGGAAATTTTATTTATTTTATTTATTGTGTTATCTTGTGTGAGTGTTTGATTGTTCATTTTCTTTGTCTGTGCTTGTTACGCTTTATCTCCATAATCAACAAGTTAAGTAGGCATGCGTCGGAGGGGTTCCTTGTTTGGATTTCGCTTCGGCGAGACACTCCGCCGCATGAACACTTAATGACGTTGTGAGTGGAGAGGCGCTATTATTTTCTCTTTCTTTCATTTTACTTTTGTTGTTAGAAGTGGGTTGAAAGGTTTAGCCGATAATCACGTAGAAGAGTGATTAAGGGCTATTAAAGTGCGAGATAGAAGCACTGTATATAGTTCTCTCCTCTGATCGATGTGAGGGAGACTGAGATATGAAGTCGAATTGAGACTTCTGGTTTATGCCTTGATAAGGAGGCCATGTTTACATAATGGGATATGTATTGGTAAGACTTTACAGGAAGTAAATGTCAGATAATTTAGAACCATTGATTATTTGAAACATAGAAGTAGAATCTTGTTAGTAGGGTTATAAATTATAATTTTATTGGTCCCGATCATGTGTTTTAGACCGTCGTATCTTGATGACCGACGATGCGAGGTAGTAGTGTAACGGGAGGGTTCCTTGTTTGGATTTCTCTTCGGCGAGACGTCCCACGCATGAAACCGAGTGAATGTTGGAAGTCGAGATTGGCCTTAGGCACTAGGGATATATTTTGTATCATATGTATATGACTTAGATAGGATATATATGTAGATCGACCTTAGGTTCATTAGAACGTAAGGCCCTTAGGGCAGGTAATGTTGATTTAGGAAGGCGGCAAGGAGTTGACCACGAATAAGTTGTGGGTTAACTCTAAAAGGGATTAGATCTCCGGGAGCGAGTAGTATGGAATCTTGAGTGATTTGGTAGGTTAGGCGAAGGAGATGAGGCCTTTCTTAGATAGAGTGTTATGTTGATAACTTAACTCACGGGGATTTGAAAGGATATGTTGACTTGTGATCCTGAACCCATGTTGTTAAACTCGTGGGTAGATTCAATGAATCAGTCTCTGCCAGGAATGGAGAGAAATAGTACTGGAGCATGGACCCATTGTCTATGCGTCTCGCAAGTTTAAATTTTGTGGGAGGTATTACTCCACGCTTGAATTGAAATTCATTGCGGTAAAGATCGCCTTAAAGAAATAAGGCACTACTTCCTGGGCAGGAAATTTGGTTCTTCTCGCGAGCGACAAGTTGTTGCAAAAGGTCGTAAGAGAAATAGAGTTGATGTTTAGAGTTCGAAAGAATTATCGAGTGGATATCCCCTCTCGCTAAAGGAATGCGATTGGGGTAGTATATGCATCGAGTAGGAAACTCGCCGGAGATAAAAGTGGTGGCATGGAAAGCCAAACAGAATGAGCATAACAAGATAGATCTTGTAGCAAGAGAATTCATGTCGGTGATTGATCAATTCACCTACTCGAGTGAAAGAGAGTAGCAATGGAACGAAGAAGGGTATATTCATAGACGTCAACATTCAATTACCGACATCGAACGGGTCATGATCCTCTTTGAGAAAATTGTTGATCGTTCGACCAAATCGTTGCTTTTTCGACCATTATGGGCGGACTAGATGTCGAAGAGTACGCCCCATTCTCGATGGAGGAATGGTAGAACCGTAGGAGATGCCTATTAAAATAGGGTGGATCGAGACTAGATATTTTTATTGGAGGTTCGAAACAAGTTTCCATGAAGTAATGGGAACCGTATGGAAATGGAGTATACCTTACCACCCTAAAGCGGATTGATGAATGGAGGAAGTTGACTCAATGCCGAAAGGCATACCTGGAATGTGCGCCTTAGGATACATAGCTATTGAGAGCATAGCTGCATGGAGGGAAATTCCCATACAACCATTAAGCTTTTGAATGGCCTTATGGATTATTTCCTAAGGCTTGGCACCGTGAGTGGTCTAGTGTGTCCGGTTGAGTAATCCACATACTCGTTGGATGGAACCAACGGGTATTATGTTCCTTGGACTTGGAGTGATCTCGGAGCATTTCTTTAAGGATTAGGCTTTTAAACCTTATGCTAGAGGGGCTACGCCTATGTGAGGAGAAGTTGAGTAGTGTTGGGGGTAAGCCATTTAACGTTGGTGTGAGTACCCCTGAGGTGTGAAGTAACGCGATTCAAGATGTAAGACTATTTATGCCGAGTCGCGTGGTTATCATCTACCGCTGTAGGAAGTTAGAACTGATAGTTGGTGAGGAGCGCTTTGTGCTATGCCAGAGCACAAAGATTTAAGACTGAGACCGATAATGATGATCTAAGTCTGAATCCATTTTGGGGTGACATAATAACGAGGGTTTGTTAAGGGCGATAGAATGATAGTTTAAGTTAGTATAACCTTTATGCGTATAGGGTATGCCCGAATTTTGGGGGGAAAATTCCCTTATAAGGGGGGAGTATGTAACAACCCTCGATTTTGGGAGGCTCATTTTATACTAATTTACCACATAAGGTAATTTACCCTCATGAGTGATGCATTTATAAATCAACTGTATGGCTTAAGTTTCCTATATGGTAATTGGACTTGTGAAATTATATTTTATGAATTCGGTAAAGTTAGCATGTAAATGGAATTAACTATTTCTCTAAATTGGATGAGTAGTTTAACTTATAATGAATCTTGTATGTCCCTAGGATGTGCATTTAGATGAGGGGTGAGGATAATTCTTGTATATAAGAGCGAACTGAAAGTGCTTATGAAGTTTAGCATTCATAACTAGTATGCATTTTATTCACACATTTTTCATATCAAACCGGTCCATGACTCGTCTATATTTCTCTGTCTTGTGTGGTTCTCATTCATGCCCAGGTGTTTCGCCGCAAGGATGCCCGTGTTGATCCTTCCTTCCTAATGTCCAGGAGCTATAGCATTTTTGCGGATGTTATAGGAATTTTGTGATAGACGCATCACTCTTTTGTATAATCTAGTTATGATCAGTCTGTACATTCTGGCATATTTCCCAAGTTTTGTAATGGTATATATTGTTTGTATTTAACTATAATACTCGGTGTAACTTGTTTGTACCAGTTTGTTAACTGAAAGCTTATTCGGTTATTATTTTGTGAATGATTATTAAACTGTTATCTGTCTTTATTTATATCCACCTTCTTTTCAAAATGGATTATCGAAATTGTTTTTATTAAACTTGCAAAAATTATTTGACATCCGTTTTATAAAATAATTGGTGGTTATCTCATATTGTTATTATCACGACAGTGATGCTAAGAATGAACCATCTATGATTTCGGTATTTATTGGAGTATCGGGCTAGCCACCTCTTATTTTAAGAAGCGGGGTGTCACAGATGGTATCAGAGCATCAGTTTCTAGATTCCTTAGGATCTATACGGACTTATCACGTTCCACCGTAGCGTTCTTTGATATAAATTCATATTGTTAGGACTGTTTTGTTTGTGTATGCTTGCGATCTCTTGGGAAGATAAATTATTTTATATTTATGTTACTCTCCGTCTTAGATTCCGCCTCGAAGACGTCGCCCAATAAAGATAAATCGAGTTGTAGAAGATAATTTAGAACCACCACCACCACAAGGAACGATTAATGCAGTGGAGGTGGCTAATATTGTTGCCCAGGCAGTCAACGCTGCAATGACTTCTATGGCCCAACAGTTTCCCCAAGCCCAACAACCGTTAGCACAGGAGGTTCGAGACCATACAATCCCCTCCGCTTGGGAGGGAGTCAGAGAATCTTTCTTAAAAGATCACCCTCCAGAATTTCAGGGTGGTGCTGACGTGATTGTTGCGAACCAGTGGAAGAAAGATATGCAATGTCATCTCCGAATGGTAGAGTGTAGCGGGGAACGGAAACAGATTCTCACCACTTTCAAACTAGTAGGAGAAGCTTTACACTGGTCGGAGTCAATAACAACTCCTGAGAAAAGAGATACCATGACAATTTAGGAATTTTGGGTTTTGTTTGACCGGAAGTATTTTCCTCTCGCAGTCCAAAAGGAGATGAGGAGGAAACTCCAGGATGTTGTTCAATGAGAACGGTCAGTTACGTAATATGATGAGGAATTTACGCGTCTAGCGAACTTTGTGTCGAATGAAGTCATTTCGAAGGAGAGGAGAGTTTTAAAATTTATCGGTGGTTTGGATTGGAGAATAAGACAGCACTTATTAGGAAATCCATCTTTGCAAACATTTAGTGACGTGATGAATGTGGCCTTGCTTCATTGTCAAGATCACCCTCTTCATGTAAAAGGAAGTAAGAAGAGTACGGATTCGGGTTAAGCCGGTAAGTAAGGAGGTAATGGTGCCAGTGGAGCATTACCCCCACCACAACAGTCGGGAAGTAAATAGAAAGAGAGGGACACACGGCAGGGGGATTCATCCAAAAGATAACATTTTGGGGTTTTTAGGCACGGTCAGGGTGCCCAGTAGTAGAAGAAGGTGGGCTAACAGGGACAAGAAGGCCGAGGTAATAATGGGGGACGAGGCCATCAGGGCCAAGGCATGGAGCAGTTTCGGAACAAAAATCGGGGCCGATTTTCAAAAAAAATTATGGGCTGCTATTTTCAATGTGGTGAACAAGGTCACTTTAAGAAATCTTGTCCATAGTTGATTGGGGGACAGTTGACCAGGAGTCCTCAGCATCAACAGGTGCATCTACAACCTCCACCACCTATCTCATTCGTCCCTCTATAACAGGGGCAACTTCTGTATAGGCATGTGTATCATATTCAGGATGCTTTACTTCCTTCAGCTCCTCCAGCTATTGAGGGTAAGTTTCCCATTCATGGGTATGTGGGTCGAGTACTATTTGATACGGGCGCAACGCACTCATTTATATCTAGACATTTTACTCATTCGACGGGGTTGATTTAGTTTGCTGAGAGTACTTTTACTAGTGTGGAGTCTTCCATGGGTGATGGTTCATTTATATTCTTTCTTTGTAAAAGGGTAGGAATAGACCTTGGTAATTTCCATTTTGAGGCCGATTTACTCGTCTTGGATATGGTCGGGTATGATGTTATTTTGGGTATGGACTGGTTAGTGAAATACCATGCTATGGTAAATTATTATGGGAGGAGGATAGTCTTCGCCATTCCGGGGCAAGACATGTTTTTAGTGGCTATGCCTCTCTCAGAAGGAGGTTCGAGCACGCGTTTGTATTGTATTGAGGAAGAGACTTCGTGAGGGATAGTTGTTTCCCTAGACTAAATTCCTGTTGTTAGAGAATTTAAGGATGTTTCCAGGAGATCCCAAGCTTACCTCCAAGCCGTGAGATCGAGTTTGTAATTTATTTAGCATCGGGAACTCGATCGATTAGAGATCTCCATACCGTATGGCTCCTTTAGAAATGAGGGAGTTAATGGATCGAATCCAAAAACTATTGGAGCAAGGGTTTATTAGGCGTAGCACGTCGCCATGGGGTGCTCCGGTATTACTTGTAAGGAAGAGAGATGGTTCCCTCCGGTTATGTGTTGATTACCAAGAATTGAATAAGGTTACCATCAGGAATAAATACCCGTTACCTCGAATCGATGATTTATTTGATCAACTAAGGGGAGATTCAAACTTCTCTAAGATAGATTTGAGGACTGGGTGTCATCAGCTGCAAATTCGAGAGCAGGACGTGTCAAATATTGCCTTCTTGACTAGATATGGGTCCTATGAGTTTTTGGTCATGCCTTTTGGGCTAACCAATGCTCTCACCGTCTTTATGGACCTTATGAATAGAGTATTTTGAGACTTCCTAGACCAGTTTGTCATAATGTTCATGGACGACATTTTAGTCTATTCTCGAACTGAACCTGAACATGCTGAACATTTGCAATTGGTCCTGCAGACACTACGGGATCATTAGTTGTATGCCAAGTTTGAGAAATGTGGCTTCTGGTTGAAGGAAGTGCAATTTTTAGGACACACTGTTACGGATGAAGGCATTTCCGTAGATCCAAGCATGGTTGCAGCAGTAAGGGAATGGGGTCAGCCCACGACGCCCATTGAGATTCGTAGTTTTCTAGGTTTGGTCGATTATTATCGTTGTTTCATTAAAGGTTTCTCCAAGATTGTTGGACCTTTGACGAATTTGACCCGAAAGGGAGTGGAGTCTGTTTAGGATGATTCCTCTCAGCTAGCTTTCGACGAGTTGAACGACAAGTTGACTACTACTCCTATACTCTCGTTGCCAAGATCGGGAGTGGACTATTTAGTCTTTACTGATTCATCTTTATAAGGATTAGGAGGTGTGTTACAACAGGACCAAAGGGACATTGCTTATGCGTCTCATAAGCTAAAGCTTCATAAGAAGAATTATCCTGTGCATGATTTGGAGCTTGCCGCAGTAGTGTTCACCCTGAAGATATGGAAACATTACATCTTGGGGGAGAAGTTTAGTCTTTTTATGGACCACAAATCGTTGTAATATTTGTTCTCACAGAAAGATCTGAATATGTGACAACGTCGATGGTTGGAGTTTGGGAAAGACTATCAATTCGATATTAATTATCACCCAGGCAAGGCCAATGTGGTACAGGATGCGTTGAGTCGAAAACTCGGGGGGGAACTAGCGAAGGTGTGGAAGGCTAAATGGAAAGAGCTTAGCCAGGAGGATGCCGTAGCAAGGGCATTTATGTCAATGTTGACCGTTACGCTTGCTATTGTCGTGAGAGTCGTGGAAGCGCAAGGAAGGGAAAAAGACTGCCAAGATCGGGTACGCCAGTTGTTAATCGAGGCAGCGGAGTCTTACTCTATTAGTTCTGAGGGTGGTCTACGTTTCCACGAAAGATTTATAGTCCCGGATGAGGGAGACTTGAGATGTGCTGTCATGACTGAATCCTACGATTCGAAATTTATCGTACACCCAGGTGGGGACAAAATGTACCAAGACATGTGCCGTCAATATTGGTGGGCAGGTATAAAAAGGGACATCTCTAAATTTGTTTCCCAATGCCCCACTTGTCAACTGGGGAAGGTAGACCACCAGCGACCAATGGGATTATTACAACCTTTAAAAATATCGGTGTGGAAATGGGAGAGTATCTCGATGGATTTCATCACGGGATTGCCGACGTCACAAAGCGGTCATGATTCCATTTGGGTTATTATCGGTCTTCTGACTAAATCGGCAAATTTCTTACCAGTGCGAACGGATTATAATACGACACGTTAAGCCTGACTCTTTATCGTAGAAATTGTGAAACTTCATGGGGTTCCCATCAATATAGTCTCCGACCGAGACAAGATCTTTGTGTCCCATTTTTGGCAAAATTTCCAAGAGGCGATGGGGACCGAATAGAAGTTGAGTACCTCCTACCACCCGTAAACGGATGGAGAAATGGAGAGAGTCAACCAAATGTTGGAAGACATGCTTCGAATGTGCGTACTTGACTTTGGAGGAGGATGGGAGCAATATATTCCATTGGTAGAATTTGCTTATAATAATCCGTACCAATTCACTATAGGTATGGCACCGTATAAGGCATTGTATGGCCAGCTGTGTTGATCACCTACTTATTGGTTGGAAGTAGGAGACAATAATCTCTTTGGACCTGAAATGATCCAAAATACCTCTTCGAAGATTGAGCTTATCTGAAACCACATTCGAATTGAACGAGACCGCTAAAAGAGCTATGCCGATGCGAATAGAAGGCAGGTAGAATTGGAAGTAGGAGATCAAGTTTTAGTGCGGGTATCCCCGATGAAGGGTATAACACGATTTGGGAAGAAAGGTAAGCCTGTGCCTCGCTATGTAGGCCATTTTCCCATTATTGCGAAGGTAGGCCCCGTAGCTTATCAACTTACTTTACCGGAACGCCTATAACAGATTCATGATGTGTTTCATGTTTCATCCTTGAAGAAGTATAAGAGGTGCGAAGGATATCATTGGCACATTCCTTTGGATGATATCGAATTGCAACCCGATATTACGTATGAGGAATAACCGGTTGCTATCTTAGATCACAGAGAGCGTAGTCTAAGGTCGAGAGTGGTACCATTGGTTTGAGTCTAGTGGGGACACCACAATGCCGAAGAATCAACGTGGGAATGACAGGACGATATTCGAGAGAAGTATCCGCACCTCTTTTTACAAGGTACGCTTGAATTTTGAGGGCAAAATTCCCTTGTAAGGGGAGGAGTATGTAATACCCCTTATTTATGAGCAATTATTTTTATATTAATTTTCCTAGTGGGTTAATTATATAAAATAAAGGAAATGAAAGTGAATATTACTTTAAGTGGTTTAAGAGATAATATTTACTGAGTTTTTCATATTTACTGTTATGTGAATGTAAATAGCATCATATTATGTTTTTGTTGCGTCGTTTTGCTTTAAGCGACGGTTATGACTTATATTCCAATTGGATCATTATTGATGAATTAATATGACGTTGGAACATGAAATAAATTATGATAATCCCGATGCCAATTTAGTGGACGCGATTAGTTCGAAAATGGTTGAGATAGTCAAAATAAGTACCAAGTTGTATTTTTGGGTTCCGGCTACTTTTGACCGGTTATGACTTAATTATGTTGTTACAGGTCATTTTAATTATGTAGTAGCATTTAAAGTTGGACTTAGTGTAATTGGGCATTTAAGTCTTCCAAGAACATTTATTTCCCATTTATGTGTTCCTAAACCTATAGAGAGTTAGAGATAAGAGAGATCTTGGGAGAAAGAAGAGAGAAAGAGAGAGAATTGAAGATTTGAGCTTGGAGTTGTTGTTACTGGAAGATAATCCAAGACTACGAACTTAAGGCAAGTTTCTAACTTACAATTATGTATGATTTAGTGTGGATAATTTATATTTTTAGTTGTGTTCTTGAGATTTACCAATTATGGGTTTTGATGATTTTTGGTGTTTAAACCCTTAAACATTGATTTAGATATGAATTGTGTTAGTTATATTAGTTAGTGGTTGTGTAGGATTGATTTGGTGGGATTATTGATTGATGGTGTTGGCTAGATGGAAGAGAAATATGATTTGGGTATTTAGGGTTCATATAACCCGTAGCCCCTAACAGGGCAAATCGACTAGGCCAAGTCGATTCATCCTCCCTAACGAATCGATTCGTTAAAAAGGGTGGCTACAGGTATGGGGAGACGAATCGATTTGGGTTAAGGCCGAATCAATTCAGCATGAGATAGAATGTTGGTTTCCTCAGCCGAATTGGTTCGCTTTTTGGGTGAATCGATTCACTATCAGGGGCGAATCGATTCAGCCCTAGACGAATCGATTCGGAATCCTGTTGTTTTGGGATATTTTTCTTACTTAGGTTTTAGCCCTTTTCTTTTAGGTTTAAGACCTAGGAACCTTCTCTTATGAAGTAATATAGAGTACTAGAGTCTCATATTAGGGAGATGAATACCTTAGATTAGAAAGGGGAGTAATTAGGCTTATTTTACGGGTTATATAATAAGAGTTAGTGTAGTTTTTCATCTAGTAAGCTAGCCTAGGACTAAAGGAAAGTTAGGTGGTATTGTTTTGGGACTCCTAGAGACTAAAATGAGGAAAAGTACACGTGGTAGACTTTAATGTTATTGTGAATTCTAGGAGGTTAGTATGGGGGCAAATTAAACTTGGTAACTTATGTCGTTAGACACACATGGTTCCGGATGTAATAAAAATGTACTTTTAATTGGCATATCTTGTAAATTATGACTTTCATATACATACCTCCCTAAATGCTATTATAAGGAAAGTTACGCGAATGAGGTGAAGTCCCCTGGCTAGTGCATGCATGATGAATATAGTCCTCGGTCATAGGACCGGTGGTTACATTGTGTAGTTGTTTTATTCGAAGTGAGGTAATTCCGGGCATGGTTATAACGCATTGTCGAAGGTATATGGCCGATTCCCATGCGATGTAATTTAGGATGCCCAGGTGGTCTTGGTCATAGGCCCTGGAAGATGATAGCTATTTAGGGACGCGTCTAGTGGGGTGACTCCCGGAAGGATGGTCTTAGAATCGTTATATGTTTATATAATACCCTGTATTTTCATGGCTTTTAAATTTAGGGATTTATTAAATTTAATTGAGATAAATTAATTTAATTTTAATCCGGAATGTTGTTTTAAATATTTACTAGCGTGGCGAGAGTTAGTAATTATTGGAAATTTGTTATTTGTTGAATGTTACTGGATGAGTATAGTAATATATGAGATTTATTTTTATAATATTGTCACGTGTGAATAAAATGAAATTTATGTCGGGACGCGCTTGTGTCGTGTCGGGACTAAATGTTCATTAATAAAAGTGAATAAATTAAAAGTTGTTCGTATGGTCGTTTTGAGTGCGCCAAAGTGTCCGGAAGGTTTGAGATAGTCTGAAAAGTGTACCCGGGAGTTTAGTTTGAGTCTCGGGGCGTCTTTAGGCTTAATTAGCACCCCGGGAGGGTGTTTTGGACATTTCGTAATTATGGGTAATTAAACCCACGAATTTGCAAGGGTTAATTCAGATGTTAAGTGTCATCTTTTAGGGTTAACACAACCTAAAACTAATGACGGCCATTGGAGAGGAAGAGGAGAAGCTCTCCAAGGAGTTCTAGGCCAAGAACACCTCCGATTTCACCGTCGT